>JAJKFI010000168.1:472080-544104 GCA_029204185.1 Lerista edwardsae | reverse complement strand
TCCACAAGCCCCCAACTCTGCTATCAACACTTCAAATTCACAACAGGCAGCACTTCTGCAGAAGAGCAAGAGACAATTTAAGCAAGCCGAGAGAGCGGCCCTGCACAACACTGGTGGCAGAGGAACCGCTTTGAGCCAGCTGATCTCTCCCTAGTATCAGAAAAACATCCACCACCACATCCTCCAATGGCCACAGAGAGGATGCTGGGCTACTAGTGTTCCTTCCACCAGCCACTAGAGGTGGCAGCAGCATTGATGCTGGATGCCAAGGGAGAGAAGCAAGTCCTCCCTGTTCTCTCGCACACTGCAGTGCAAGAAGAGGACAGTCAGTTTGCACTCTGTAGAGGCTGCAGGCTAGGTACCCCCTACGCATAACACGGATGGGCTGTCCCTGCAAGGACACACTCATTCTTACGAGTTCGGGACTGCACACCACTGTCTACAGCCTCTGTCCCTACTTTATTTCATTGTTTCAAGTAAGATCAAATTTCCCTCTTTATGTTCTATGCCCTTTATTGATGTATATACAATCCCAGTAACCCCTATTTCGTATGGAGGAAACTTACAGTATCCTAGTTTGTTTCACAATAAATCTAAACTTTCTGGTGCCCAACTCTGACTTATAAGAGGGAACCTCTACGAGTGCAACTTGATAGGTATTTTGTTGAAGAGGGAAGGAGAGCGGTTCAGAGCTAGCTAGCTGCTAAGGACACTAGCATTACGCTCGATTGTAACGAACAGGTCACTCATAGGTACAACAAAGCAAAAGTTGTCAGAAATGCAGACTGACTGAAACATTTTGAAGGATGCATTCCTCGATCAAGTCCATAAACTTTTACTGAATTAAGTTTCCCCAAATTAAGTCCCCACGAAATAGAAATAGTCATCACATCACTTACCAAAGGTATGTCCACACCCCAGAGCTCTCCACCCAGCTTACAATTAATCTGCAGCAGAACTTTCTGTGCTATGGCCTTAAGTTTGGTGGGCTGGCCTGTGATAGTACGAGCATTAATAACCTGCAGCAAAATGCAAATATTGAGAACAGTCCAAGAGATTAATTATCCCGTGCTATAACTCTCCATCTGGCATAACTCGCAGTCAGTTTTAGTACACCTTGGGGCCAAAGTTACACATTACAGTTCAAGTGTGAGTTGGTCCTTTGGCTTTACGTAAAAATAGTGCAATGGGGAGTGAGTGAGAGGGCAACCTAAAGCTATACAGCAGCAGGTGTGGGGGCTTTAAATACTTCGCCCACAGTGTGATTCCGATTCAGATTGCACATCCACCACAATACTATTTGCTATTGCAAAGGTGCTCTCATTGCTTTCAATGGAAGCTTTTTGAAACTACATATAGCACAAGAGAGAATGCAAAACTCAAATCACAGTAAGGGCAAAGTATTAAAGCTCTGCCACGCAAGACTTATGGGCCGATAGCATGCGCTAGGTTGTGCAAACGGTGAGGCTCTTGTTTGGCATGCGTAATATAAGGGTTAGGTGGGTACCAGGTGCACATCTAAGCATCTGCACAAGCCCATCTGCACAAGTGCCTAAGCATCCTCCGCTCAGCCAACAATTTGGCTCACCTGAGAAGGAACTGGAGACTGCACACAGCACAGCTTTTTAATAGCACCATACAAGTCATCTTTGGTCCCAGTGATGACACAGACGACCAACTGCACTGTGCTCTTCAACAAAGGAACAAAAAAAAGAAGTGACTGGTTAGACGTATCATTCCATTAACTCCACCCCCACTCAGCCCTAAGCAAACTGAATCCTGGGAGGTTCCATCAGGACTGGAACTGTATGGAAAACATTCAAGTGCCAACTGAGCAGTTAGCTACATTACATTACAGACCAATTGCTACACTGCCCAATGAGTACCAGTATTTATGCAATATAAAACTGGGTCCAGGAGCATTGCCATACATCCATTTCAATCCAAAGCCAACTTCATGGCACGTAGAACCTTCCAATGTCATTTTATCTAGGCTTGGAGCAAAATGCTTTCACTACCTGTGGTGCAATGGTGGAGGTCGATGGTCAAGCCCTCTGTTTACATTTTTCCAGGTCCTTCCACTGCCCTGCTTCAGTGCCTTTTTCCCTCTCAAAAAAGGATGCTTCTTCTAGAACAGTGTTCTTCAAATGGTGGGTTGCGACCCACCATTGGAAGGAAGGGGCCTTTCCTCTTAAGGGGAGTGGCCCCAGAAATTACTGCCAGCAGCACCGCAGCTATCGAAGCTAGCTATGGATGCTAAACAGGAAGTTAGCCCCAATCTTGCAATGGAGCTATTTTTAGCATTAGAGAGGCCTGCAGCGGTGGCAGTGGGCCACCCCAACCCTTCTTCACCCCCCAGGACCTCATAAAGGTAGGGCACTTGTCCCTAAATGCCTGCGGCGCTGCAATTGTTGCAGTACCGCCAGGTCCTCCCCCCCAACCTCAGCCCTACCCCCACAAGCACTTGCAGTTTCTTCAAAGTCCAGGTAGGACTTGGAAGACCACTGTTCAAGACTGTGATTCTAGCCAATTGGTGATCAAGTAGTTAATGTGAAAACATCTTGATGCCATGTAGCCAGATTTGGCTATATGATGAAGTGTCAGATTCAGCGCAATTCTACACTCTTAGGAGACAGCACGAAGTGGTTGCGCAAACCACCTGAAGAACGACAGAAGCAGGGGCATTCAGTAGCGGGAAGTGAAAGCACTCTCTCTGTTGCATCCCACCCCACCCCCCAGACGCACATTTTATTCAGTTTCCTTTGGTAACTTCAGATAAAACTACATCTTGCACCCAACACAAGGATGCTACCAAAACCTCATCCCTGTTGATTCTCCTACATAACATCATGATTCCTTCTGACACATTGCAAGTTCATTGTATTGTAATACTTGAAATGGCCAATTGGTGTCTGATGACAAAGAGAAAGCAGAGCTGCTCAACTTCTACTTTGCATCTGTCTTCTCTCAGAAGGAGGACTATGCAAATGAGGATGCTGGATCCTTGGCCAACAGGGGGAACCCCCAAACTACTACAAATTGAGTTGGTTTTAAAGAAAAGGAAGTGAGCACTAACAGTGCCAAAGGCCTTTTCCTAATAAGGCATCTACCAATACCTTTGCTATTCTGTCTTCCAACACCTCTTGATGTTTAACCGGCTTTTCTAATCCCTTTGGAAAATTCCACTGTCCAGCTCTTCACCCTGAGTGTGTTTAGTTTAGAAACCACTCACCTCTTGCACTGCAGGTTGTGGCCCTTGCCTCTCACAGACAGGCTACCTGGGTATAAGAATCGATTCTGTAACTGGATTGGCAGCTAAGTGCCATAAGAGCAGATTACCCAGCCATCCGAAAACTTGAGTGAATATTTTGTGGGGATGACAAGAACGCATTTGGGAACACACAGCGTGTAACACAGCAAATCCCACAACAAACAAGGGCATATCTTGCCGTATCAAAAATTTCCTCCCATAAGGCTTCAGAGGAAGACACAAGAGATACACAGAACAGCATCTGCCACTTATAAGAGCAACTAAATCCAATAGTTCATCACATCAGCACAATTACTGTCCTATACTCCTATTTAAGGGCGTATATACCAAATAATGGTTTCAGGAGTCAACACACACACACACGTACCTCCGTGCACAGTACCAATCTGATGGCCCTTGCATATGTCTCTATTCGGTCATCTCTCAGCTCCTTCCAAATTGGGGGGCTTAGCTGAATACCAAGAGGGCCAGAGATCTTCTGCAGCATACTGACCAGATTGTGAGCTTGCTCCACTGTCCGCTTTGGATAAAATAGGGCCCAACGGTGCAGGGGAACCTAAGAACAGAACAGGGAAGTCAATGCATGTATAAGTGCAGCCCTTTTGTCTCAAAGACCAATTGTTAAACTAAATAAGCCACTTACCACCCAGATCCTGAGCACAGTCCCTCTAAGCTGCATGGCCATGCAACTCTAAGCTGAGCACTGTGCAGTGTGGAACTCTGCAGCCCTGAAGTCTGGCAATGACACATGTCGCTATCATGGAGTACCTGAACACAGCATCATGACACTGTGCGGAAAACAGAAATGTTTTGTGTATAGCAGCACAGATCCCATGCAAGGAACACTGATCCTGAGGTAGCAAAGTCTGGATTCTCAAACCCAAAAGGCAAGTAAAGAGATGAGCCGGCAATGTGTGAAGTTTCTAAATCACTGAATGATAGAGTTGGAAGTGACCTACAAGGTCATCTAGTCCAACCCCCTGCCTGTAGAAGGAAATCCTCCTACAGCATCTCTAGCAGGTGCCTGTCAAGCCTCTGCTTGAAGGTCTCCAGTGGGGGAGAATCCACCACCTCCCTTGGCAATCTATTCTACAGATCAAACAGCCCTTATCATCAAGGAAGTGCCCCTGATGTCCAGCTGGAATTTCCTCTCTTGCAATTTGTGCCTAGTTCTATTGTCAGAGGCAGGTGAGAACAAATTTGCCCCTTCTTCCTTATGACAGCCCTTCACGATTTGTTTTATTTGTTTGAAGAACTAGCCTTTCCCATGCCGAAGCAAATGCCCAAGGCGGATTACAAAAGAAGTACAATGTAACCACAATAAGTGAAACACACTAAAAATATTTTAAAAACATTAAACATTTAACATGAACACAGAGAACATTCAAAAATAAAGCGAGACCCAATTCTCCTCATCAGGCACTTTGGAGGGTGGGAAACAATTGACCAGGGGAGTAAACAAACTATGACAGTATCCCAAAGGTAGAGGGTAGACAGCCAACCATCATCCAAAGGCCAGAAGAAATAGGCATGATTTGAGCCCTCTCCAAAAAGCCATGAGAAAGTACGTAGAGTTCTTAATTCTTCTGGAAAGGAACTGCATATTTGTGGAGCCACTACAGGGAAGGCTCGCCCCCATGAGCTGCCATCCCTTTCACTTGGGACAGAGGAGGCACTTGAAGAAAAGCCCCTTCAGAGGGCGAACTGGTATGAATGGAACTGTGCACCTGTTCTTGCAAGGAAAGCGCCACTCCGTTCAGAGTGGGTGAAAAACTTTGTGCCTGCATTGAGGATTTCCTGACCAGGAGGACTTCTGTCTTTTCTGGATTCAGCCTTAACCTGACTTTCATGCATACCCCAACTGCCTCCAGGCAGTGTCCTGGAGGTGTTTGAAGAGTGCCATCATATCCCACTCAGCCTTCTTTTCTCCAAGCTAAATTTACCAAGTTCCCTCAACCTTTCCTCACTGGACTTGTTTTCCAGATCCCTGATAATCTTCATTGCTCTTCTCTGCACCTGCTCCAGTTCGGCTGCATCTTTCTTGAACTGAGGTGCCCAGAATTGGACACAGTACTCCAGGTGAGATTGCACCAATACGGAGTAAAGCGGAACCACAACTTCTTGCGATTTGGATGCTATGGTTCGGTTAATGCAGGCTACAATGGCATTAGCCTTCTTTGCAGCCGCATCACATTGCTGACTCATGTTCATCTTGTGATCCACTGCAACCCCAAGATCCCTCTCCCATGTTGTGCTATACCTGTGTCTTTGGTTATTTTTGCCTAAATGTAGAACTTTGCATTTCTCCCTGTTGAACTTCATCTTGTTCTTTTCAGCCCAGTATTCGATTTTGTCAAGATCTTCCTGAAGGCTTTTACTATCTTCTATTGTGTTTGCTACTCCTCCCAGTTTTGTGTCATCCGCAAATTTGATGGAGGTCCCCTTGTATCCCTTCATCCAAGTCATTGATGTAGATGTGAAAGAGAACTGGGCCCAAGACAGAGCCCTGGGGCACGCCACTTGAAACTGTCTTCCAGGTCAAGGCAAAGCTAAAGAAGAGTGATTCTCTTTGTGTACAATTATCCAACCAGTTGCAAATCCACCTAACAAAGACTTCATTCAACCAATGTTTTTCCAACTTGTTGATTAAGATGTCATATGGAACCTTGTCAAATGCTTACCTGCAGATTAGGCTTCTGACTGACATATCCAACCACCTCAGCCTTTAGTTTAAAGCCCTCCTGATCAGGTTCGCCATGCTTCCACCAAGTAAGCATGAGCAACACATCTCCTCATGAGCAACCTCCTCATAAGCAACACATCTCCTCCTCCTCATGAGCAACACAGTATCTAAATATGGCCCCTCAGCCTTATCTGCTTCTCAGACTCCACCACTTTTACATTTAGATATTGTTTTGTAATTGCCAATATTTCCATCTAGTGGATTCTGACAGTTCGTATTTCACCCTTAAATCAAGAAAAAAAATACAAATCCTGGTTGATCTAACGTAAAGATTGAACTATCCAACCAAGTCCTCAAAAAAAAAAAGTTCCTTATTAATCCATAATTCTGGGTTAGACCAGTGTTATTCAAACTGTGGGTCGGGACCCACTTGGTGGGTCGCGACCTGATGTCAGGGTGAATGAATGAATAAATTTATTACAGTCTTAGATCAGTGCAAAGCAAACTAAAACAGCTCAATCACATAGCAAAGCTGACATACAGCACCATATATTATATTAAAATAAAAGGGTTTAAAAACAGTGCATAAGACAGATCCTTACTCAGGGGCTTCTATAATAGATTTCCCAATACTTATAGACGCAGCAAAAAATTTAGCAACGTTACATACTAAAGTCAAATTGCCATCAGCCAGAAATAAATATGTAATATAAGTGGCTGGTCTAGTCGGCCTGGCAATTTGCTCATGTCAGGTGGGTTGCGGAAAGGTGGGAGCAGCCATCTTGGAAACTGCAGACCTTACTCTTGTATCGTAACCTTTATTGGCATATGTACACACATAGAAACGTACAAATATACAAACACAATTTAACTGCAAGTCAAGAATAACAAAAGAGTCCTACCCGCAAAATCCCTCATGTATGGTTATACTTCACCACTTGGTGCAAAAAGGCGGCTATCTGTTTTACTAAGCTTGGCTCCGTCGTTGACAATAAAAATTTCAACACCTCAGACTCGAGGCTTTGATGCTTCATTTTCCAAATAGGATCTAAAAACTTTTCCTGGGCCACAGCATGCAGACGGCAATGTAAAATTACGTGCATAATTGACTCAACCTTGCCAAGGGCACAAGGACAATACCTATCGTTGTAAGGAATGCCCCTAAATCTGCCTTGCATTACTGCTGATGGCATGGCATTACATCTTGCTAGGGAAAAAGCCCTTCTTTCCTGAGGACATTCTAACGAAGTTAGATATAGTGGAGGTTGTCCGATTGTAACTGGAATCTGGAGGTTCAGCGGTGAACAGGTTTTATTCGCTGCGCTCAGTAGATTCTGTGCTTGTATATCCAAAAGCCTACGTTTGATGATTCGGTAGGCCTCGGATTGGGAAACTGAACCCAGTGAGTCAGCCTTGATTCCAATCATTCTAATTTTTTCCCCCAAGAGCCAACAGGGGGGGGGTATGAGTCTTTCAGGAGCTGATATAATAAACTGTTGTGGTCGTGATTGTAATAAACTTTAAGCCAGAACTTGGTTGTTCTTACCCAGGCTAGTGTCTCAATCAAGAATTGGTCTGTCTCTAGGCATAAAGCTACATAGGGCACACAGCTCGGTAAACCTAAGATTTTCCTCAGGAATACAGCTTGTAACTGTTCTAATGTGTGATCGAATAAATTTATCCATATAGGTATCCCATACAGGGTTTGGGGTATAATTTTTGCATTAAAG
The DNA here is from genome assembly GCA_029204185.1 of Lerista edwardsae. Classification (NCBI taxonomy): domain Eukaryota; kingdom Metazoa; phylum Chordata; class Lepidosauria; order Squamata; family Scincidae; genus Lerista; species Lerista edwardsae. The sequence goes on along the minus strand of JAJKFI010000168.1, from coordinate 536,420 downwards.
ACTTTGAGAGCTGCTGGCGCATAAGAACTACCCTTGCTATTAAAAAAATCTAATAATGGCTTGCATCGTAACTTTTGCAGAAGACAGAACCATGTTGCGATGACATACCCAGGAGTAATTGTATGAAAAAAGAATGCCTAGGTATTTGAAAGATTTAACTTGTTCAATTGCATGTCCTTTAAATCTCCAATTAAATGGTTTCCAAGTCTTCGCAAATACCATTATCTTAGATTTGCAGTAATTCAGCTGTAATTTATTTGTTAGTAGGTAGTCAACACATTTGTTAACCAGTCTCACCAGACCTATGCGTGATCGCGACAAGGTAACTGCATCATCTGCGTAAAGGAGCAAAGGGACTCTTAGGTCACCTAGCTTCGGAGGGTGGCCCTCCAACTCCTTCCAGATTAGTGGCCAAGTCATTCAGGAAGAGGTTGAATAATGTGGGTGCAAGCAGACAACCTTGTTTCACGCCTCTGTTCATTAGGATTTCCTCGGTCAAGCTCCCATCAGGGGAGAATTAACTTGACAGAGCGTGAATACAGCCTCTTAATAAGAAACAACAGACACTTATCAATACCTAAATGGGACAATTTGTCCCAAAGTAACCGTCTATCTATACTGTCAAAGGCATACTTTAAATCCAGGAAGGCTACAAATAGCTTAGTTTTAATCTTTGACATATATTTGTAAATTAGATGTGAGAGAATAAGGCACCTGTTGTCGCCCTACCTTGTCTAAATCCTATCTGCTCAGCTCCCAGTATATTCTGTTGAACCATCCATTGCATAAGGTGAGTTAAAAGGAATTTAGCAAATGTTTGCTGGTAACAGATAAGAGGCTAATAGGTCTATAATTATCAGGCAAATTGTGGTCCCCCTTTTTATAAAGGGGGACCACAATTGCTTTTAGCCAGTTAATTGGGATTATTCCTGTCTGGTTAACGATTGTGAAAACCGTTGATAATATGTGGGCCCACTAGTCTGGTTCTGCTTTTAGCCATTCAACAGGGATGGCATCAGGGCCCAGAGCTTTTCCAGTCTTTAAACCAGCTATTAATTCCTTTATCACTTCCGTAGATACTTGGGCCTATTCTGGGAGGTTGGCTATTGTACTGGCATTATCGGTTATCTGAGGGGCTGTACAGTCATAGAAAAGAGAGGTAGATTCCAGAGGTGGCTGGGGACCTTACTCTTGTTAAATTCTTTTTGTGAATGTTAAGAGTGTTGTGAGTGTTAAAGAGTTTGAATTTTCAAGTGAGGATTAAAAAAATGTTTTGAAGTTCAGTGTTTTTAATAGTATTTTGTAATATTGCTTTCTATCAGGGATGTTTCATGGTTGTACAATTGCTGCAGTCCAAAAATGCCAATTTGCATTTCAGGAGTGTCATTTTATTATGTTACAATGATAGCACTTCCTACTTGATGATGTCACTTCCTGCCACAACACCACTTCCAGGTTAATGACATCACTTCTGGTGGGTCCCGACACAAGCGACATTCTAAAAAGTGGGTCCCACTTTTTAAAAGCCTAAAAAGTTTGCATACTACTGCATTAGACCAAAATGTGAGTTTAGCATGTGAATACAGGTCAAATTTGTACTTCTGAGCCATCATGTTGCAAATATACCTAACAGAGGATGATGCTATTGGTATCCGTTTCATTTTAGAATGTGCCAACACAAGAACTGTCCATGTCCCCAGTGGTGCAACTGTGGATAATTCCAATCCAGCCCAAGACAGGGTCTTGGCTTGCTGAATGTCCCAATGATTTCATGAAGTTACAAATATGCCTGTTGATAGAAGCTTAAATCAGGCCTCTTTGTATGCTAGTTGCATACAAAGATATCCTAGGTAATGCAGATTCCTTAAAAAATTTCCTAAATAAGGATCACAGTTTAGTAGTTTACAGTAACATTGTGGTATATATACACAAATACAGCATGTATTACATGTAATATAGGAAGTGCTGAGGCCCAAGGTAAGCTTACTGCGGAAATGCAGGCTTCTCTGGCTACTTCCCTGGTCCAATTGAGGTCCTCTGATGTCCGAAAGGAGATGCTCTTCAGGTTAATTCTTTCCAAGGGCAAAACTCGTCCTTCTGCCTAAATAAAAAACAGCAAGTGACAAGTAAACCATAGAGCTTAAATCTGGGCACTTTTAAAAACTCAATAATAATGTGAAGGACTTTACCCCAAATGACCTTGCAATCATTGCAACAACACCAGCTTTTATACAGTTAATTGCAATGTATTGTTTCAAGAAGCTCTTCTGCGCTGAGAAATTAATGAGCATGCTCAGAAGAGCTCACAGCTGGAGCTCCATGAAGCCAACAAATGGAAACAAATGGAGAATAAAGGACCTCTCAGATAGTAATTAAAGCCTTGCAAACTGTCTGCAAGTACTAAAGACAGCCTGCATTCACATGCGAACAATCAGCAGACAGTTAAAAATGTGAATTTCAGCTTCCGTTGTCAATTTAAAGGGATATTGCATTTTGTGGTTTTTAAAGGCCAGTTTCATGGTATTTCGCAAATACTATTTTAGATTGCCCCTAGCTATAACTGGTAAAAGGGCTGGCTGCATCACTACAAATCAAATATTTTCTACATGCAACAGAATGCAAAAAGACCACCACCATTGGTATGCCTACACCCAACGGCATCTGAGGTAATAAAAATAATCAAACCAGACTTATGAGCTAGTCAGGTTTAGCTTTTATAAAAGTTTCTATTCTAGGGTAGAACTATGTATTACATGCAGATCCCCGATACCTGTTTCTCTTATAGCAAAGCAGTTCTATGAGAGAACCCTACATTCCATTTTTCCTGCAGTTTCCTAGCTGCTCAATGGGGGTTCAGACATGATTGCATTGAGATTTCATTACTCTATTTTGTGTGGGTTGAATGTTGAGAAAAAGGGTTGAGAAAAAAACCAACCAATATTATTATGCCATTGTACAAACTGATGGTAAGGCCATATCTGGAATATGCATATAGTGCTGGTTGCCACATCTCAAAAACAGTATAGGGGAACTAGAGAGGGTGCAAAAGAGAGCGGTCAAAATGATAACTGGGCTGGGGAACCTCCCATATGAGGAAAGCCAACAGCGTTTGTTGCTCTTCAGTCTAGAACAGTGTTATTCAACTGTGAGTCGGGACCCACTTGTTAGGTTGCAGACAGCTGGGAGCAGCCATCTTGGAAACCACAGAACTTACTCTAGTTATATTCCTTTTGTGTTATATTTCGCTTTTAATTCAACACGTTTACATAATATTTTGTCCCAATTGCTTTCTGTCAGGGATGTTTCACAATTGTACAACTGTTGCAGTCCAAGAATGCCAATTTACATTTCAGGAGTGTCGTTTTATTATGTTACAATGACAGCATTTCCTACATGATGATGTCACTTCCTGCCACATTCCAGGTTAATGACATCACTTCCTGTGGGTCCTAGCACAAGTATCGTTCTAAAAAGTGGGTCCTGGTCTAAAACGTTTGAATTCCACTGGTCTAGAAAAAAGGCGCCTGAGGGGAAACATGATTGAGACATACAAATGCATGGGATGGATAGAGGGATGTTCTTTTCCCTCTCTCACAATACCTGAACTAGGACATCCACTAAAATTGAGTGTTGGGACAGTGAGAAGAGATAAAATAAAATGCATTTTTTCCCAGTTGGTAATTAATCTGTGGAACTCCTTGCCAGAGGAGGTGATGATGGCATCTGGCCAAGCTGCCTTTAAAAGGGGACTGGACAGATTTCTGGAGTAAAGGTCCACTGCAGGCTACAGCCATGATGGGTAAAAGAGGATTTCTAGGCTATACTTCATCTTGCCTATCACAGAAAAATAGATCTGAGGGAACGGAACTACATATACATATTTCTTGCTACAACATTCTCTGAACAGCACAAAGGCATCTGAGCTCCCTTGTAGCCACAACAGGAGGTCTGTGAGCAAAGTGACTACTAAAACAGAGGTCCTCTCACTACCACCACATGTGGCAATTTCCAGAAGCCAAGAGTCTTCTCCCAGCAACCAGAGAACTGACAAAGACGACAAGAGTAGAGACTCATTCATATAATACGGTTTCTCTCACATTCAGCAATACAGAGGGCCCTCATTATCATGCAGATATGCTACATGCAGATTTCCTCATGGGCTGCAGTCCTGTCCAGTGAGTGATTTGAGGGCCGAGAAGACTGTACGTAGCCCACCCCCAACCCTCAAAATGCCCATTTTAGGCAAAAATGTTACTTTTGGTTTCTTGGGGGGAAACTGAAGTGACGTCTGAGGAAGCCCGTGATCTCCCTGGCCCTCAACTCACCCTGCAGTTGGGTTTGGCCTGATGGCTCAAACAGTGCATTTAAAAACCCACCGATTCCGGTTTCTGCCGGGATTCCAGGAACAGAACTCCATGGACAACCTGTACTTCCGCCCTGTGATATGATTCGCATCGAAGTGGAGCATTTTAATGGTAGGGAGAAAATCTCTGATTCACAATTCAAATTATCTTTGCTTGCATTTGCACGATGCAGCACTATTAATCAAATGGAAGTAAAGCAAGTTCAGTTTGGGAACAGGAAGGTTTGTACTTACCTGTGAACTCCGCTTCTCAGTAGTTCCAGGCAGGGTCAGCATGGCACATCTGGGAAGCTCCTCCCGCTCATGCAGGCATGTCAGGAGGGGAGGGGCTCCTAGATCCTTAGTCAAATCCAAGCCTTGCAGACTCCCTGTCCTCAAACTCTTAAAACAGTCTTAATCCAAGCTTCTGAAACAGAAGCTTAATCCAGCTTCTACTCAGTACAAAGGACCATCAATAGGTTCAGGTTCATTCCGTGGGCTGAATGATGCACGCGTGAGCGGCAGGCCCCATCCTCCATTTGGCACTATGACTTGTTCTATATACTGGCTAGGTCTAGCTCTACAAACGGCTTCCATAGAGGGAAAGGCTTAAAGGCAGCAGAAGTTGCTGCCCCTCTGAGGGAATGAGCCGTAATTCCCTCTGAGGGTTGTACTCCCCTGGCTCTCTATGCAGCACCAATTGCCTCTTGGATCCAGTGGGCTATAGTGGAAGGAGAAGATATAATTCCCTGTCTTCGGGGGTCTGTACTGCATGAACTGTCTCTGTTACTCTGTTTACTTCAGAGTTCCAGGTGCAAAGGAGTGGCAACAAGATGCAAATGTCTTGTGCCTCTCTGGGGCACCTGGTGGGCCGCTGTGAGATACAGGAAGCTGGACTAGATGGGCCTTTGGCCTGATCCAGCAGGGCTCTTCTTATGTTCTGATTTCCTGAAGTGGGCTATCCTAGAAACATAGGAACTTAGTGCCCTACAATTTAGGGAACTTAGTGACACTCCCTTTCCCTAGGATGCCGGGAGGTCCTGTAAGCCAAATTTAGGTTGCTAGGCAGGACACTGAAGGCCAGGACCACCAAGGTAGCGTTCTCAGAAGTACTACCCGTTCCATGCACAGGGCCAGGAGGCAGGCGGAGCTCAGGGGTCTCAATGTGTGGATGAGACGGTGGTGTCGGGAGGAGGGATTTAGATTCGTTAGGCACTGGGGGACGTTCAGGGACAAGCCAGGCCTGTACAAGAGGGACGGGCTTCACTTGAACCAGAATGGAACCAGGTTGCTGGTGCTTAACATTAAAAAGGTGGCAGAGCAGCTTTTAAACTGATCCCTGGGGGAAAGCCAACAGGAGCCAAGCGGTGTCCGGTTCGGAACTCCTCATCCCTATGGGAAGAGGAGGGTGGAGGTGTACCACCGATTAATGGAGGAGTAAGAAACAGAACTTCAAATGGGAGTGTAACTGACAGTTTGTCCAGTGGAAAGAGATGTGGGGGAAAAGGGATCAAAAAAGAATCCCTTCTTAGGAAATCCCATATATAGGTGTTATTATGCAAATGCACGAAGTCTCCAAGCAAAGATGGGGGAACTGGAATATTTGGTGACTAGGGAAAAGATTGATATAGTAGGCATAACGGAAACCTGGTGGAGTGCACAGAACCAGTGGGATACTGCCATCCCAGGCTATAAACTCTATAGGAGGGACAGGGAAGGGCGTGTTGGCAGTGGGGTGGCAGTGGGGTGGCCATCTATATCAAAGAAGGGATAGAATCCCGCAGAGTAGAAACTGAAGGTGGACCCCACCAGACAGACACTGTGGGTTAAACTACCAGGCCATAAGAGTGGCAGAGCAGCTTTTAGTAATAGTGGGGTGTGTGCTATCGTCCTCTGGATCAAGAAGTTGAAGGTGACCTTGAAATGAGGAAACAAATCAGGGCAGTGACCAAGAGAGACAGGATTGTAATCATGGGGGAATTCAATTATCCTCATATCGATTGGGTCAACTGGTGCTCTGGTCAAGAGAGACCGGATTTCTTGACGTGCTGAACGACTGTGCCTTAGAGCAGCTAGTCATGGAGCCCACCAGAGGACAGGTGACTCTGGATTTAATATTGTGTAGTACTCAGGACCTGGTTAGGGATGTAAGTGTTACTGAGCCATTGGGGAACAGTGAACATGCTGCAATTGGTTTTGCCATGCATGTCCAGGAAAAAGTGCACAGCAAATCTGACACAAGAACCCTTGACTTTCGAAGGGCAGACTTCCCTCAGATGAGGAGGCTGGTTAGAAAGAAATTGAAAGGGAAGGTAAAAAGAATTCAGTCTCTCCAGGCTGCGTGGAGGCTGATTAAAATAATAGTAGTAGAGGCCCAGCGGAAGTGTATACCACAAAGAAAGAAGGGCTCAACAAGGTCCAGGAGGGTGCCTGCATGACTGACAAACAAAGTTAGAGAAGCTGTAAAGAGCAAGGAAGCTTCTTTCCGTGAATGGAAGTCTTGCCCCAGTGAGGAGGTTAAAGAACAACATAAACTCTGGCAAAAGACAAGTAAGAAGGTGATACGGGAGGCCAAGAAAGTTTGAGGAACGCATAGCTAGCAACATAAAGGGGAATAATAAAAGCTTCTTCAAGTATGTTTGTTGTTGTTGTTCAGTCGCTAAGTCGTGTCCGACTCTTTGCGACCCCATGGACCACAGCACGCCAGGCCTCCCTGTCCTCCACTAGCTTCCGGAGTTCACCCAATTTCATGTTCATTGCTTCGGTGACACTATCTAACCATCCCATCCTCTGCCGCCCCCTTCTCCTTTTGCCTTCCATCTTTCCGAGCAGGAGGGTCTTTTCTAAAGAGTTCTCTCTTCTCATCAGGTGGCCAAAGTACTTGAGCTTCAGCTTCAGGATTTGTCCTTCCAGGGAGCAATCAGGTTTGACTTCCTGGAGGATTGACCGATTGGATCTCCTTGCAGTCCAGGGGACTCGCAAGAGTCTTCTCCAACACCATAATTCGAAAGCATCTATTCTTCGGCGCTCTGCCTTTCTTATGGTCCAGCTCTCACAGCCATACATTGCTACTGGGAAAACCATAGCTTTGACTAGGCAAACCTTGGTTGGCAGGGTGATGTCTCGGCTTTTTATTAAGTTGTCTAGGTTTGCCATAGCTTTTCTCCCAAGAAGTAAATGTCTTTTAATTTCATGGCTGCAGTCACCATCTGCGGTGATCTTGGAGCCCAGGAAAATAAAGTCTGTCACTGCTTCCATTTCTTCCCCTTCTATTTGCCAGGAAGTGATGGGAGTGGTTGCCATGATCTTAGTTTTTTTAATGTTGAGCTTCAAGCCAATTTTGGCACTTTCCTCTTTCACCCTCATCAGAAGGTTCTTTAGGTCTTCCTCACTTTCTGCCATTAGAGTGGTATCGTCGGCATATCTGAGATTGTTGATATTTCTCCCAGCAATCTTGATTCCAGCTTGTGAATCATCCAGTCCTGCCTTCCTCATGATGTACTCTGCATATAAGTTAAATAAGCAGGGTGACAGTATACAGCCTTGTCGTACTCCTTTCCCAATTTTAAACCAGTCGGTTTTTCCATGTCCAGTTCTAACTGTAGCTTCCTGACCCGCATACAGGTTTCTCAGAAGGCAGATAAGGTGGTCTGGTACTCCCATCTCTTCAAGAACTTGCCACAGTTTGTTGTGATCCACACAATCAAAGGCTTTAGCATAGTCAATGAAGCAGAGGTAGATGTTTTTCTGGAACTCTCTTGCTTTCTCCATGATCCAGCGAATGTTGGCAATTTGATCTCTAGTTCCTCTACCTCTTCGGAAACCAGCTTGTACATCTGGTAGTTCTCGATTCACATACTGCTGAAGCCTAGCTTGTAGGATTTTGAGCATCACCTTGCTAGCATGTGAAATGAGTGCAATGGAGCAGTAGTTCGAGCAATCTTTGGCATTGCCCTTCTTTGGGATTGGAATGTAAACTTATCTTTTCCAGTCTTGTGGCCACTGTTGGGTTTTCCAAATTTGCTGGCATATGGAGTGCAGCACTTTGACAGCATCATCTTTTAAGATTTTGAGTAATTCCGTTGGAATGCTGTCACCTCCACTAGCTTTGTTGTTAGTGAGGCTTTCTAAAGCCCACTTGACTTCACACTCCAGGATGTCAGGTTCGAGCTCAGTGACCGCACCATTGTGGTTATCAGGAACATTGAGATCGGCCTTATAGAGTTCCTCTGTGTATTCTTGCCACCTCTTCTTAATGTCATCTGCTTCTGTTAGGTCCTTGCCGTTTTTGTCCCTTATTGTGCCTACCTTTGCACGGAATTGTCCTTTGACATCTCCAATTTTCTTGAAAAGGTCTCTAGTCTTTCCCATTCTATTGTTTTCCTCTATTTCTTTGCATTGCTCATTTAGGAAGGCCTTCCTATCTCTCCTTGCTGTTCTCTGGAAATCTGCATTCAGTTGGGTATATCTTTCCCTTTCTCCCTTGCTTTTGGCTTCCCTTCTTTCCTCAGCTATTCGTAAAGCCTCGTCAAACAGCCACTTTGCCTTCTTGCATTTCTTTCTCTTTGGGATGGCTCTAGTTGCTGCCTCCTGTACAATGTTACAGACCTCCGTCCAAAGTTCTTCAGGCACTCTGTCTAACAAATCTAAGCCCCTAAATCTATTTGTCACCTCCACTGTATATTCATATGGGATCTGATTTAGGTCCTACATGGAGGGCCTAGTGCTTTTCCCTACTTTTTTCAGTTTAAGCCTGAATTTGGCAATAAGAAGCTCATGATCTGAGCCACAGTCAGCTCCAGGTCTTGTTTTTACTGCCTATATAGAACTTCTCCACCTTTGGCTGCAAAGAATGTAATCAATCTGATTTCGATGTAGACCATCTGGTGAAGTCCATGTGTACAGTCGCCGCTTGTGTTGCTGGAAAAGGGTGTTTGCTATGACTAATGTGTTCTCCTTACAAAACTCTATCAGTCTTTGCCCTGCTTCATTTTGTACTCCAAGACCAAACTTGCCTGTTACTCCTATTACCTCTTGACTGCCTACTTTAGCATTCCAATCCCCTATGATGAGAAGGACATCTTTTTTGGGTGTTAATTCTAGAAGCTGTTCTAGGTCTTCATAGAAATGGTCAACTCTTCCTCTTCAGCACCAGTGGTTGGGGCGTAGACTTGGATTACTGTGATGTTGAAAGGTTTGCCTTGAATTGAAATCATTCTATCGTTTTTGAGGTTATACCCCAGTATTGCTGTTCTCACTCTCTTGTTCACTATGAAGGCTACTCCATTTCTTCTAAGGGATTCCTGCCCACAGTAGCAGATGTAATGGTCATCTGAATTAAACTCTCCCATTCCTGTCCATTTTAGTTCACTAACTCCCAGGATGTCGATGTTCAGCCTTGACATCTCATGTTTGACCACATCTAGCTTGCCTTGATTAATAGATCTGACGTTCCAGGTTCCTATGCAGTATTGTTCTTTGCAGCATTGCACTTTCCTTTCACTTCCAGACACATCCACAGCTGAGCTTCCTTCCGGTTTTGGCCCAGCTACTTCACTCTTTCTGGAGCTACTAGTACTCGTGTTCTGCTCTTCCCCAGTAGCATAATGGACACCTTCCGACCTGAGGGTCTCATCTTCCAGTGTCATATCATTTAGCCTTTTAGTTTTGTAATCCATGGGGTTTTCAATCAATCAATCAATCAATCAACAGGTACTTATATACCGCTTTTCAACACGAAGTTCACAAAGCGGTTTACAGGCAAATAGTAATAATAAAGTTAAATGGCTCCCTGTCCCAAAAGGGCTCACAATCTAAAAAAAGGCAGACCGCCAGCAACAGCCACTAGAAAGACTGTGCAGGGGTGAAGAGGGACAGTTACTCTCCCCCTGCTAAATATAAGAGGAACACCACTGGAAAAAGTGTCTCTTGTCCAGTTAGCAGGGGTTAACTTGGCAAGAGTACTGGAGTGGGATGCCATTTCCTTCTCCAGCAGATCACGTTTAGTCAGAACTCTCTACTATGACCTGTCCATCTTGGGTAACCCTGCATGGCATAGTTCACAGCTTCATTGAGCTACTCAAGCCCCTTCGCCACGACAAGGCAGTGATCCATGAAAGGGCAGTGATCCATGAAAGGGGGCAGTGATCCATGAAAGGGAAGTATGTTAGAAGCAGGAAACCTGCCAGAGAGGCGGTTGGCCCGCTAGATGGTGAGGGAGGGAAAGAGGCAATAAAAGGGGACTTGGAGATTGCAGAGAAATTAAATGAATTCTTTGTGTCGGTCTTCACAGCAGAAGAACTTGGGCAGATACCACAGCCCGAACAGCCCTTCCTAACTAAGGAATTAAAGCAGATAATGGTAAATAGAGAAGATGTATTAGATCAAATTGATAAATTACATATAAGTAAGTCACCAGGCCCAGATGGCATACACCCAAGAGTTATTAAGGAATTAAAGAACGAAGTTGCTGACCTCTTAACTAGAGTATGCAACCTGTCCCTTCAAACAGCCACGGTGCCAGAGGATTGGAGGATAGCCAATGTCAAGCCAATCTTTAAAAAAGAGAAGGGGGGACCCTGGAAACTACAGGCCGGTCAGCCTAACATCTGTTCCGGGTATCACATACCTGGATTTTCAGAAGGCGTTTCACACAGTCCCCCACCAAAGGCTGCTGAAGAAACTTCACAGTCAGGGAATAAAAGGACAGGTCCTCTTATGGATTCAGAATTGGTTGAGGGCCAGGAAACAGAGAGTGGGGGTCAATGGGCAATTTTCACAATGGAGAGAGGTGAAAAGCAGAGTGCCCCAGGGATCTGTCCTGGGGCCGGTGCTTTTCAACTTGTTCATAAATGACCTGGAGCAGCGCTGAAACGAACTCCGTGCCAAGACTGCCGTTCCCCCACCCCTGGTGGGTAATGGAGGTCGGGGCTGTAGCACTCGACCTGCTGCATCTCTCGCCCTCTCCTTGCCTCAGGCTGAGTGAGGGGGTTGGGTTGGCTCTGCGCACCTCAGATGGGCTGATGCTCGATTGGAGTGATAGTAGTCAGATTGCCGCATTTCTCGCCCTCTCCCCACCTCAGGCGGAGAGAGGGGGTCAGGCAAACGCTGTCTGCATGGCTTTCTCTAGCCCGTATCTGGCCCAGGCCGAGCTTGAAGGGCAGGTGGGAACTTGGTGCTCCTCCGCGCCAAAACAAAATGGTGCTGGCAAGTTGTGCAAGAGGCCCTCACTGTTACTGGGCCTCCAAATGCCTGGGGTGGGGTGGCATCTGGCTATATGGATACCAGAGTACACCCCCGGAGCCCTGAAAAGGGCTTTTGGCAATAAAGAAATTGTCGCTGAATGCGAAGTCTCCTGTCTTTTCTCCTTTTTTTTTTTTTTTGAGGAGTTCGTCTGAGCTCTAGAAAATGGCAACCAACTTAACCAAGTGGAAAGGTCAGATGGGGGATCTTGGAGCCGCTCCCAACAAGTCTTTTTGTCATCTGACCTGCCTACATGAGAGGGAGGAGCTTCCCAGATGTACCACACTGCCCCTGCCTGGAACTACTGGAGAAATTCAGTTTGCTTCCACTTTCTATACTGCATTGCTATTTTGGACACTAGAAGGTAAAACAGGGTAAATGGCATCAATTCCTTTTCTGAAATATAAACAAATGTCATGAAAGAGAGCGTAAGATAACTTATACCAATTTGCTGCTACAGAGTCACATTTCAGCCAGAACTCAGAATCCTGGTATCAGACAAACCTTACCCAACAGCCAAGCTCTTCCTTGATTTGATTACCTTATATATATCCTTGTCCAAGCAGAGACCCCATCGCGACAGTTCATTGTGGGCAGCCTCATTCTTCTGAATTCTGCTCAGAAGCTGCCTCAGAGATATATGGTGTTGTTCAGGACTCAAGTTAATCTGCTGGCTAACATCCTAAGTGGAGCACGTATGGACATGTTGGGGGAGAGAAAGAGAGAGAGGTCATAACTAAGTATTTCACCATAAACTTACAGGCCAAACTACACAGTGGAACAGTGTTCACAGGCATTGATGGGGTTTAAACCCTTTTCCATACATGTGCTGATTGCAATACGGGTGCAACATTGTAAGCCTCCGGGGGGGGGGGAGCAGAGGATTGCCAACATGCCCAAGACACCTCACGTGCCCTTTGTGGTACCTGTACGAGGTGTACCTTCCTGTACGAGAAAGGTCCTTTGGGTACCTTCCTTCTTTCCTTTCTCTCACTACCTGACCATCAAAGGAGCAGGATCCAGGCTCCTGAGCATTGCCTTGAAAGGTGGATAGCCATTGCTGAGGAGGGTCCCCTACTTTCATACAATGAGAACATCTATAGGGTTCTCTGTTCTCTAAGTAGTAGAAGCATATGTGTAAATAAAGTACAGTTGATCCTCGGTTTACAATGGACTGTAGTAAAACAAGGTTCACTACGCAGAAATTATTCACTTGACAACGGGCTCACAATTGCCACCAACAGGATCTTGTGGGTGACAGAAATGCCAGAGTTTGGTGGCATTTCAGACAACAGAGCTTAACATCACGATTGTGCAGTGGCATAGCTAAGGTGGGGCCGGAGGTGTACGTTGCCCATGCCTTGAGGGGGTGTCAAGAAAGGCCTGGTGGCCTTTTGAGGGCTGGATGAGGGTGTATGGGGAGTGTTAAAAATTTATTTGCCCCAGGTGCCAGATGCCCTAGCTACACCACTGGCTGTGAGTTTGAAGGAAAGGATACAGCCGACTGAATTCTGATGCAAGCCTTCTGCGAAGCATCTCAGCTGGTTACAGTGTTTTTAACATCATGGCTGTGTATAGTGTTATGTGTGTAGTGTAGTGAATTGTAACTTGTGTTTTATAATTACAACGTAATTGATAACCATGGCCCTAAAGAGCACAGTGGGCACATTTTAAATCACCTTTTATAGAAATAGCTTAGTTCTGTAGCAGAAACTCCAACTTCTGAGGTCTTGGAACAAATTACCCAAAACAATGCTCTTCTGGGTTCACATGTATTTTCACAATGTCTCTGGAACAGATTACCATTGTAAAGCAAGGGTCTGCTGTATGTCTTTTGGAAACATTAGCTGACTCTGCTCCTGGGTGTTTATTGCTAGCACGAAACTGGGAGGGTAGTGGAGTCTACCACAGGAAAAGTATTCTTCTGCTGGTTGCTTTGCTTGTGAGAACCCATCTCCTTTCTCAACAAATATCTTCATGCACACAAAGCTGCTATTCTCTGGGATGAGGAAAGGGGGGGCATTCTGAACCAATGGGAATGCCCCTCACTCCGGAAGGCAGGGTCGGATTCTCAGATCTTGCTCCTCATTGGTGGGAGGGCATCCCACTCCCAGTCCGGCCCTGCCTTTTGGAGGACAAGGTCGTAGTTTCTGGAGCTCTGTGGAGCTCAGTTCTCAGATCGCATGATTTTCTACTTTCTATTTTCTCCTCTTTACTTCATATTTTCTTTCTCATTTTTCCTCACCTGCTCTGGCCTTTCTGTCCCTTTCGGAGGTGAGGTGATCGCTCCAGTTAATAGCAGCAGCTGTGAGGCAACAGGCTGTGAGGCCTGCTTGGTTGCCTTGACAACAGGACCTGCTGCCAGTGTGAGCACTGCAGGGAGAGGAGTGCAGAGTCCAGGCCTGCAGCAGAGGATGCAGGCACTCGGCCTGGAGGCTCAGATCCCGCCGCGGAGGAGTGGGCCCTTAGCTTCCACCGTCACGAGCGTGGAGGCTCAGATCCCGCCGCGGAGGAGTGGGCCCTTAGCTTCCACCGCCACGAGCGCAGAGCCATTGCCTTTGAAGCGGGCGAAGGGGGTGCGCGGAGGAGCAGCTGCGTTGCTGTCGCCATGCACACTCCATGAAAGTCGAGCTTCGAGCGGCTTAGGCCCGGAGCAGAGATCCGAGGGCGACCGAGCTGAGAGTGCAGCAGCGGTGCCGCGGAGACCCGCGAGAACTGGAGGCCTCGGATTGTGAGTAGCAGCAAGAGCGGGGCCTTTGGAGTTGTGCAGTACACAATTGCCATTTTTCCGCCATTTTCACGTTCAAGCTTCAGGTAAAACGGCGGAGTAGCAGAGCGAAAGGGGGCCGGCTTTACCCCGTGATACAAGGGAGGAGGGAGCCCCAGCCCAGGGGGGGATTCCCCTGTGCCCCAGTCTGTGTCCCAATCTGCCATCACTGAAATGGTACGTGTGGCAATGAAGGATGTGATCAAGGAGCAGGGGCTGCTCTTGGATGCCAGGGCTCAACGTAAGGGGCAGAGCAGAGCACAGAGCAAAAAGCGCAGCAGATCCCCCAGCCCCGTGGGCCTGTCGATCACTGGTTCTGCTCCCTCTTTGGAGGAGGATCAGCCTGCCCACAAGCGCGGGAGGCGCAGCAAGGGTAAGGTCTCTGAGAGCCACAAGGCCAAGTGGGCACATAAAAGACGGAGAAGGGAGGGAGATGAGGGGGAACGGGGCAACAAAATGATTGTCTGTTCCCTGCTGAATACTTTACAAGGATGCTGTCCAAGGCGGCCAGGGCAGTTAATCTGGAAAGTGTTCCTGAGGAGCCTAAGGCCTCTTCCTCCCAGAGCCTGTTTCCACAAGGGCCCAGTAGCCTCCTACTGTCCCATTCCCGTCCTCTTTTCAGTGAGTTCTTGATGAGGAATGGAAGTCGCCTACCACTGCTATAAACAACAAAAGGCTGATTAATAAGTTTTACTCCCTTCCGGAGCAGGTTCTATCGTCTCTGCAGGTTCCTGTGGTTGATCCTCCGGTTGCAGCCCTGTCATTTACAGCGGTCCTCCCATCGGAAGGTGAAGGGGGCCCAAGAGACCCCTGTGACAAGCGGGTGGAGGCGGCCATGAGACAGGATTTTCAGGCTTCATCCCATGCTTTCCGTGCAGCGACAGCCAATCCCATCATGGCGAGAGTGGCCTTTCAATGGACGGAGGAGCTGGCCAAGACTGAGCCGGGACTCTCCAGTGGCGGCCTTTTCAGCTGATGCCTCTTTTGATACATTGCAATTCAGTGCCAGAGCGATGGCGGCAAGTGTGGTAGCGAGGCGTAACATGTGGCTTCGCTACTCGGAAGTGAACGCAGGATCCCACTTAAGACTCATGGGGGTGCCCTTCCAGAGGGACAAGGTTTTCGGCCAGGCTCTGGAGCTGCTCCTGATTGAGGACAAAGATGAACGGAAAGTGCTCCCCTCTAGCAAGAAGGAAACACCCAAGTCCCAGGGGTTTCGTTCCTTTCGAGCTGACGGGAGATCCAGGGACCGATCTAAGTTTGGATCCAAGGGGCACAAGCCTCATTTCTCCCCTAAGAACTGTCATCAGGGATCCTCATCCTCCAAGCCCAAGCCTGCAAAGGTCAGCGAGCATGACGCCAGGACAGGAGGGTGCTCCGAAAATATTGGTGCACGTCTTTTGGATTTCTCAGATGCCTGGCAGTCTGTTACCTCAGATGCATGGGTGCTGGACACTGTGTGAGCAGGGTGTACCCTGAAATTCCTTTGAAGGCCTCGCAGATGTTTTTAGAAGGTTCCCCGTTCCAAGAGTGCAGCCAAACACCTAGCCAAGCTCAGAGCTATTCATCATCTGCTCAAGATTCAGGCCATATAACTAGTGACACAACGGGAGAGGGGACAAGGGATCTACTCTATCCTGTTCCTAGTACCCAAGAACGGAGATATGCATGTGATATTAGATTTGAAATGGCTCAACAGGTTCCTCAAGAAAAAGGAAAGGCCTTTATCAACCTTTCGAGGCATGCCTACATGGGCCAATCATAGCGAGCCACCGCCGGTATTTTCGCTTCCTTTACAGCAAGCAGCATTTTTAAGACCGAGCGATGCTTTTCGGGCTAACAGCTGCTCCCAGGGTGTTTACGAGGCTGCTGTGGCCCATCTGAGACAGAAGGGCATTTTTGTCTACCTGTACATGGACGATCCTTTGGTGAAGGCTGCTACGAGAGAGGGAACTCGTCGGGCCTTCAGGAGACCATTTATTGCCTTCAACGTCTGGGCTTTGTAATCAACTTTGCCAAGACTGCCTTGGAGCCATCCCAACACATAGGACACCTGGGTCTCCGTCTGGATACCACAGCATTCAGAATGGCTCTGTCGGTGGACAGGATAACATCCCTAATGGCTATCACCCGCAGCGTGCACAGCAGCCACGAGTCCGACCTCATGACCCTAGCATCCTTCCAAGGTATGATGGTTTCATGCCAGGATATAGTGGACTGGTCCAGATACCACATGAGACTGTTACAGGGCCTGCTAGCCCCTTTCCAGACGTAGATAGAGAAGAGAGACCATATGCAGATTCTCCTGATGACATCTGTGCGGAACAGCCTTTGTTGGTGGATGGAGGAAGACTGATGTCCCGTGGGGTGAGTTTGATACTTCCAGAGAGGATGATCGTGACCGCAGATGCGAGTCTGCTCGGCTGGGGGGCTCAAACTCAGGGCGACATCTGCCAGGGCGAGTGGAGCGAGGAGGAAATGATGCACAGCATCAACTTCCTGGAACTCCAGACGATTCGCCTACCACTGGAGAGATTCCAAGACAGCCTGGAAGGCTAGCATGTCCTAGTGCGAAGGGACAATATGTCTGCAAGGGCATATGTGAACCGGCAGGGAGGGCCAGGTCTCCCCAGCTACACCAGGAGGCAGTCCGTCTGATGTCCTGGGCGGAGCTACACTTGGCATCTGTTCGGGCAGAACACCTGGCAGGCATAGACAATGTCTCTGCAGACTGGCTCAGCAGACGATCGCCCAGAGAGAGTTTTGAGACTAAATCCAGAAGTCTTTCAGGAAATTGTCAAGAGATTTGGGACACCTCAGATGGATCTTTTTGCGTCTGCAGACAACAGCCAGCTCCTGAGGTTTATTTCTTGTGTGGCAGAACAGGAAGCTGAGGGAGTGGGCGCACTAACAGCGAGATGGCCACAGGGGCTTCTCTATGCTTTTCCCCCGGTGGTGCTACTGCCTCTAGTCCTCCGCAGAGTGAAGGTGCTTCAGGCGGAAATGGTTCCAGTGGCACTTCGGTTGCCCCGCAGGTCATGATTTCCAGAATTGATTCGCCTTTCTATCCAGAGCTGCTGGACCCTCCCACCGCGTCCAGATCTCCTATCTCAGGGGCCCCTGCTGCACCCCAGGCCAGAGATGTTCCAGCTGACGGCCTGGAGGTTGAGCAGCAGGCTCTCCAGAAATGTGGAAACTCCAGTGCGGTTCTAGACACAATACAATGCTAGCATCACGCAAGCCTTCTACTAAGAGTATCTATAATAAGTCCTGGAAGAAGTTTGCCTATTGGTGCAAGGACAAGAGAGTAAATGAAACCAAGCCCAAGAGTCGAAACGTCCTGGAATTCCTGCAGGATGGATTCCGGAAGGGGCTCAGCACCAGTACATTAAGAAGGCAAGTGGCTACCTTGAACAGCATCCTGGGAGCGGGGAAGGGGTTATCATTTCTTCCCATCCTCATGTAAAGCACTTCCTTGGGGAGTGCCTGCTAAACCCTCCCACGGTGCATTGGAATCCCACCCTAATTGGAATCTCAACTGGGTCCTTTAACATTCTCACAGGTAAGCCATTTGAACCCTTGGCTACGGTGGGGCGTAAAGAGCTGTTGTATAAAACGGCCTTTCTAGTAGCCATTACATTGGCTAGGAGGGTTTCCGAATTAGGGGCCCTCTCTACAAACCCTAATCTCTGTATATTTCATAAGGTCTGGGTGGTACTTAGGCCAGACCCCTCCTTTGTTCCAAAGATCAAATCGGTGTCCCACAGGTCCCAGGAACTGGTTCTCCCTGCTTTCTGTCCCAACCCAGTACATCAGAGGGATAAGCAGTGGCATACTTTGGACGTTCGTAGGGCCTTGCGGTTCTACATTGAGCGCTCAAAGGCCTTTAGACAGACCGAGGCTCTCTTTGTTTTCCTTTCCCGGGGCATTTAAGGGAAAGCGGGCCACTTCCCAGTCCCTGGCACGTTTGCTAAGGGGTGTGATTGCAATGGCATATGTGGCAGTGGGGAAGCAGGCTCCAGAGGGCATTTTGGCACACTTGGTGTGGGGGGGCAGCAACCTCCACAGCCTTTGAGGGGCAGGGATCCCTGGGGGACATATGCCGGGCTGCCACATGGGCTTTGGTGCACTCGTTCACGAAGCATTACAAGGTAGATTCCTTGGCTGAGGCACGCTTCGGGAGAAGAGTGCTGCAGAAGGTGGTTGGGGATTAGGCTTGCTGCCTCGCCTGACCCACCCCTTCGGTACTGCTCTGGTACATCCCATTGGTTCAGAATGCCCCCCCTTTCCTCATCCCAGAGAAAATTAGGAATTCCTTCCCTGGGAATCTCCTATTCTGGGGTGAGGAAAGGGGGGGCATTCGTCCCGCCACAATTCAGGCTCGGCGGGTGGACTAGTGGGAGGCCAACAGCACAAGTTAGAGGGGGAGGGGATGTTTCAGATAATTCTTCTCCTCCTCCCCTTTTACTAGTTTACATGTTGCCTTTGGGCGCCTGTTACTGTTGTCAGTTAGTGTTCTGCTGTGTTTGAGTTCATTAGTAGCAATACAGTGACTATCGCACGCATGGAATCGGTCGACATCAGTGGGATCGAGTGGCGTGGTGTGGTGGTGAAGGTTTTCCTGCTCATTGAACCGGACTGGGAGTGGGATGCCCTCCCACCAATGAGGAGCAAGATCTGAGAATCCGACCCTGCCTTCCGGAGTGAGGGGCATTCGCATTGGTTCAGAATGCCCCCCCTTTCCTCACCCCAGGAGATTCCCAGGTAAGGAATTCCTAATTTTTGTTCAAGTAGGAACAAGTGTCCAGGCACCTCTCAGTCTACATCAGATGCCTGCCCACCAGAACTCCCACCTTTAGAGTAGAGCACAGCCACTGTCCAGACAGGGCTGGGGGACAGAACGTGGGTGGCACTTAAAATGCCAGGGAAAGAGCAGGATCTAATCCTGTAGCAGAGCAGCCAAGAAACCTTGTAGGGAAGAGTCAAGGAGATAGATTATGCTGCCATTCCAAGCCATTCCAAGTCACAAACCACACAATGCAGTCATTTAAGAGTAGCTTAAAACAAAAATAGAATTTCAGCCCTAATTGCTAAAGCAGTCTGAACTGTACCTGAGGGTTGTGTGCCTGAACTGATCCTCCAGGCAGATTACACTAATACCCTATAATCACATGCTGTTCCTTTTCTAATTCAAACGCTGCAAAAAAAAACAGCTCCAATAGTAACATTCACAGAATACTACTTACTACCCCTCCTGTACAACCATCACTTTCAACTCTCCAACAATAGTCTGCAATAGTCCTAAAACTCTTAGACTTCAGGAATTACTGGAGCAGAATTTCAATAACATTGCTGCAGAGAGAGAGAGAGAAAGAGAAACCAGCACCACCAGGCAAACCTTGGCCATCAAAGGAAGCAAGACATTTTCACTAAGCTAAACACTGACTTCTAAAAAGTCAATGGAACATGCTTAGATCACCCAAATGCCTGACAATTTAACTTCAAAAGAAACTTTTGAGCAAACAGAAACAGCTTGAAAGGGGACCCTTTACTATATATGCTACTACAGCAAATGATCTCACGCCACCTTCATGACTCTAAAATCTTTCTTCATGTTCTCAGGAATACCAGTCAAGAAGGACAGTTCTGGCACCAGCAGGATTTCGCCTCTCTGCAACTGCAGGAAAATTGAACACAAGGAAAAGTGTATGAAAACCAGGGAAGATGTCATTACCATGCATTGTTATTGGAGTGAGCGCATCACAGAGATTCTGCACAGCAGAATCAGATGGGAAGAGGAGATTGTTTAGTTTCCTGCTTACAGTACAATTACTACATTGAGGGTGCAATCCTAACCTGGCATTGCGCTGGTGCAGCGCTCTTCCACCAGACCAGGACTGTTGCAAATGTGCATCTGTGCCATGAATTTGGTTGCTGGCCAGGCACAAGTAGCAGCGCTGGCTCACGGGCACTGCCACACCCGTCAGCTTTGCCAGTCGAGTGCCAGTTTAGCTCTGCTAGTGCAGGGCCATGCCAGAGACAGGTGGGAAGCGTAACGGGGCGACGCTGTGGACAGAGACAGGACACAATCATTGGGCCACATCCACCCTGTCCCTGGGCTGGGCAGCCCCAATTTGGGCTGCTTCTAGATTCTAGGCACATGATTCTAGCCTAGATTCTAGGCTCTTTTGCAGGCACAGATCCAAGGTAGCTGGGGCTTACCCTAGGGAAAGGTGAAAATATTCCCTTGTGCTGAGCTGCTGCTGCCTCCTAACGCTGTGCTGACCCTTGGGCTGGCCAAATTTTGCTGGCTTAGCTTATGCAGGCCTAGCTCCAGTTAGGATTGCGCTCTGAAAGTCACTGTTACTTTAGGAACATAAAATATGGCTATGGACAATGTGACTTGGCGTAAAATTATCACTAGCATATTAATAATATAGTGTATCCAAACAATTATTACAAACAGAATTTACTTCTTTAATAATATTTATTTGTAATTGTAGCAAATGGAGCAACAATCTCCTGAAGAGTTTGCTAGTTCATATGGAACAGAAAAAAAACCTCCACAAGACAATTTTAAAAAATCCAGAATTAACAATTATTCATATTTCCTCTCCACAGTATTAAATAAAAATAAAAAACCCATTCGCATAGGAAGAATCGAAGAGGGTGGAAGTGTATAGAAGGGAGTGCAACTAAGTTTCAATGAATGGGCATGAAATTTAATCAGAATCATTTTCTGAGCTGTAATTATCAGTATCAGTTTCAGTCTCTGTTTCTGCAGTTACTCTGTTGTGTCTGTCATTATCACAATTATGGACATCTAAAAACTGAAGGTTTGCCCAAATAGAAACAAGCTTCTCTACCCTTTCACAAGTTTATTTCTAGATTCAGTGTGTTTCTAAACATAGACCAGATGCTTTCACATGCTGCAGAAGATGGAGGAATCTGAAGGCGAGAAGCAAGAGGAGTCAGAGGCTGTGCTGTGCAAAGACCTTGCCGCCATGTTGCAGGAAGAATATGTTTGGCAGAATCCCAGATAGCATTCCTGGACCAAATCCCTGAAGATGTTCTATATTCTGCAACATTTGAAAGGACCTTCCCAACATCGAGTCCTAAATGTGATGCTTGTTTTGTAATCCAGTCAAATGCAGTAACAGTACTATCACTTAAATTTCCACCTTTGAATCTTGGATCCAGCAGATTTGCAGCAGCATGAATTGGATGGCAACAAAATTCTTCCTTTTTAAATAAAATAGTTCACTTTACTTTCTTCTACAGCTGTACAAGGAGACTTTCAAAAACAGTTTTTATCTTGGACATTAGATAGGGAATTTCTGGACATTAGATAAGGAATTGCATTTGATTCAGATGCAGTCATTGCTACATAGTCCAATCAATATATCATCAGACTAAGGACAAATTCCTCCAAAAGGTCTGTCAACTGTTCTTGTCAGTACTAGATTGACAGAAAAAAAATTCCTGATTGACAGAAAAAAAATCCACCAAGATCCGCCCACCGGAAGTAGGTTATTTTCAAGATGGCAGCCGCAAACCATGAAAATCGGCCAAAATCCTGTAACCGTGTGATATTCAAGCTTAGAACTTTCTTTTTCTCAAACTCAAGGTTTTGTTTATGGCCAAGTGATTCATTTTAACCAAGAAAATTGGTCCATGGGTTGAAGATTAGATTCCAATGTAATGAGCATTATAGGTACAACACCAGTTATAACAAATATTAAGTTGAATGTTTTTATTATCATAATACATTTGAACTAAACTGTATACATTTTCTTTAAACTACATATTCAACAAGGAAATCTTTAAACTAGGTTGAGAAAACTGCAGCAATATGCGGATAAAACAGTGACTCCTTAATTCTCTATTCATCCTCATCACTGCCCTCTAGGTCACCCAACACCTGGTTGTCACAATATGTTTCTTGACACGGTCCACATACAGAACTGCATGGAAGTCTGTATGTTCTGCAACTGCAGCGGGTACCACTGCAACTAGTTTTACAATTGCAGTGTATAATTTGCAGTAGAGTGTCTGGTGCAGCATTAATATCACACATTACTGGTAGAAGTTCACCGCCATTGAGTTTCCAACCCCAGTCCACAGGATTCATTTCCTCAGCCATATCCATCCAAATCATGGTCTGATAGTACACTCTTAGACTATGGAATTTTGTGGAAGACTCAGTTGGAGGCAGGCGTTCTGGATCCACAAACGATTTGGCTGAGATGACTTTCTTGGTTAGTGTCTGGTAACGCAAGGCTGCCAAAGAACTGTTGCTGTTGCCACCAAAAATAACAGCCATCGCTTGACTGCTAAGACTTACTATGTCAGTGGGGTTCTTGCCTGGTAAAGTGAATGAAGTTGCACAAGATTAAAGGACAAAATCCCCTTTTAAAATTTTGTGGAAAACAGGAAGGTTGGTACTTACCGTGAATTCCCCTTCTCAGCAGCTCCAGTCAGGGTCAGCAGGCACATCTGGGGAAGCTCCTCCGTCTCCTATAGGCAGGTCAGATGACAAAGACTTGCAGAGATGGGAGGGGCTCCTGGATCCGCCCAGTCTATCCAAAGCCTTGAAGAGAAACAACTCCCAACTCCATCCATGTGAGAATGTCTGGAGAAAACCTCTGCACGATCCGATGAACGCTAGTCTTCCCACGAATGTTCTCTGACGCGACAGCAAGCAGCAGACCACTGGCCCTAACCTGATACTAATTCTAGGGCCGTACCACGCTACAAGTGGAAAGGATCACAGCCTTCCCCCAACAGAATAGTGAAACATACCTCAATCTCCCTTGTGGGCAGGATGCTGACCCTGACGAGCTACTGAGAAGGGGAGTTCACGATAAGTACCAACCTTCCCGTTCTCCAGCAGCTCCAGTCAGGGTCAGCAGGCACATCTGGGACGTACCAAAGCCGTACCCACAGATAAAACGGGAGGGACTAGATTGAGGTATCCTACACCACGCTCTGAAGGACCCGTCGTGCAAAAACAGCGTCCCTGGAAGCGTAGGTGTCATAGAATTTTATGAAGGTACTGGGGGTGCTCCATGTGGCGGCCTTGCAGGCCACCTCCAGGGAAGGACAAGCCTTGAAGGCAGCAGAAGTTGCCGCTCCTCGAAGGGAATGAGCCACAATCCCCACAGGAGGGGACATCCCCCTGGACCTATATGCCGACATGATGGTCTCCCTCAACCAACGGGAGAGGGTTGATGGGGAAGCCTTGGTTCCTTGCTTGAGGAGCCTGAAATGAACAAACAGGGCCTCTGTTTTTCTAAACGGGGCAGTTCTGGAAACGTAGAACTTAAGCACCCTGCAAGCGTTGAGGGAATGCCACTGTCTCTCCCTGATATGCTGCGGATTAGGGCAAAATGAGGGCAAAACCAAATCCTCTGACCTATGAAAAATGGAATTAACTTTAGGCAGGAAAGTGGGATCCAACCTCAAGGTGACCCTGTCCTCAGAAAATAAGCAGAGCTCTTTAGCAACAGAAAGTGAGGACAGTTCAGACACCCGCCTGGCTGAGACGATTCCCACCAGGAAAACTGTTTTAAACGTGAGGTCCTTCAATGAACAGGTGGCGAAGGACTCAAAAGGACTCCTAGTAAGAGCCTTTAGGACCAAAGGTAAGTCCCAAGTCAGAACTCAATGAACAGTGGGTGGATTTAGAGCAGCCCCTTTTAAAAACTTCTTAATGTGGGGGTGGGATGACAAAGTCCTTCCCCTGGGGTATCCCAAAATGGACGCTATGGCAGACACCTGATTCTAAGGGTAGTGGTACTCAGTCCTTTTTCCAAGCCTGCTTGTAGGAATTCTAAAAGTTCCCTGACCCTGGGCTTCCTGGGATTAACCCCCTTACCTGAACTCCAAGCGGAGAAAGTCTTCCAATTCGAGTTATAAACTTGATTGGTTGAGCTTCTCCGGTCCGACAGCATCGTAGTTAACACTGCGTCGGAGTAACCTAGGCTGGCCAGGGCCTGCTGCTCAACTGCCAGGCAGTCAATTGCAGGAAGCTGGGTTGTTGGTGCAGAATTGGACCCTGGGTCAGCAGATCCGGTCTGTCTGGGAGGCGGAGCAGGGGTTGCAGCGACATCTCCCTGAGATCCGAGAACCACGGATGCCTCGGCCAGTGTGGGGCAATGAGAATCACTTCCGTCTCTTCCTGTCTGATCTTGGCCAATATTCTCTGAAGAAGCTGGACTGGAGGGAATGCATACAGCAGACCCCTGGGCCACCGCTGTTGAAGAGCGTCGAGGCCTCGGGCGCCTGGGCAGCGGCCTCTTGAATAGAAATGCGGCAACTGATGGTTCAAGCGAGCGGCAAACAAGTCCATCTCCGTCATTCCGAACTTCTGGGAAATCAGCTGAAACACCTCCGGGTGTAACATCCATTCAGCCTGGTCCAGGTGCTGCCGACTGAGCCAGTCCACTGCTATGTTTTCTACTCCTGGAACATGTTCCGCCCTTATGGACGCAATGTTTCTTTCCGCCCACAGGAACAGAGCACGTGCCTCTCTGTGGAGAGAGGGAGACTTGGTGCCGCCCTGTCGATTTATCTAAGACTGAGCCGTCATATTGTCTGTGTGTATCAGGACATCGGTGTTCTTGCTGGAGGGGACAAATGTCCGGAGGGCCAAAGCCATCGCACGCAGCTCTAGAAAGTTTATGCCGCGAGTCGCTTCCACTGGAGACCACAAGCCCTGGGCTATCCTGCCCCTGGAGTGGGCTCCCCGTCCGTACAGACTGGTGTCTGTGAAAATCGGAGTTCTGTCCATGATCTGAATCGGCTCCCCCTGGGACAGGCTGGCAGGGAAGAGCCACCACCTGAGATCCACTCAAGACGTGGGGTCCAGGCTGATCATCTTGCTGCTGCCGCTGGAAATACAGTCCTGATGAGGAAGAAGTAGGTGTTGGAGTCCTCACACTCTGAAGCGTGCCCACGGGAGGACCTCCTGACAGGATGTCAACATTCCAAGCAGAATGAGTTCATTTGAAGTATCTTCATCAACAGGGACCTGATCTTGTACTTTCTCTCTTGTGATAATGTTATCGTGAAGTTCAAGGTGTCTATTGTCACCTCCAGGTGGGAAATGACCTGGGAAGGAGTTAGGTGACTCTTCTCCACGTTTATCACGAAGCCATGGCGTTGCAAACACGTGATGGTCTGCTCTAACTGTATCACCCCCAGCCGGGGGCTCCTGATCCTTAGGAGCAAGTTGTCTAAGTATGGGTACAGTGCCATGCCCTGCAACCGCAGGTGTGCCACTAAGACGACCAGGACCTTCGTGAACACTCGAGGTGCCAAAGACAAGCCGAAAGGGAGAGCCCAGTACTGCCAGTGCTGTCCGTTGTAGCAAAACCATAGAAAATGACGATGAGCCGCCCTGATGGGCACGTGCAGGTAAGCGTCCTGGAGATCCAAAGATGCCAAGAAATCTGCCCTCTTGAGCGCCATCAGGATGGACCGGAGGGTCTCCATCTTGAATCTGTGTTGAACCATGAAGCGGTTTAGCCACTTCAGGTTTAAGATGATGCGCATGTCCCCCGATTTCTTGGGGACGGCAAAAATGTGGGAGTAGACCCCCTGACGTCTTTCGGAGGCGGGCACTGCCTCGATGGCACCAATGTTGTGCAGATGTTGTAGGGCTCACAGAGTCTCCAGATGTTTCGAAGGACAAGACGGCTTGTGAACCTGGACAAAGCGGTCGTGCGGCAGAACCCAAAGATCCAGGGCGTACCCAAGGCGAACCCTCACCCAGTGGTCCGACGTGGTCTGGTCCCACTGATCGGCGAACCGTTGAAGTTTGCCGCCCATTAGACGGAGACTGAAGGCGTCAGGCTGAATGGGATTTTGGCCCCTTGGAAGAGGACTGCTGGACGGGCTTGCCCACGGGGCTTGAAAGTCGACTTGCGCTGCCAGGACCTCCTGGGCCCCTTGTAGTATCCAGATGAGGTGGAGGGACCCCCTGAGGGCGGGGTTCCGCCAGACTGAGACCGGTGGCCATGAAAAAACTGAGTCGGTTGTTTAGGCTGAGACCTAGATGACTTCTCCCAGGAGGGGAGGACCTTCTTCTTGCCCTTAGTTACCACTAAGAGTGGCTCCAAGGCCTCTCCGAACAACTTCTCTCCTTTAAAAGGAAGACCGACCACCTTGGATGGCGAGGCCGCGTCCACATCCCAGTGCGAAGCCAGGTATTGCGTTGCACAGCCACCGATGCTGCCATGGAACGAGCAGAGAACTGAACTGCATCTGCCTTGGCGTCGGATGCAAAGGCTGTAGCCACCTCTATCTTCCTGAGGTCCGTCCGAACATCATCAGGAACATCAAAATCCTTTAGCAGATCTCGGGCCCAGAGAAACGCCGCCCAAGCGAACATGGACCCAGCCACCAAAGCTCTCAGCGCCCCTGCAGCAGAATCAAAAGCCTGACGAACCGCCAGCTCGATACGTCGATCCACTGGGTCCTTGGGCAAACCCTCAGAGTCAACTGGAAGGATGGAAGAAGATCCAAGCGCTGCCACAGGAGCGTCCACGACAGGCGTCCAGAAGCGTCGCATCTCAGACGGGAACAGAGTAAAACTTTAAAGAGGGCCTTGGACTGTCCCTGCCCTTGGTTGGGTTCTGCCATTCCTTATCAATGAGGGATCTGAAGTGCTCTTGAAGAGGAATCCCTCTGGGTGCCTCTTGCTGAGCCAGAAAAGCCACAGGATCACCCCACACTTTGGAAGATGTAGTAGAAGTGGAAGGTTCTTGACCATCCTGAAGGCGCAAGACCCTCAAAACCTTGGGGAGCATGCAAGGAAACATCTGTCTTAAAGAGACGCGTGCTGTGACCTTCTGCCACTGTCTCTTCCTCAGAAATCTCTCCCTCTTCCAAAGAATCCACAGCTGCCTCCTCACTAGAGTCCTGATCCAAGGTCTCTGTGCAGAGGGGATGAAATCCAGGCTATCCTCACTGAAGGATCTGGATCTCTTGCCTCTTGATGGGGTAGCCTCTGCTTTTAAAGAGGCTCTGTCCTCAGCAGACCCCTGAGGTACTGAAGTAGCCAGTTGCTCAACCTGCTCCTCCTCCACATATGCTTCCTCTTGGGGACAGGGAAGGGCAGTTGCAGCGTCCATGTTCTGAGGGGGGGCAGACGTGGGGCAAGCTGCATCCCCCTCGGGCTGTGTCCAGGTGTGAGGAGATCAGATGCTGCATCCTCGCCTTGGTTTCCCCCCTAGGAATGGCCATCGGTACATCACCCTGTGCCTGGGACTCCTCTGGGGTCTCCGTGGGGCTGGAAATGGTTCGGACTCACCCTGGTCGATGTCTTCAGGCGTAAGGCTGCTGAGGGCCCAAAATGGCTGCTGTCCACGTGCTCTGAGAGGGGACAGGGGGGTCAGAGCACAAGCCACCTTGGTGAGCGGCTCAAATGCCTTCACCCTGCCTCAGAAGAGGGGAAGATCAGGCACGGGCTCTCCACAGGCTCTGGGCGATGCAAAGGGCCCATCCCAGCAGCGCTGGAACAGGTGCAGAGGCTCGGATGTGCTGGGGCGCTTCGTGCCAAAAATCCAGAATCCAAAATGGCCACCGCGAGCTCTGCGCTGCTGTGGGCCTCGCAGGCATAAAGTACAGGGCTGCCCTGGTCTGCGCAAGGTGGAGGGCACCCTGAGAGCCCTTAGAAGGGCTTTTGGAATCCTTCTTTCTTTGTTCTTTGTCCTCCGCTGCGGTTTTAAACGACCCCCCCCTTTTTTTAAAGGGAGCAACAGAGAGATGCGACCTGCTTTGATGAAAGGCAAAGCCAGACTGGGCGGATCCAGGAGCCCCTCCCATCTCTGCAAGTCTTTGTCATCTGACCTGCCTACAGGAGACGGAGGAGCTTCCCCAGATGTGCCTGCTGACCCTGACTGGAGCTGCTGGAGAACTGCATTTTTCCCAACACCATAAATACGCGAGGTGGAATCACATCCTGTGAATGCGTGAAGGAATAACAACTGTGCACATGACTCACTGCCCAGAGTAGACTTCAACTAGTTGATGTTGTACACTTTTGGAATGCCTCGTAACTGAGTGTCTGATCTAAAATACAGTGGATTACCATTCACTTCTGCGTAATGCAGCAGAAGAATTAACAGGTCAGTATCCTCCCCAATGAGCATGGGGGAATGTTCCTTGGCACTATTTACTTCAGCCTTTGAAATGTCCACATCAGCGTAACCTTGTGCTTGAGAAACCACACAGCCTCTCCTCACCAGTTCTTCCATGATTAATTTGATTAGTTGGTGTTAGTTGCGTCCTACTGAAAGGAATTCTTCCTGCTTCCCTTCAAATTCAGTATCGTGAAATGAACTATTGGATAATTAAAGTTTTGTTGCCTTCTCTTATTTGTATTATCCTTTATTGAAGGACCTGCATCATATCCATTGAAGACTACAGCTGCGAACCCATACTGTTTAACTGTAAAGTCTGCATATACCTTCGCTATTTTGCTGTATGTGTCTCCCTTCTTCTACTTCAACTTCCTTATCAAGCAGCCTCCGTCAATAACATCTTTGCGTGCTTGGAACAGCATCTGGTGGTGTTTCCATTGATGCTCAATTTTTACAATGCTCATCAATGTAGATTGATGTAGCATCAATCAATGCTCATCAAAGTTCTACACTTAAAAATAACACGGTTGGCAGATTTTGGCAGACTTTTTTCTGTCAATCAGGACACCTACTACTGACAAGAACAGTTGACAGACCTTTTGGAGGACTTTTTCTAAGCTTGAAAATAACAGTTACATGATTTTGACCGATTTTCATGGTTTGCGGCTACCATCTTGAAAATAACCCACTTCCGGTGGGCGGATCTTGGCGGATTTTTTTTCTGTCAATCAGGACACCTAGTACTGACAAGAACAGTTGACAGACCTTTTGGAGGAATTTGTCCTGGGTTATGGGTTTTTTTCCACCCATAACTGGACTGCAATTGCCTTTAGAATCTTCAGGGAATTTTGTAGCTGAACCCAGAAGACATCCTGATTAGATCAAGAACAGTGTTTTTTACACTCCTGGTACTTTAAGATCTTCAACTATTACAGTCCTGGCCAAAAGTTTTGAGACTGACACAAAGATTAATTCTCACAAAGTCTGCTGCTCCAGTGTTGGAAGATTTTCATGCAGATGTATACTGAAGTACAAGCATTTGAATAAGTGTCAAAGGCTTTTATTGACAACTAGCTGTTTGTGACCCGGCGTTGCCCGGGGGTCAGTGTATCCCTAGGTTCTAGTAGGAGAAGGAATGATTAGGGGCCCCCCCAATATTGATGACCCTGGGCCCGAAAGGCACACTATCACTGTGAAAGGAAGTAGGAAGCAGGCACATAATCAACTAAGAGAGCGAAATGGGACTGTCCCACTTACTGAACAATGTCTGCAGCTCCTGGGGTAGGATAGCAGTAAAGTATGTGAAACAGGAAAAGCTGGCCAGTGAGCTCTGCGTAGGTATCTCCCTCTCACATCCGGCTGGGTGCTGGAATTGTGTGGAAGCTGCTCTTTCCAGCTTGGGGAACTCAGGGGCTAGGAATCAGTTTCACTTTCGTTTCTGAGTGTATCAGCTTAGCACAGGACCTGCAGAATCGTGTGTGACCACAGGGTGGCAGCAGACCTCTAGTCCAATGCAATCCCCTTGGTCTGGACATTCTAGCCCCCCTCCCCGAAAAACGGGGGGCTGTAGGGGGGTCTGACCCCCGCAGTGTTTGTTGCCAGGCCGCAAGGTACGTGTGTGCCGAGTTTCGTGGCGATCGGTCAAGCCGTGGGGGAGCCTATGGAGAACATACACACTCACACGCATACATATCCACATACATACCCACCCACGTTCATTTTTATATATATAGATTACGTTAAGTTTATGCAGAGTCAATATTTGTAGTGTTGATCCTTCTTTTTCAAGACCTGTGCAGTTCGCCCCGACATGCTGACAATCAACTTCTGGGCCACATCCTGACTGATGGCAGCCCATTCTTGCATAATCAAGGCTTGGAGCTTGTCAGAATTTGTGGGCTTGTTTGTTCATCCACCTCTTGAGGATTGACCACAAGTTCTCAACGGGATTCAGGTCTGGGGAATTTCCCAGCCATGGACCCAAAATCTCAATGGTTTGGTCCCCAAGCCACTTAGCTATCACTTTTGCCTTATGGCAAAGTGCTCCATCATGCTGGAAAAGGTATTGTTCATCTCCAAACTGTTTGTGGATGGTTGGGAGAAGGTGCTCTTGGAAGATGTTGTACCATTCTTTATTCACGGCTGTGTTCCTAGGCAAAATTGTGAGTGAGCCTACTCCCTTGGCTGACAGTAGACCACACATGAATGGTCTAAGGATGATTTACTGTTGCTTACTGATGCTTTATAACTTCTTTTGCTTGTCTAGAGATCATTTGAAGGGTGTCCAGTTTCATAATATCATTAAGAAGCAAGTTTAGCCCATGAGATGCCCATCCTATTGCAGTAATATGTAGATACTTATCCATTATGATCGTCCATGCTGCTTTTATATTGCTGGCATTGTCAGTCAGCAAAGCAAATGCTTTACCACTCCCAATTTTCTGTAGGACTTCACATATTTTGCAGCTGATATACTCTGCAGTATGTCTGCTCTCTCCTGTTTCAATGCTTTTGTAAAAAACTGGTTGAGGTATTATAATGTTAGAGGTATTATTATGTTAGAATACTTTTTGTAGACTTTAGTTCTGCTTTCAATACTATATTGCCCACAGATTGATATCTAAGCTTAAAGATTTGAAGTTACCAGACTCTATATGTTGGTGGATTCTGGACTTTTTATCACATCGCTCTCAAAGGGTTAAGATGAATGAACACACCTCTTCTGTAAAGATCCTCAACACTGGCACTCCTCAAGGCTGTGTATTAAGCCCACTTTTATTTACTATTTATACGTCCGATTGCACTTCTATCCATCTGAGCAACAAGATTATCAAGTTTGCTGATGTTGGTAGGGCTAATTTCTGATAATGATGAGTCTGCCTATAGGGATGAAGTTTATCAGTTGACCCTTTGGTGCAAAGTAAATAATCTTATTTTCAATATAAACAAGATGAAGGAATTTATAGTAGACTACAGGAAGAACAGCTTGGACATCCAGCCGTTGTATATCGAGGGTGTTATGGTAGAACAGGTGGAGGAATGCAAATTTCTGGGTATTACCTTGAAACAAGATTTAACGTGGGGTGCAAATACTACAGTCCTTGAAAAAAAGGCCCAACAACAATTGTACTTTCTGAGACTTTTAAGATCACAACAATTGCCAGAGAGCCTGTTGGTTGCCTTCTATCGAAGCTCTATAGAGAGCATCTTATTGCCTCTGTGCGTGGTTTAGGAGTTGTACAGGGGTGGAGAAAAAGGCACTCCAAAGAGGGATAAAGAGGGCACAAAAGATCATTGGTTGTCCTCTTCCCTCTCTGGAGGATTTGTACAATATGGGATGTAGTAGGAAGATACAAAAGATCTTGAGAGATTCTTCACATCCGGGACACTCAATGTTTGGTATCTTACCGTCGGGAAGAAGATATAGAGTGCTGAAAGCTAGGACAAGCAGATTTAAACATAGTTTTTACCCAAGTGCTGTGATCAGGCTAAATGCAGAGTTTTGAATTTGGTGGTTTAAACAAATGTATATCTCATGGTTGTATGGTTTTTAGTGTTATTTTAATTATTTGTATATGTCATTTGGTGTTGTCCAGTTGTATGATGCGAAGAGCACCTCATTTCGTTGTTCTCATACCTTGCGTACAATGACAAATAAATTTCTATCTATAACAAAATTTATAATTCCTTCTCCTCTCACATTTGTCCATCCATCTCTAAGTAGTGCAAGACACAGTGCTTCATTAATTTTTCCTTGCACAGATTCCATTACACGTTCATATTCTGACTCCAAAAGAGGCTTAATCAAACAATGTCTGCTGGGCAAATGGTATGTAATGATAGTCTTAGTAATTTTAAAGCTTCCTGCCAGTATGTATTTTCAGTTATTGAAAATGGTGTTCCAGAAGAATATATTGTTCTTGCAAGAGCTTGATCATCTTTTCCCTGATCTTTAGGTGTCATCTTGTCTACAAATGAAGTTATTGAATAATTTTTGGATGCAGCTATCTTCTGTATCTGTTTACTTGAAGATGCTACTGATGGGACAACACTTTGTGTTGCTGCTGATGTTACAGATGGAATACAAAGAGGACTTCTTGAACAAGAATGTTGAGAAAAACTATGTGCATTTTCATCGTTGTGGTCCTCTTCACTTAGATCCATGAAGGATTTTTAATACTTATTTACAAGAATCTGTTTTGTCATCCTGGTGGCATTTGGAAATGCATAATTCATCTGACAATATTTGCAAATCACATTTTTCTTCTCAGAAGAACTTGTAATGTAAAAATGCCTCCATATGCTAGATATTGGTCTCACCATTTTCCTGACGGGGAGTAGTTAATAGCTAGTTTGCATGAAACTAATCTATGGTTGTGGGTGGGGGAAGTAAAGAACCAGATCAGTAGTAATTAAGTTATTTTTTACACAAAGGTTATAAAGATAAACTAATGTAGCTAAATGATTCAGTTTTCTGGAATCAGATAAATGTAAACTCTTACCTTTTTAAATTAAGTATATACTTTCAGGTCCTTTTTGTTGCTCTGAATTTTCTCCCAATGCTTTGAGGCCTAGTGAAGAGGACAGAAGAGAACCAAACATACCCACCCACATGCAAAAACAAAACTGAAATATTTTTCTTTTCTTGTGACAATAGCAGCAGCACCTAAAGGAAGAAATGCACCTTGTTCTTGCATTGGAGAGTTCGTAACCTAGGACTTGCTTGTCTTCAGTGCACAGAAATTAGCTGTTTCTAGAACAGTAACTCTCAAACATAAGAGAACAGTTCAGAGGTAATTTACAATGACGGAACAGGGGATAGGAAAGAGCTAGTCTACCACCCTACACACCCACACCCACCTGACCCTGAGCCCTGCCGACACTGTCCTCCTTGTGGCAGGCCGAATGCCCCACCTTCGTCTCCCCAGAAAATGGAATTCTTACCAGAGAATCTCCTGTCCTATGAGAAAGGAAGGTGGGGCATTCATCACCACATGGGCATGCCCTTCCCTTGGTAGAGGCATGGCCGGACTTCGTAGATGTCTCTTCCTCTTCCTTCCTAGACCCCGCCCCAGTCTGGTCTAAAGCTGGACTCTGGAGCCCTTCACAATGATGTGCCCTACCAGGCACCCAAACTAGAACATTTCCTCTCGCCAAAGTAGTTAGGAAAGAGAAAGGCAATTAACAATGACGGAACAAGGGTTAGGATTCCTTAACTCTAAATTCCTAACTACAGATAGCCCATACTGAAAAAATGCCGACACCATCCCTCCTGTGGCAGGCTGAATGCCCCACCTTCCTATCCCCAGAACAGGAGATTCTCAGGTAAGAATTTCGTTTTCTCTGAGGAAGGAAGGTGGGGCATTCGTCACCACATGGGACATGTCATAGCAGTGCCTAGCGGGCAGGAAGGGGACAGGTGTTGGCTAGGGCACTGCCACCCGCTGCAGGACCCTCCTCCCAAAGGATGTCTGTGCGGATGCTGCCAAATCAAACCTATAATGCCTGGTAAAGGTACTAGGAGAAGAACAGGTTGTGGCCCTGCAAATCTGTTAGGGAGTGAACCCCTTCAAAAACTGTTGAGGTAGCCGCCCTCCAAAGTGAGTGAGCCATAATCCCTGAGGGAGCCTGCCTGCACATTGCCTTGTAAGCCAGCCTGATAGTCTCCTTTAACCACATGGCCAGCAACCGACTGGACACCCTCTTGCCCTCCTTATGCCCCTGAAACCTGACAAACAGGGAATCTGTTGTTCTGAACAACTTGGTTCATTCCAAATAGTGGCGAAGGGCCCTCCTGGCATCCAGGGAATGACACTTCTGCTCTTTGGAATGGTGTGGCTAGGGGCAAAACGATGGGAGAACAACTTCCTGCCCCTGTGGAACAGTGTATTTATCTTGGATATGAAGGACATATAGGGACAGAGGGCCACATGGTCTTTATGGCACATGCACAGATTGGGTTTGACAGACAGGGCCCCTAATTCCCTCCTAGCTGAGGTGATCGCTACAAGGAAGAGGGTTTTGAGTTAACCCCTGCTAAGTGGGCAAGAAGCACTTTTTCAAGGGGTGTCCTCTTATACTTAGCAGGGGGAGAGCAATTGTCCCTCTTCACCCCTGCGCAGTGTCTTGTCTAGTGGCTGTTGCTGGTGGTGGTCTCCATTCTTTTAGATTGTGAACCCTTTTGGGACAGGGAGCCATTTAACGTTAATGTTATTATTTGCCTGTAAACCACTTTGTGAACTTTATGTTGAAAAGCGGTATATAAATAGTAGTGATTGATTGATAGTGATTGATTGAGGTCCTCCAATGGTTCCCTGGCCTTGGGCTCGGAGGACCCATGAGACCATTAAGAACGATATGCAGGTCCCAGTCGGGGAATCTGTGCACAACCGGAGCCTTTAAGCAATCTCTTGATGTAGGGATGGGCCAAGATATTGGGACCCAACCCCGCGTCCAGGGTGCTGTTAATGGCTGAAACCTGTCTTTGAAGAGTATAAGTATTCAGGCCCTTGTCAAGACCTTCCTGAAGAAACTCAAAGACCTTCCTGAAGAAACTCAAGGACCTGACGGATCGATGGCTTATTTATTTATTTATTTGATTTTTACCCCGCCTTTTTGCCCGGAGGCACCCAAGGCGGCACTACAACATAAAAAAGATACAATATAAAATTAACATTAAAAAGCAATTAAAAACAATGTTAAAAACAATACATTTTAAAAAACAACACGCCCAGTGGATCATAAAATCAACTATAAAAATACACAAACCAGCCAGCCAGCCTGTCAACAGTTAAAAGCTTTTTGGAATAAAAAGGTCTTCAGCCCCCGCCAAAATATAAACAAAGAGGGAGCAGTTCTCAATTCGAAGGGGAGGGTGTTCCAGAGTTAGGGGACCACCACCGAGAAGGCCCTCTTCCTGGCCGCCACCCCTCTCACTTCTCCTGGTGGCGGCACAGTCAGAAGGGCCCCCCCAGATGATCTAAGAGTACGGGTTGGATTGTATGGAAGGAGGCGGTCCCCCAAATACCCCGGACCCAAGCCGTAAAGGGCTTTAAAAGTCAAAACCAGCACCTTGAATTGGGCCCAGAACAGAACCGGCAGCCAGTGCAGTCGCCGAAGCAGCGGCTCGACAGAGTCAAACCGACATGCCCCAGCAACCACCCGAGCCGCCGCGTTCTGTACTAGTTGTAATTTCCGGACCGTCTTCAAAGGCAGCCCCACGTAGAGCGCACTGCAATAATCTAATCTAGATGTCACTAGGGCGTGGGTCACTGTGGCCAAGTCCGCACAGCTCAGGTACGGCCGCAGCTGGCGAATCAGCCGAAGCTGAGCAAAGGCTCCCCTGGCCACCGCCGCCACCTGGGACTCCAGGTGTAGCTGTGAATCCAGGAGAACCCCCAAGCTGCGAACCTGCTCTTTCAGAGGAAGTGCGACCCCATTCAGAGCAGGACGATGGTCCAATACCCGAGCTGTGGATTTCCAAACCTCTGTCTTATACGGATTTAATTTCAGCTTGTTCGCCCACATCCAGCCCCCAACTGCCTCCAGACAGCGATCCAGGACCTCAACCGCCCCCTCAGAATCAGAGGGGAAGGAGAAATAAAGTTGGGTGTCATCAGCATATTGATGGCACCCCACTCCAAACCCCCGGATGACCTCTCCCAGCGGTTTCATGTAGATGTTAAACAGCATGGGGGATAAGATGGAACCTTGCGGCACCCCAAACCTGAGAGGTCGGGGTGCCGAACAAGCGTCCCCTAGCACCACCTTCTGGGATCTGTCAGCCAGGAAGGAGCGGGACCACTTCAAAACAGTCTCCAAGCCCCAGCCCGGCCAGCCAACCCAGAAGGACACCATGGTCGATGGTGTCGAAAGCCGCCGAGAGATCCAGCAGGACTAACAGGGTCGCACTTCCCCTGTCCATCCCCCGGCGCAGGTCATCCACCAAGGCGACCAAGGCAGTCTCCGTCCCGAACCCCGGCCTGAAGCCAGATTGGAATGGGTCCAGAGAATCTGTTTCCTCCAGTACCCTCTGAAGCTGGGACGCCACCACCCGCTCAATCACCTTGCCCAGAAATGGGATATTGGGGACTGGCCAAAAGTTGTTTAAATTAGTGGGATCCAGGGAGGGCTTCTTCAGGAGGGGGCTAACCATCGCCTGCTTCAAAGCAGGTGGCAACACCCCCTCCCTCAGAGATGAATTCACCACCCTCCCTGTCCACTCGGCCAGCCCTCCCCGGGCAGCTCTAATTAGCCATGCTGGGCAAGGGTCGAGCGGGCAAGCAGCAGGTCTCACACTCCAGAGAATCCTGTCCACATCCTCAGGCTCTACAAGCTGGAAAGAATCCCAAATCGTAGGATAGACAGGTTCCCCAGGGACATCACTAGAAATGCCCACAGCGGCGTCCAAGTCATGTCGAATCTGATCGACCTTCTCTGCAAAATATTTTGCAAACTCGTCACAGCGAGCCTCCGTGTGCTCCTCCCCACCAGCGGGGGGGGGGGGCGAGATGTAAAAGACTACGGACCACACGGAAGAGCTCAGCCGGATGGTTCTCTGCAGATGCAATGGTGGCGGAGAAGTGGCCCTCTTAGCCGCCACCACTGCCCTGGAATAAGCTTTTAACTGGGCCCTGGCCCGTGTACGATCAGATTCGGCACAAGTCTTTCGCCACCGACGCTCTAGTCGTCTGCCCTGCCGCTTCATCATTCGCAGCTCCTCAGAAAACCAAGGAGCCATTCTGATTCGACGACTGGGCAGGGGACGCTTGAAAGGCAGCTTGAGCCAATGCTGCGGCGTCTACCCTATAATGCCTGGTGAAAATGTTAGGGAAAGCCCAAGTGGCTGCCCTGCAGATTTCCACCAGGGAATGGACCCTCTTGAATGCCGCTGTGATGGCCGCCCCCCCCCCCTCGGATGGAATGGGCTGTGATACCAGATGGAGGGGATTTGCCCAACGCTTCATATGCCATGATGATGGCCTCTTTGAGCCACTTGGCCAGGGATCTCCAGGGATCTTCTTACCTACCTTGTGTCCCTGAAAACCTATAAAAGGGCAGCCGTTCACCTGGAAGGCAGAGCTAACAGCCTCCTTTACCAGGCAATCAATGTCCGGCTTGATGGACGTTTTGCCCTTTTCCCCTTTTTTGGCACCTGTGGGCTCCAGTGGGGGGGGGGTCGATCTTGCCAGAATAATCCTCCCTGCCTGACCTTCCCCGATACTTTCCTTAATAACTTCTTCAGCTTGCTCCATTACCTTGTGTGAGGCAGTAAAAGGCGTGGGAAAAACCAAAATGGCAGCCGGGAAGGCGGAGGCCTGCGATTGAGGTCCAACAGACTTGCCGCTGGAGGCAATCAGGACACAGTCACGGGTCCTCTTTCGGCAGTGATCTGCTGCTGCCTGAAGCAATCGGGCTGCCTATGCAAGCGGCGCTCCAAGTGCTATTTTTAGCTTGTGCATGCGTAGGCAGCGATGAAGGAAGAGTCTCCCACTCTCAGCCTTGCCAGGCTGGTGAGACCTGCTGCCTCGCACTATCTCCCTCTCCGAGGATCGTTGCCCTGGGACCTGGCTGGGAGGTGGGGATGGAACACAGGGCACAGGTAGAGATAAGAGAGACAGACAGACAAAACAGGAATAGAAAAAGAGGAGATGCAGAGCTCTAACTGAGCTCTCAAGAAAAAGACAACCTGCTCTGTTCAGAGACAGAGCCGGACTGGGGCTTGGGGATGCCCTCCCACCGGAAGAGGAGGCGACATCAAAGACGTCCAGGAAGGGCACACCCACGTGGTAACAAATGCCCCACCTTCCTTCCTCAGAGAACAGCTTTTCTCCCTTATCCGGAGGTCGGCAAAGACCACCCAAGAGACAATGTTCTGCAGAACAGCTTGCCCAAACAAGGCATCAGCTCTCAACTTCATATCAAGAGTGCAGTGCTCAGTGGATGGATGTAGACCAACAGCCTCCAAACCATGGACCACTGTTCCTGGGGAAGTTATCCCTGGTGTGACTGAAGCGTACCATTCCTCCAGAGGAGCCTGGTATCTCCGCTGCCCATCTCTCCCAAATGTCATGCTGGGCAACCATTTCTGCATTCTGGCAAACCAGATTTCTGGGCAGATGTGACTGCCGAGCACAATGGAACAATAAGCTCCATTCACATGGAGGGGAGATTCCCAAGGGCACAAGATCCGGCCCACAGGCCAGAGACTGGAAAGCGCTGATTCAAAATAAAAGTTCTACAGAGCTACTCAGGGAAGAGGAAGAAATTGCTCTGGTGGAATTTGCTTCCAAGAGGCTAGTGCTTCCTTGGCTGACTGCTAAGCCACAGGGATAGTCTTGATCATCTAATCCAGGGATCGCCAAACTTTTTAAGCTGAATCAAATATCTTGCACAGTGTCAAGGGCCAAAACAATAAATTTAAATGTAAAATTTAAATAAATACATCAGAGATGGAACTTAGATGAATGAAGTTCCAGGATTCTTTCCAGTTCCAAAACACACCACAGAAATATTGCACACACTTTAATGGACTCCCATTCCTCCAACCCACAAACAGCTTACTTAAATGTACTGCAGTGAACATCTCAGAACCAGCAGATCACAGGAAACATCCAGAGAAGGTTCTGAGTGTCAAGGAAATCTCTCCAACCCTCAGAGATCTGTCTAAGGCCTTCAGAGGGTCTAAAAATGTCACTTCTGGGTCTTTGTGAAAACCAAAAAATGACTATTTTTGGCCTTCTGAAAGGACCAAGAGGGCTGCACCCAGTCTGGCCCCCAGAACACCCTCCGTACGCAACCAGAGCACAGCTTGAAGGGTGCAGCCTGTGCCAGCAAGGTCAGGAGGACCAGGGACTCATAGGGGGACTAGAGGCTTGCCACAGACCAGATAGAGGCTTTTCAAGAGCCGCATTTGGCCTCTGGGCTGGGGTTTGGAGACCTCTGATCTAATCAGTCAAATTTGCCATTGTGGGACCCCAGTAACAGATAAATAGTCTACAGTCAGCTCGGAATGATGCTCCTGCATAGCCACTGGTGTTTTGATGTGCAATACAACAGGCTCCGATTGAGAGCCAAGAATGAGAGCTGTCAAGGATGACAGTCTATGGCCCTGCAGGTCTCGACAGTTTCACACTCTGACCATGAGAATATCTGATCCAGAAGAAGAGCCCAACAGATGGCAGATACTGGTGGCAAATGAGATTACTTGTTATCCAGGATACCTATACCCAAGCCCAAAGGGCACAATGACTGCCACCAAGGTGAACTGCATCAATATCAGAGCCCCAGAAGGCTGTTCTGGTCTCTAGCTGTTGCTTTGTCCTTTCTAGGGGGAACCCCGATTACTGACTGCTTGCCTGGAATGACACTTACAGCACTCGTACTATCCTTCATAGGCATCAGTTCAGTTCCGACAGCTCTCAGTTTATTTGCTACTCTACTTTGAGGAAGCTGCAGGTGCGGTGAAAGCAATGGCTGGGTCAACATGGCCATGACAGGAGCAAGAGCAGTCTTCAGGCAAAGTTCCCAGAACTTCCCCATCTGCCTGAAACACTTAACAGCTGATACAGGTTTCCATACCATGACTCTCTCCCAGAAAGAGAAAACAGGTGTCACTCCCATCAGTGGAAGATGGTTTTGCACAGCTTTTTAAAGCGTGACCTTGGTTTTAAACAGAATTTAAAAAGCTGGCAACCTACCAACCAAGGCGTGCCAACTGCACTTGTAGCACACAACTGGGTCTTCCCACTTGAGCACAGGGACAGAATGCACAACAAAGTTCTAGAATGGTGGTTCCCGAATAATTTTGTGTTGGGACCCACGTAAAAAAAAATCACTTTTCCAGCCACTCAAGCCTCTGTGGCAAAGACGGTGATTGGGAAGCAGTTTAGATTGTTTAACCCTTGAAGCAGTGATGTCATGCACCCACTACGCACCACTACGCGAGTACCGGTTTCTAGCAGTTGAGCTGGCCTAAATCATTATTTGTTTGGCATTTGGACAAGTGCCAATCAAAAGTGAGTACCGGTTTCTAAATCATTTGGATGACACCACTGCCTTGAAGCACATAGCCCAATCTACCCTGTCGGTTTCACAAACCACCAAAAATTGGGTCATGACCCACTGGTGGGCCACAGACCCACAGCTTGGGAACTGCTGCTCTAAATGTTTCCGAGATAGTCTCTGTGCAGTTGCATATAATAGACACCTGCAGAATCAAAGAAGCAACTCACCTTCCCTGGAGGATTCTTTCTTTCTTTGGGTCTGTGAATCAGCAACGGCTGGCCAAGGTCCCTGAGAGTTATCCCATAATTCTGACTGAAAAATGAGTATTATGTGAAATTCCAGAGCAACCAGCTCATTTGAATCTACAAGAACAAAGCTCTAATACAAAAATGCCTTTAAGCAAGAGTGCAGCAACACTTGAGACCTTGCATAAAATGACAGTACTGTTTTCTTATGATGCACTTGCTTTCTCCATTATCCTAATTCAGTGCTTCCTAAATTTAACTCCATCATGACACCCATGATGCAGGCACAGAGCTCGGCACCCAGAAGTAAGTAGCAATGACATCACTGCAAATCACTTCTGAGTTGTGAGCACCCAATGCAGCTCTAAAGATGGCAGTAAACTCTAAAGATGGCTTGAGGCGGATGGGCTTTTCCATGCAGTCAGACCTCTGACTACGGAGTCTCTCCTCCATGATCTTCAGCATCACGGGGGGTGCTTGCGGCTGGCTGGCAAGTGTCCTGCAAAGCCCCTCACACTGAAAACAGAGCTGTCCTACCTAGTTTGGGAACCTCTGTTCTAATTTCTCATAGAGTTTTAGCAGCCGCTCTTACCTGTAGTAGTCTACAAAGGTGGTCTCCTTCCCATCAGACATGGTAAAATTGTCCTTTGGCGTCTTGTTCCAGTCAATGTCATCAACACGGTAAGTAT
Source organism: Lerista edwardsae (assembly GCA_029204185.1). Taxonomy (NCBI): domain Eukaryota; kingdom Metazoa; phylum Chordata; class Lepidosauria; order Squamata; family Scincidae; genus Lerista; species Lerista edwardsae. The sequence continues at coordinate 494,982 of JAJKFI010000168.1, read as the reverse complement.
TGTTGTTATAACGGGTAAGAATAATGTTGCCAATTAAATGCTTTGTACATTCATCCTGGAAGTTCCCTTGACTCTGTTGGTAAATTGTATGCCTTTGGGAAAAGGGATGGACACAAGCTCTTGACATACCTAACTAGAAGAGCATGTGGTTTAAAGGCTCATAGCATTAATGCCAGTTCTTTAATCGCATTTCCTACCACAACATCCTTGTATACATGCATTTATAACATGCTGGTGAGGTATACCGTGTATAAGTTGATCTCATGGATAAGTTGAGGGAAAATTTCAAGCCAAAAATCACATAATTTGCTATGACTCATGGATAGGTCAAGGGTAAAACTTAAGGGATTATGAAATTCTTTGAAAATGACTTACCAGTAATTGTTTCGAGGCAGAAACAGAAAGCCAACAAAAAAATGGAGCCATTTCACTTTCTTCTGAGGCTGCACAGAAATGAAGCTATTCTCCAAACAAGAAGGAAGAATGATGAAGCTGCTTATGGGAGTTGTAGGCTTTGTGAGGAATACACTTCAGGTTTTGTGAGCACTTCCATAGCAGCAGCTCTCATAGATCACAATTCCCATAAGTACCTTCACAGCTCTGCCTGTCTGGAGAAGGAAAATGGCTACCATTTTTTGACTGCTGTATGTGGGTGCCTGAGAGGAATTACTGTTAAGTAAAACTGCTTTTTTTCCCTAACACCTCCACCCCGGCTTTCTGCTTCTTAGCCCAGTACCCACCCCCACGCTGCTGTTAGAAGCTTTATTAACCGTACGGTTATACCATAATCGTGTATACGTTGACCCATGTTTTCAGGGTCAATTTTAGACTTACATGAGTATATTGGGTAAACCAAAGGAATCAAAGAGAAGACAAAGCAACCCCTTTAAGAATGCTACAGGAGGTTTGGTGCAAATGCATAAGTGATCTGCATTATACTGTACTTGTGGTAAAGGAACTCCCTGTAGTTTTTGGAGGGACTGTGCAGAGCCCTAAGCTATGCGGGGGCAACTCCAGGGAACTCAATGAGGAGGTCATCAGAGTAGAAATTGTGCAGGGCTCCAATTCAAGCAGCATAGCTTAGAGAAATGCTGGTGATAAAACTCCAATTGGCTGAGCTGGTGTGGCAATATGGGACACACGCAGCTCCTAAGTTTGACCATCTTGAAATGCTCCAGTCACTTGTTGTCTGACTTCGGGGAGTTATGACTGTGGGGAGATTGACCATCTGTATTTTTTTCCTTTCCCTCTTTCTATATTGGAATGATGTCTTGGGCTTATTGTTTTGTATGATATTGTTGTGTATTGCTTGTTTTACATATGCCTAATAAAGATCTATATTCATTGCAGTATGGGACATTGAGGTGCTCGGGTACTAAACAGAATATGTAGTCTAGGTTCTGTTGGGAAAAAGTTGCCAGTTTTTCTGGAATTAAAACTTCATACCAGACTGGGAAGCGGGCCTGAGATCTAGAGAATCTAATAGACAAGGTGTCCAGAAGACAGGAACCTGATAAAAGGGTGCAGAGCAGGGAGGGGACGAAGAAAAAATAGCCCTGAGCAAACAAAGTGATGCCAGATATAAACAGACAGGGAGTTCTGGGGGAATAAACCCAACCTCCTTGACTCAAGGTCAAGAGGGTCTTTATGCTGGGGGGGGAAGACAGGACAAGCACTAAGGAAGCTGGCCAAGAGACAGAATGGGTAAAGAATGGGGAGATTTGAGCTTACCTGTGAATCCCCTTCTCAGTGGCTTCATGGCAGGGTCAGCTCTTGTCATATGGGAAGTTCCTCCCTCAGGCAGGCAGGCCAGGTTGAAAGTCTTCCTGAAGGAAGAGGCTCCCTGTGCATCCCAGATTAGAAAAGCATTGAAGGCCCCTCCCATATTTCCAGTCCAGTTGCTGTGAAGCGTATAGGCTTCTGGATACTCTCCAGGAACCTGGAAGACATCACCACAAAAAGGGGGAGCTGGGCCCCAACCCAATCTAGGTAGGAAGTGCTTTCAACACTATGGTTTACCTTGACTAATGTTTGTTTCATCTTAAGGGCTGTTTGTTTAGGGTTTTAAAAAAAAATTATAGTAATGCTTCAGTTTCCGCGGGTGTGCGGACTGACCCTGCCATGAAGCACTGAGAAGGGGGATTCACAGGTAAGCTCAAATCTCCCCTTTTTCCAGTGGCCTGTTCATGGCAGGGTCAGTCCTTGTCATATGGGATATGCCCAAGCCATACTTCTTAAGGGTGGAAACTGCTTGAAGCATCATAAAGTATGCTTTGAAAAAAAACTACAGGTGTTGACTGCCTCCACCTGGAGATAGTAGTGGAAAGAACCTTGTATCCTTGTCCAGACTTCCGGTACATTACGAACATAGCCTCCGTCTTTCTAAAGGAAGCAATCCTGGAAATGTAAAGGCTCACTGCCTTGCAAATATCAAGGGCATGCCAATCATGTACCCTTTTGGTTTGCAGGATGTGGATAAAATGAAGGAAGCACTATATCCTCCAATCTGTGAAACCCTATATTTATCTTGGGAAGGAATGTAGGGTCAATGCACAAAATTATCCTATACAAGTCCTTGGCTATAAAGAGGGTAACTATTTCTGTGATCCTTCTTACCACAGTAATTCCATCCAGAAATGTTGTCTCCTGTGTCACAGTCCTTAAAGGACATGTAATCGTAAGTTCAAATGGGCCCTACTCAAAGCTCAAAGGACCAAGCCCAAGAGGGTGCCCTGGGCACAGGCACAAGTTAGGCAGTGTGACCCCCCTGAGGAACTTTCAGACATGAGGATGAGAAACAAGCAGGACCCTTGGGAACCCCAGAAACAAGAGATGATCAAGACCTGTCACTTCAGTGTAGCTGTACCCAGCCCCTTATCTAGCTCTGGTTGGAGGAACTCCTGTAAGTCTCTCACTCCAGCCTTTTCTGGTTGTACCTGGTTCTGTGAACACCACTTAACACAGACCTTCCATGTAGATCATAAACTATTGGGGAGGCCCGTCTGTCAGAAAATAATATCTTAAGGACAGGTTTTGAATATCCTAATTTTGCCAGCTCCTGCCACTCAGCTGCTATGCAGGTAGGTGAAATATGGCTGGCTGAGAATTTTATAAAAGGTTTGCAGGCAGCAGCTCACCACACTGAGATAGAGAGCTGGCACCCCATCAAGGTCACAGCACCCCAGAGAAGAAAAACGCAGATACAGGAGATAAGGCTGCAAGGAATCTGTATTGACAAGCAGAGCTTCCAGCAGCAAAGCATAAGCAGTTCGGTACATTTCCTCAGCTCACGCCTCTAACAAGCACCCCACACAATACAGGTGGATCCTGACTCTGCTTAATTATTTCCCAGGGCCAATCAGAAATAGAATGATCTCATCTTCTGTCATTACTGCTGAGTGATTCCTCAGCTGTGTGTGGCTCAGGACTCCTGGGTCCTTTCTCTGGCAAAATGACTCAGTACTTTAACCCTGTGACTAGGCCTTTAGCCATTCAGGCTTGTAAATTTCTTAGGTTTGAATCTCAACACCCAACACCCCTCCAAATTTCAGCCTGGATGGGGCTATCAATACAAACATACGTGGTTGAACATATTACATACATAGTTCAAACACCTACATCAAACACCAGCCATTCCTAGCATAATATTCATTTGCTCCTGTTTTATGTTGCCTAACGGCTTGGTCATCCCATCTGCTTTGTTTCAAGATTTATGAATATATAAAGATTTATGAATAAAGATTTATGAAGGATTTAGGATGTGACCCTGCATCATGGCCAGTGAGGGGCTAGAAACAGGACCTCTGCTTCTTCTTATCCCATCTTTAGCAACCTTGGGCAAAAGGAGATGGGGAAAAATGGAGAAAAGAACCTCAGTAGTTGACAGTTCTCCTGGCTCACAAATCCAGGATCAAAGGCTCGAGCCTCCTGCTCAGAAGAGCGAAGATCTTTGGATGCAGGGTCCTGACTCTCTCAGGTTGAGTCAGTCTGCAGTTGTATTGTGTAGGCGGGGAATGTAGGCCCCATATGGAGGCCAGGTTCTGTTCTGCCCAGAAGAACATTATCTTGACTTGGTTCTGTAGGGACACTGACCAGGTCCCCTTTGCCAGCTGACGTATACCTTGGCTGACATATTGTCGGTGTACACTAGGGCATCCTTTCCTTGAAGCTGAAAGGTGAAAGCCTTAAGAGCTAGGAAGACAGTTCTGAATTCTAGCCAGTTTCTTTGCAATGCATTGAGACCATTGCTCTGCAGCAATCTGCTCATGGCAGTGGGCATGCTGTCTTGACAGACTTACATCTATGTGATGACTCTGGTATGAACAAATATCAGAGATTCCTACTACAGTCTGAGACACTTTGTCCACAGCATAAATCCCTGGTGAAAGCCAGATTCAGCTTGATGAATTTGCTCTGCTGAGATTCTGGTGTTGCAGGAATTGAAGGGATGAAGTACCTTCACCCGAAGGTGTACTCTTGGAATGATATCATGGCAGGAGGTGAGCCTTCCTAGAAGCCTCAAGACCTCTCAAGTGCAACTCTTCAGGACCTCTGTCATTAGATCTGCTACTTCTGGGAGGGGGTGCCAGGGGGTGTCAAAATGCTACCTCAGAAGCCAGACGCAGAAGAGCATAACAGGATGCAACTTGTGTGCTCCCTGAGGCATCTGGTGGGTCATTGTGAGATACAGGAAGCGGGACTAGATGGGCCCCCTTTGGTCTGATTCAGCAGAGCTCTTCCTATGTATTCCAGATTGTGTCTCCAGGGACACCAAATACTGTCTGGGGAGTATGACTGTTCTAAGATATTCACTGTTCTGAGGGGAGAAGGTAACTCTTCTCTAAGTTGATGAACCCATGGGGCCCCAGGCAAGACATGGATTGTTCCAGGTGTTGTCTCCCTATTTCTGGAGACCTAGATCTCAGGAGAGTATCCTCCAGTTAGGGAAAAGGGTGCAATGCCCCAAGACCTCAGTCCCATTAGCACCTTTGTGAAGACTCTCGGCGCTGAGGAAGGTCCAAACAGGAGAGCCTGGGACTGGTAATGTTTGTTCTAGTAGCGGAACTGATGGCCGATAGTACTGGCATATGGGAAAAAAGCCTCTTAGAAGTCCAACAAAGCTAGGAAATCTCCCTGTCTTATGACTAGAAGGATGAAGCAAGGGGACCCCGACCACCATAGCATGGGAAGCAGTATCTACATTCCAATTACATAGCCAAATGCATCAGTGCACAGCTACACCTGCTACTATGGTCCTAGAGGTGAGCTGAATAGAAATCAGCAGTGGCACCAGCCACAAAAGACACTAGAAGAAAACTACTTCAGATCCTTTTTTGTTTGACTGTGGAATTTCCATTTGGACCATGACCCCCTGAATCCACAAAACAGAAGCCTTTGTGAATAGAGAAGTGGCAATAGATGCTTTCAAGGAGGCAGCTGAGGCCTCAAAGACCTTTCTCGAAGCTATCTCGATCTTTCAATCTCCTTGATTCTTTGGGAAACCTTATCAGAGGTTAGGACAGTGGGTGACCCCAAGGCTGCTACTGGGGCATCGAGCCAATTTAATTGCTGAGTGTCTTCCTTGGCTAATGAGTAAAATTTACTGGTTAGCTTAAAGGTGTCCTTGGAAAGAACAGCCTATTCAATCAATAATCTGAAAGGCTAAGGAACAGGAAAACTTGGTAGCGCTTCCTGTAAAGTTGGAGAGACTGAAGTGGCACCTGACTTGTTACCTGCTGAAGTCTAAGAGCATAAGATGTTTCAAGTGCCTTCTTAAGGGCCACTTCAATCCTCTTATCCTACAGGTCTCTGGGGCCTCCCCCCCCCATCCCCGGAGGGAATGACCATGTGCAAGGATAAGGCAGCAACTGGAGCATCCACCATGGGGACCTTCAGAGTTGCAATGTGTATGGAAAGAATGAATACAGCTTACCGAGCAGTCTAGATGTGTGCTTCTTCTGCGTCAGTGTTATTCACTCCACTTCCATAATGGATTTAAAAGCTTGAGGAATAATACACGTGGGCCCTGGCCCTATCAGAGTTGTAGAAGATGAAGCTGCCTCAGTCTCTGTGGTGAGAATAAGATACATAATTGCCCTAGACAACAGCCTGGGGAATAACACTATAAGGAACAGCCTTTCCGAGGAGATCACCTGCATTAATATAACAGACACCTCCTCCAATAACTCGCCTTCATTGCTTGAGGCTGAGGGGCCTGAGTCATCCGTTTGCAGGAGCCAGTCCCCCTGACTAGAGGGAGCCCTCCTGTGGAGTACTGTGAAGCCATCACCACCACACCTCCCCTCTGCTGTACAGCAGAAGCCATCTTAAAGCACAACAGGCTGAGGGGACTGTGAAGGAAATCTGGGAACAGGGAGGGAGGTTGGGAGCAGTGCCAAATATCTGTGGCTGCTCACGCTGATCTCACAGCTCTCTGTCCCTTCAGCTAAAGGGAAGGTCAGCAGCAGCACAGGCCATTTCCGTCAGAACAGAATCCTCCTGAAGATTTGCCATACCTGACAGAGTGCCCCAAATTAAAAGCAAGAAGGCTCGTAGCCAGACTCACCCAGGTTTGTTGCTTCTGCAAAGAGGGGCTGTGGCGCTGGTCACCACTGAGGACTTGTCCCTCGTTGGCAGTCTTTACAGCCCCTCAGCTCAACCACCCAGCAAGGGGCGGGAGGTTGTGAGCAGTGCCAGCCATCTGTGCCCTTTCTTAGGCTGCTACTCGGGGGGGGGGGCTGGCAGAGTATTCACTGTCTGCAACCCTCAGCGGAGGGTGAGGTCGGGATGCTGATGATGGGCGCTTTTGGTAGCCCTTCAGCTTGCCATTTCCAGCCCAGTGTGGGGGGAGTTTGGGAGCCGTGACGGATGTCTGTGCCTCACCCATCTCCAGCCCACCATGGGGGAGGAGGTTGGGGCAGTTTGAAGCTCCTCATGTTGAACTCGCAGCTGTCTGTCCCCTCAGTTGAAGGAAGGTTATTAGCTGGCAGCACAGGTGCCCCACAGTTGCTCTGACAAGCAGCCTTATGGCACACTCTGGTGTCAAGCTCTGGTGTCATCCTCTTCAGAGCATTCGCGACTTCAATTGCAGCTGAAAAGCCTTCACAGTAAAGCCTTCATCTCAGTCAGCCAGAACCAGCTGAAGACCCAACCTGATTGCCAAGAGGCAAAGTCAGACTGGGATGCACAGGGAGCCCCCCCCCCCGCAGGAAGACTTTCAACCTGACCTGCCTGCGATGGAGGAGCTTCCCATATGATAAGGACTGACCCTGCCATGAACAGGCCACTGGAGAAGTTGTGGTTTCTGCCCTCTCCCTGTAGGTTGGCTGCACATGCCAGCCTGGGAGTACTATGCATAACACCAAAATTAGTAGGAAGCGGGTGAAGAGGAGAGATCTGGTTTCACAATAAAGGAAAAGGACCAAAGCCAGCCTAACTAAACTAAGGAGGAGGCATAGGTAGGTGTGTGAGTGGAGAATGGTAATAAGAATCCAAGAAAGGATTCTCAGAGAGCGAGAGAGGAAAAGAAAACTGGTACATACATAATAGGATGGGAAGGAGTAAGTCATTCAAAAAATTATTATTTCACACCACAGAAACTTTCAAGTGTTTCATTCTTCATTCAAGTGCACCAGAGTCAAGACATGAAAGAAACAGGTGGGGGCGGGGAAATGCCAGAAGCTGTAATAGAACAGAATCTTAAAAAAATGAAAGACTTGCAATTCTAGGCCTAACAGAAGCTGCTCCTTAGAGTTAAGGGTGTGAAATACAGTAGAGATACGTTTCTTCGCCAAGGCTGGGGGAGATTTCACCTCACACTGTCCAAATGTTTTATGACACAGTATCATGGCATGGCAGAGAAACAAACTGCACCTCGCAAGGTCAGGGAAAGAATATCTTCAGAGGACCATTCAACAGACACCCCACCATTTGGCTCTCCAAGCTAGAGCTATACAGAAGCTTGTACCTGTTGTGAACAGAATATAGAGCAGAATATAGAGCAGCAGTCCTACTCGGACTTTGAGAACCAGGTTAAGTGCTTACTTGGGCAAGGAAGAGGCCCAAGAAGGAAGGGGGCTGTGACAGCACCACAGCAATCATGGCACCACTGGGACCAAGGGGCATTTTCACATACTTGGGGAGGGGGTCGCACTGTCCTCTGGGGGCTCGCAGCCCCCTCTGCATGCCTCCCTGGAGCTGCAAATAGTTTCATTTGCTAATTGGGTGCCACTTCCAGTTTTTGATTGAACTAACAGTGTTAAGACCAACAGTGGCACTCATTCCTGGGTCACTCTCCTCTTCGGTTCTCCTGGCAGATCTCAATCTACCAGTTTGAGAACCACTGATAGAGTATCAGAGAAAGTTTTAGAAACCATCTCAGTCATTTCACATATATAAAGTCACATGTCAAATTACACATTCATAGCACCAGGTGCTAGTTTCATTCAGTCTTCTCAAAACCAATGTTCACATAATCCTTTATGTTCTCAGTGTAATACACTGAAGATGTTATGTAGATTGTTGCTTACTCACATGACATCCAGGACCGAATCGTTTCTAATTACTTTGTGAACTATGTCAGCTAACAGAAAGAGGCCCCCGTCTGTCCTCCGGATACTGGCTGCATAGCCAGGCCATATCTGCAATCTTTTAGGGAGGTAAATTTCACACAAAAGAGGACATTTGTGAACTTCAAAGGAAGCAGTGACATCCGTGGTTGCATTAGAATCACTATTATACAGCAAAGTCATAGAAGAATGAGACAGCACACAGAATATATTTACAAGAGAACAATTATCACTAATAAGATCCATGCATTTCTTTGAGCATCTGCTTAACTAAACATGGATAAAAGTGGAATTTCTTACCTGAGAATTCCTGTTCCGGGATGAGGAAAGGGAGTCCATTCAAGACCTATGGGTATGCCCCTCCTACTCCAGGAGGCAGGGCCGGCAAACAAGTTTGAGGCATCTCCCTGTAGGGGGCATCCAGTCCCCAGTCCGGACTGACGAGCAGGAAATATGAGAGAGGGCGGGACCAGGCGAGGATGACGCCTAGACACCTACCACCTTCTGCTGCACCTTCCTGCCAAAGTTGGCGTCTGCTGATGCTACAAGATCCACCTTATAGTGCCTCGTGAAGGTGTGCACCAAGGACCAGGTGGCTGCTCTGCGAATCTCCACCAGGGAGCTAACCCTGTCGAAAGCTGCAAATGCAGCCACTCCCCTGACGGAGTGAACCATGATACCCTCTGGCACCGCTTTCCCCACTGAAGAGTAGGACACTGCTATGGCCTCTCTGATCCAGCGGGACAAGGCAAAAACCGAAGCTCTCTTACCCACAGAGGCACCCCTAAAGTCGATGAACAGGGCCTCTGATTTCCTAAAATCCTTGGTGCGTTCTGTATAAAAACGGAGCACCCTTCGGACATCTAGTGTATGCCACACCTTCTCCTTCTTATGGATAGGATTCGGACTATCTCTTGTGCCCTGTGAAACATTGAGTTCACCTTGGGCATGAATGCTGGGTCCGGTCGAAGGACCGCCCCCATCCTTATGGAAAATGCACAAACTGGAGTTGGTGAATAGGGAGCCCAACTCTGACACCCGCCGGGCCGATGTAACTGCAACCAGAAACAGCACCTTCAGTGTGAGCATCCGCAAGGACACTGTCGCCAGAGGTTCAAAGTTTGCGCCCGTCATAGCGTTCAGGACCAGATTGAGGTCCCATGAAAGAAAACAGTGAACAGGAGGGGGGTTCAGGAGTGCCACCCCCTGCAAGAATCTTATTACATGGGGATGAGATGAAATACCCCTGTTCTTCCCTGCCCGCAAAATGCTGTTTAGGATAGCTACCTGCCGCTTGAGGGTGTTAGTTGCTAGCCCCTTTTCCAGCCCATCCTACAGGAACTCGAGGATCTGACTGATTTTAGGTTTCAACACCGGGTACCCCTTTTCCTTGCACCAAAACAAATACCTATGCCAAGTTAGGTTATACACCCTTCTAGTAGACACCATTCTAGATGCTAAAAGCATTCTCAACACTCCCTCCGAATACCTCCACGCAGTTAGATGGTAGAACTGAGGTCTCGGGTGAACCAGGGGCCCCTGCCTGAGTAGGTCTACCCGATCTGGAAGAGTCCACGGTGCCCTAACTGATAACCTAACAAGGTCTGGGAACCACGGCCTCCGTGGCGCTATCAGGATCAACTGGGCCCCCAGGGACTGAAACTTGCGCAGGAGTTGGGAAATGAGAGCAATGGGCAGGAAGGCATATAGAAGCCCCCGTGGTCACGGTGACACCAGGGTGTCCACTCCTTCCGCTAGTGGATCTGGGAATCTTGCGAAGAACCTGGCCAGCTGGTTGTTCTCTGGAGAGGCAAAGAGGTCTAGAATCGGTTCACCGAGCCTCTGGGTCACCATCCGGAACACCTCTGGGTGAAGCTGCCACTCGGACTCGCATAGTGCTGTTCTGCTCAACCAGTCCGCGGAAGAGTTGTGAATCTCGGCCACATGCTCCGCCCTGAGGGATGCCTGGTTGAGCTCCGCCCACTGCATGAGGGCCACTGCCTCCCTGTGGAGAGACTTGGATCTGGTGCCCCCTTGCCAGTTGATGTAAGCCTTCGCCAAAACATTGTCCATTTGTATCAGGACATGGGCTCCTTGGACCAGGTGCTGAAACTCCAACAGGGCTAGGCAAATCGCGTGGGGCTCCAGGATGTTGATGCTGAGGAACCTCTCTGCCGCTGACCACGTGCCCTGAGCCAGGGCCCCTTCCATGTGAGCCCCCCACCCCAACAGGCTGGCATCAGTGGTGAGGACCAGGCGCTGGGGCAGGCTCAAACTTACTCCTGTGGCCAGGCGGTCCCTCCGTATCCACCAGGACAGATCGTCTTTCAGCTCTTGCGGGATCCTCAAGTCGCGGTGCCGTTGACACTCTATGAGCTGCTGGAAAGGCATCAACATCCGCTGAAGAGGACGCATGTGGAACCGGGCCCAGTCGACTAGGTCCTGGCAGGACACCAGCATGCCTAGGAGAGATGCCAAGTCCATCAGGTCCCAGCTCTGTGCTGTAAGAGTTCTCTGAAGTGCTGATGTGAGGGATGCTCTGCGGTCTGCTATTGCCGCTCTGAATTTCTGAGTGTCTATGCGCACTCCCAGATGTTCTATGACCTGCGTTGGGGTCAGAGCACTTTTCTCCATGTTTATGATGAAGCCCAATCTCCTGAAACAGTCCATGGTGATGTTCACATTCTCCTGAGCCTGCTGCAAGGACAGAGCCTTCACCAAGCTGTCGTCCAGATACAGATAAATTTGAATCCCTTGTTGCCTCAGGAATGCCACCGGGGCAATCACCAGTTTGGTGAACACCCTCGAGGCGGACGACAAGCCAAACGGAAGGGCCCGATATTGGTAATGCTCCTTGCCATATGTGAAACGCAGGAAACACCGATGACTCTGGCGAATGGGCACACGTAGGTAGGCCTCAGACAAATCCAGAGACGCCATGTAGTCACTCTCCTCCAGTGCTGCTGCGATGGACCTCCAGGACTCCATCTTGAACTTCTTTATCAGGCGATTGAGCCACTTCGTCCAGAATAGCCCTCCCGTCCCCATTCTTTTTTGGGACTAGAAAAAGGACTGAATAGACGCCGGTCCCCCTCTGGCTCTTGGGAACTGGCTCTATCGCCCTGATGTCGAGGAGGTGCTGTATGGCTAAACACTTCAGCCGATGTTTTTGAGGGTCCCTGGATACTGGGACCTTCCAGAAGTGGTTCCTTGGTTGGCGAGCAAGCTCTAGGGCATAACCCCGTGAGATAGTCTCTAGGACCCAAGCAGCCAACTTGATATCGCGCCATTGGGGAGCAAAGGCAGATAAACCATCTCCACTACTTGAGGATGACACATCTGGCCTGGTGTCATGCATGTCTGGTCTCCTTGGCAGGCTTGGAGGGACCGGCTCCCGATCCTGTCTGACGTCCCTTTGGTTGGAAACGGGACTTGTTCCACTTAGGCTTGGGCTTGTCCGAGTCCGTTGTCTCCCCGTAGGCCCGAAAGGACTGTGTCTTGGAACTTGTAGCCTCCTCCTTTGCAGAGGGCAGGACCTTCCGCTTGTCCTTGTTCTCTATAAGGACTGGCTACAGCGCCTGTCCAAACAGCTTGGAGCCCTGAAAGGGGACAGAGACTAGGCGAGCTTGGGATCCGGCGTCTACATCCCAGTGATGAAGCCGCACATTCCTCCGAGCCACCACATTGGTTGCCATGGCTCTCGCGTTTAGCTGAAGGGCATCAAAGGAGGAGTCTGCTGAGAAAGCCACCGCAAGGGAGATCTTCCTTCGGGTGCTCTTGACTTTGCTGAGCAGCTTGGGTTCGTTGGCAAGTTGTTCAATCCAAGGTAAGCCGCCCTGGCCATCACCGAGTTAGCCGCCGAGGCACGAAAGGCACCCGCCGCAAACTGGAAGTCTCTCTTCAAAGCACTCTCAATCCGCTTGTCACAGGGATCCTTGGGACCCCCCTCCCCTTGAGGGAATGACGGCCGAAGATAGGGCCGCCATAGGAAGGTCAACCAAAGGCACCTGCAGAAGAAACATGATTGGATCCAGAAAGGAGTAAAGCTTGTTTAGCACACGGGAGGGATGCTTAGTCAAGCCGGGATTCTTCCATTCCGACTCAAGGGCTTCCTTGAACTCCTCCAGAAAAGGGGCCGCTATAGGCTTAGGTGGACCCCTTGGAAACAGTGCACTCGTGGAAGGCCGAGAGCTGTGGTCCTATGGGAGCTGTAGTTTGAGTGCCTTTGTGGCCATACGGGGGGAAAAAACTCAGCCGGGACAGGCGGTCAACCTTCTGCTCTGCCTGATCCGAGTCCACAGATAGCTCCCCGTCCTCCTTACTGGAGGTCTCTGAGGTGGACAAGGCCTGTTCAGATTCAGAAGAGGAAAACATCTCCCTGTATCTAGTCTTACAGCATGCCATAAGAGGCTTGGAACTCTTGGATCTATATCGCATCTTGGCCCTTTTGAATAGGTGTCTCTCCTCCTCCTCTGAGTCAGGGGATGGTGTGAGATCAGAAAAGGACAGGCTGGGGGGACTGGGGGAACGCTTGCGCTTTGCCTTTCTAGGTTTAGGCTCAGAGTCCCCTCCTTGCCGTCTTGCCCCCAGGGATGGGCCCCTTCTTTGGCCCCACTGCCTCCATTGCCACCCTGAACATCTCATTAAATTGCTCCTGGGTGAACAGAGTTGAGGTCTGACCCAGAGAAGACCCCCCCCTCCTCCTGTACCTGATTGGGGAAGGCCCCCTCCCCCGCTCGGCCCTCCACCATTACCTTTACTGTAGCACCAAAGCGCGGGCAAAAATGGCAGGAAAACAGGCCTCTCAGGTGGCGGCGGCGGCAGTTGCTGCTGCTGCGCTGCAGTGAAAGGAATGTGTTGCAGCCCACCCCAGGGGGCACGATCGCGTTCCGCAAGGGAGAAAGGATCCCGGGCCGTAGGCTGCTCAGAACCCGGCGGCGCACGCTCACACCGTGAGATCGCACGTGCCGCCTTCTCCCTTGCCGCTGCGATACAAGCTGACGCTCTGCAGCCTTCCCACAGGGACGCGGACGCATCTTTGGCAATTGCTGGGAGGTGGGAGAGAACTCCGGGATGAAGCCGCTGGGAGACCCTGCGACCGGCCTCCCAGCGCCTCAGAAACCCTTGCGCGGAACACGCTGCAGGGCTGTTCTCTGCTCCTGTGCAGGCCGTAGGCCTGGGAGTAGGCCTCACCGGACCTGTCTCCCCTCCCGACGATCTTCTGACCCACGTAATGACAAGGGAAGAATGGGGGGGGAGGAGCAGGGAACAATACAGGGAGAAAACGAAGGAAAATTACACACTACAAATCGCCTCAAGAAAAACGCTGAGCTCTGTGGAACTCAGCAGCCAACCGTCCTGTCCCTTGAGGAGGTAGGGCCGGACTGGGGACTGGATGCCCCGTACAGGGAGATGCCTCAAACTTGTTTGCCACCCCTGCCTCCTGGAGTACAGGCATACCCAGAGGTCTCAAATGGGCCAGAGGTCCCTATTCCTCCTCCCAGAGAACAGGAGGTTTTATGATGGACAGAACTTTCTACAGCTACAAATACATATTTCTTGACTAAACCACAAAACAGCAATACAAAGGCTGGCAAAATAAGCAGGTTAAACATCTGCAGGGTGGATAAAAAAATCGATGATTTAAAAAAAAAATCAAAAAATTGGTTTTGAATTAAATCGGATTTTTTTATTTTTATCAAATTTATTTTAATAAAATGCTTTTGGAGTAAAAAGCTATCTAAAGATAGTTTTCTATTTAAGATACATTAACAATTTAGTTTATTCAGCATGAAATGGAGCTTAGTTATGTAGCATGAGGCTGTATATTCTGCAATATTTACATTTTTGGTAAACTTATTCAATGAATCCAAGCTCTGCAAGCTGAGATAACATGCACTGCATTGATGCATTCACACAATTTCACAGTAACCATGAGATAAATCATAAAACAATGTTCAGAAATATTCCTTTATCCCATTGTTTTGCAAATCTATGTACACTACATACTGTAACTATGTGTGATACTGTAACTGTGTGATTAACCTCAAATCTGATATCTGAGGGTTCTGATATCACTGTTTTACTAACCACACAGCTTATTATTCTAAATAGGAAACCTTCATTTTGTTTGCAAATAATATTAAATATTCTAACTACCACATTGAAAGAGCACTTGTCATTTCAGACACATCATGGCAGCACCTGTTAGCGGGCATCCACTCACCTGCTGCCCGCCACATCCCTCACCTTGTTGTGTCACTGCCGCATCACCAGCCTCAACATTAAAGTGAATGTTTGTGAAGTAAAGTGAATAAAGGGACTGTTGGTGAGTCAACACCAGGTCACAGGAGGGGACAGAGGTGACAGTTGCTCTTTAAAAATCATGATTTAAATCGAGTTGATTTAAATCAAACCTTTTTTACTTGTGATTTAGATCGTGATTTAAATCGATTTAAATCAAATCCACTGTGCTTATCTGGCTCCACCAGAAACATATATGTGAGCTGTATCAAGGGACAAAAGGATGCTCAACTTATGAATTTTAAGAGCAATTTTCTGGGGCTTAAAACCCTTGTCTATTGGGAAACAATAGTCTTGTTTGGATAAAGTGATTATGACTGGGATTACGACTCAAGGACAAGTCATGTTCCTGTATCCTCCCTTGCATGCTTTAGTTTAGATCAGTATTTCCTGGTTTGCTGCACTAGTTTCCCATAATGTCCAAACTGAGAAATTGTGGTTTAAAAACTTTCTCTACAGGCCTGGATGTCAAACTAGAAGAAACTATTACTTCATATCCTAGTTTGCAGATATTAGTCAAACCAAAGCCATTTGGTTCAGATGTCACAGGAAACTGGCTTAACAACTCAGAAAGTTTTGAATGGGGGCATTTGAAAGGGGAGGAGGAAGCATGAACTATGGAAAGAGGAGGGTGGAGGAGTACTAAAGAGTAATGGAGGAGTAGGAAATAGAACGTCAAACCTGAGTATAAGTGACAGTTTGTCCAGTAAAAAGAGAGGCAGGAAAAAGGGATCAAAAAACAGTCCCTCCTTAGAGAACTCCGTATATAGGTGTTATTATACGAATGCCCGAAGTCTCCGAGCAAAGATGGGGGAACTGGAATGTTTGGTGGCTAGGGAAAAGATTGATATAGTAGGCATAACGGAAACCTGGTAGAATGCAGAGAACCAGTGGGATACTGCCATCCCAGGCTATAAACTATAGGAGGGACAGGGAAGGGTGTGTTGGCGGAGGGGTGGCCATCTATATAAAAAAAGGAATAGAATCCAGCAGAGTAGAAACTGAAGGTGGGCCGGACTCCACCATAGAGTCACTGTGGGTTAAACTACCAGGCCATAAGAGCGATGTAATAGTGGGGGTGCGCTATCGTCCTCCCGATCAAAAACTTGAAGGTGACCTTGAAATGAGGAAACAAATCAGGGCAGTGACCAAGCGAGACAGGATTGTAATCATGGGGGACTTCAATTATCCTCATATCGACTGGGTCAACTGCTGCTCTGGTCAAGAAAGAGAGGCCAGATTCCTTGACGTGCTGAATGACTGTGCCTTAGAGCAGCTAGCCATGGAGCCCACCAGAGGACAGGTGACTCTGGATTTAATATTGTGTGGTACTCGGGACCTAGTTACGGATGTAAGTGCTACTGAGCCATTGGGGAACAGTGTCCATGCTGCGATTGGTTTTGCCATGCATGTCCAGGAAAGAGTGCTGAGCAAATCTGACACAAGAACCTTTGACTTTCGAAGGACAGATTTCCCTCAGATGAGGAGGCTAGTTAGAAAGAAATTGAAAGGGAAGGTAAAAAGAGTCCAATCCCTCCAGGCTGCATGGAGGCTGTTTAAAATAACAGTAGTAGAGGCCCAGCAGAAGTGTATACCGCAAAGAAAGAAGGGCTCGACAAGATCCAGGAGGGTGCCTGCATGGCTGACAAAGTTAGAGAAGCTGTAAAGAGCAAGGACGCTTCTTTCCGTAAATGGAAGTCTTGCCCCAGTGAGGAGAATAAAAAACATAAACTCTGGCAAAAGACAAGTAAGAAGGTGATACGGGAGGCCAAGAAAGAGTTTGACGAACGCATGGCTAGCAACTTAAAGGGGAATGGTTAATAAAGAACATGTTTTAAATCAAATTGATAAACTACATATAAATAAGTCACCAGGCCCAGATGGTATACACCCAAGAGTTATTAAGGAACTAAAGAATGAAGTTGCTGACCTCTTAATTAGAGTATGCAACTTGTCCCTTCAAACGGCCATGGTGCCAGAGGATTGGAGGATAGCCAATGTCACGCCAATCTTTAAAAAAGGGAGAAGGGGGCACCCTGGAAGCTACAGGCCGGTCAGCCTAACGTCTGTTTCGGGTAAGATGGTGGAAAGCCTCATCAAAGATAAAATCCTAAAACACATAGAGGAACAAGTACTGCTAAAGGAAAGTCAGCATAGCTTCTGTAAGGGTAAGTCTTGCCTCACGAACCTTTTGGAATTCTTTGAAAAGGTCAACAGGCATGTGGATGTGGGTGAACCTGTGGATATCATATACCTGGATTTTCAGAAGGCGTTTGACACAGTCCCCCACCAAAGGCTGCTGAAGAAACTTCACAATCAGAATAAGAGGGCAGGTCCTCTTATGGATCCAGAATTGGTTGAGGGCCAGGAAACAGAGAGTGGGGGTTAATGGGCAATTTTCACAATGGAGAGAGGTGAAAAGTGGAGTGCCCCAGGGATCTGTCTTGGGGCCCGTGCTTTTCAACTTATTCATAAATGACCTGGAGACAGGGATAAGCAGCGAGGTGGCCAAGTTTGCAGATGACACAAAACTTTTCTGGGTGGTGAAAACCAGAAAGGATTGTGAAAAGCTCCAGAAGGATCTCTCCAAGTTGGGGGAATGGGCAGCCAAATGGCAGATGCGTTTCAATATAGACAAGTGTAAAGTGATGCACACTGGGGCAAAAAACCAGAACTTCACCTATAGGCTAATGGGTTCTGAGCTATCTGTGACAGCTCAGGGGAGAGATCTTGGGGTGCTGGTAGACAATTCAATGAAGGTATCGACCCAGTGTGCGGCAGCAATTAAGAGGGCCAATTCCATGCTTGGGGTAATTAAAAAAGGGGTTGAGAATAAAACAGCCAATATTATCATGCCATTGTACAAATCGATGGTAAGGCCGCACCTGGAATATTGTGTACAGTTCTGGTCGCCACACCTCAAAAAGGACATAGTGGAGCTGGAAAAGGTGCAGAAGAGAGCAACAAAAATGATTACGGGGCTGGGGCACCTCCCTTATGAAGAAAGACTGCAGTGTTTGGGGCTCTTCACCCTAGAAAAAAGGCGCCTGAGGGGGGGGGACATGATTGAGACATACAAAATTATGCATGAAAGGGATAGAGTCGATAAAGGGATGTTCTCAAAACACCAGAACCAGGGGGCATCCGCTAAAACTGAGGGTTGGGAGAGTTAAAACAGATAAAAGGAAGTACTTTTTTACCCAGCGGGTAGTTAATCTGTGGAACTCTTTGCCATAGGAGGTGGTGATGGCATCTGGTTTTGATGCCTTTAAGAGGGAATTGGACAGATTTCTGGAGGAAAAGTCCATCGTGGGCTATAGGCAATGATGTGCAACCTCCTTACAAAGGTGGTGGGCTACTGGTACCGGGTTGCAAGGGAGTGGCAACAGGATGCAAGCATCTTGTTGTCTCATGCCTCCCTGGGGCACCTTGTAGGCCACTGTGAGATACAGGAAGCTGGACTAGATGGGCCTTTGGCCTGATCCAGCAGGGCTCTTCTTATGTTCTTATGTTCATGCAGGCACCTTTGGTTTGTCGGTCTGGGCCTGTCATATCTGGACCAGGCCCATTTGTCTAGCAATACTACCTTATTTTAGAAGGTTTAAACTTGTTGGAAAATAGTAAAACTCTTACACAGGTCAACAAGCCACATCATAGCTACACATAACCAGGTGAAGAACAAGGTGTATTGGCAGATTCTGCATTTTCAAACTAAACAAGAATAAATATGTCAGCTGATCACTTTTCTAGTGTAGATGTCAGAACTAAAGAGCAAGAACTACATTTTTCTGCCCAATACCTACTTACAGCAAGCCCCAAATCTGTCCAAGGTATTTGAAGACTGTCATGAAAAATACATAGGATTACCATGAAAAGATTGTGACGTGTATTTCGAGGTGGATAGTAGCAAAAAGTAGTCTCACAAGAAATTCACCCAAAAAATCCTGTCTGTTGCTTAAAGTATACAGAAAGTCTTTCACAACAACATCATCATCACAGTGCTTTAACCCAACTTATTGAGGTGCTTGGATGCAAAAGACAGAAAGAGGTGTACCAACCTATACTGCTGCAGCACAGTAGCACTGGTAGGGTCAAAGAAATTCCTTCCAACAATTTTCATATCTAAAATCCTCATCACCCTAAAATTGAAACCCAAAGATAGTTAAAGAGACTGAAACAATTGGAAATTCATAGTCTGATTTAAGAAGAACTCATATTATGCATAAATAATGTCATGATTGACAGCTTCTACTTAGCATACAGTTAAAGGTTTCCCCGCAACTGAATGGTCTAATCCTGACTGACTCTAGGGGGCGGTGCTCATCTCTGTATCTAAGCCAAAGAGCTGGAGTTTTTCCAAGGACAAGTTTCTGTGGTCATGTGGCCGGTATGACTATACGCCAAGGTGCACGGAATGCCGTTACCTTCCCACCGAAGTGGTACCTATTTATCTACTCTCATTTTTACATGCTTTCAAACTGCTAGGAGCTGGGACAAGCGAAGGGAGCTCATGCCGCCACATGGTCTCTAACTGCCAACCTTCCAGTCAGCAAGCTCAACAGTTTAACCCACAGAACCACCACATCTCACGTCTTCTTAGCATACAGGACCACAAATA
This sequence comes from Lerista edwardsae, assembly GCA_029204185.1. Lineage (NCBI taxonomy): Eukaryota > Metazoa > Chordata > Lepidosauria > Squamata > Scincidae > Lerista > Lerista edwardsae. The sequence continues at coordinate 475,494 of JAJKFI010000168.1, read as the reverse complement.
GAGATCTTCTCTGAAGATTAACTTCCTCCTAAAATCCAACAGCACATTAGATTAGAATGTGCATTTCTATATGTGGCTAAAAGAGATGTCCCAGAGTGTCCCAACTACCCCAGAATGCTGGCAAATCCGACCACCTAAGTACAAAATATGGCTCTGCACTGATGACACATTGCTAGGTAGACAAAGGTATTGAAGGCAATTAAAACCATGGATTTTAAAATCACTAAAAAGGGACTTAGTACCAACTTAAAATCAAGTTACATTTTTGACTCATTTTTATATATTGGACAAGCATGCATACTAACTGTGCACTACAACAATTAAATTTAAAACATTTCCATTGCTATTAAACAGAGGTTTTGCATGGAAAGGAACCAATTCCAAAACCTTCCTATGGTACAAAGCACTGTTCTTCATAATACAAATAAACATGACCTCTACAATATTTATTTTTGACTGCAAAAGTCACATTTTTGCACCTCAGTTCATTTAGACACTGAAAAGGAAATGTTGGACTTCCTACAATAAGTTCTTCACTGGGCAGATGGCATCCTCTGCCAGGTTGTTCTACCAACTCACTCAAGACAGAAAGGGCTATGCTAATTAAGAACAGTTAATTAACAATGGGAGGAGACATCCTTACCCATAGTTCCCATAGCAAAAAAAGGAATCCTATTGTCCTTTTAATTCATGGAAAGACTGAACAAAAATGAGACCCAAACTACATTCCTGTGAATGTAGCATTATCATCATGCTGGAAGCAGAAACCCCTTGAATGGGTAGGATGCTATCAGTCCATTGTGAAGAACTTTGTGACATTTCCCTCACAGAGGAGAAGACCATCCCAATAGGATCCTAACAGCTACACACAATGTCCAGGAGCCCTGCCCCCCAATTTTTTTTTCTACCTTGGCAGTAAATCCTGCGAAGTTCATTGAGGCTTACTCCCAATTAATATACTTGCATACAATTTCAACCTAAAAACACATTTAAATTTTTTAAAAATCATTTTTATCTAACCAGCATGTTGCCTCATATTTGACTAAAATAGCAGCGAGTCTCCAGTTCAAATTACACCTTACCTCCTGAAAATAACATTGTAAAATGGTATGCACAAGTCTGAGCTGGGTTCTAGAATTTTGGTCATCTGAATCTTTACAGTGATCTCCACTCTGTCGGTCCTCCTTTGACATTTCAGCTCAATGCTCTAAAATGAGAAGATGAATATTGCGCCAGTTCAGCACTTCTTTTGATCCACTATCCTTTCTGACGGACAACAAGGCTTTCAAGGTGCAGGTGGCCCTCATTATCCGCGGGGATTCTGTTCCTGGAACTCCCACAGATACCGAAATTCGTGGGTATTCAACCCCGCTGATTCAGGGCCACCCACCCTTTGAAGCTCCGGTCGAGTCCAGAGGGTTTTCTGAGGCCCGCAGAGTCAGAATGCCCATTCAAGGGTGGGTGGGAACTGCAACTTCCTGTTTCCCAGGAGAAACCAGAAGTGATGTTTTTATGCCTTTTAAGACATTTGGAGGCCCAGGAAAGCCTGCACAGAGAAACCAGACTTTTTTGGTCTGAAACAGGAATTCTGAGGCCCACAGAGGCTTGTGAACTACACTCCCTTACATGCACCCAGTCATTTTTGTTCATATCACTTTTTTTTTTACCTCTCATGCAAAACTAGAAACTCCTCAGCACTTGAAGCCGAGTACCTCATTTCTTTATTATACAGAAAGTATCAGAAACTGCTCCACTGCCAACAAGAAGTATTCTTGTGCACCTATGCAGGAAAATCCACACAAAGATGCAGCAAAGAAGAGTGGTGGCTTGAAATATCCACCACTGAAGATACGTTTTAGCCAACTATTCAGATGCCACATTTGGCCTTACTTGAGACAACTTGATGGGCAAGTAGAGAATAGTGCCATCAAATGCAGTAACCTCTCCCGTCACCGATTTATGCTCCTTCAACATTCCAAAGCGCATACTCTTGCATTCCACATTGGGGCTGGAAGACAAGGCACAGAAGGTAACAATAATAGTTTGTGGGGCCCTCGTTAGCAAACCAAATGTGCATTTCATGCCAGCCAGTTAAAGATTGCCAAAGGGGTAGCTGTCTGTTGCAGCAAACAACCAAGAATCTTGTACCTTATAGATGAAACATTTATTTCAACGAGAGCATTCAAAGTCATACATAAATTATGCTAAAATAAATGCAATAGTGCTACAAAATACTCTGCCATTAGCTCACAAAGTGAATAAAGTGATTACATTACTTTAAAAAAACATCAAAGTAAACTTATGATAGCAAAGGTTTCAGCACAACTTACAATGAAATAGAGAAAAATTATTATCTGCATTGCAGGAGCTGTGCTATGCCACTGCAGATGCACACACCACACAAGTTACAGACAGCTGCAACAGAACTCTGGTGTGCAGGTGCAGTACATCTTTTACTAGTGCTTCCATGCAGATGCAGTAGCGCTGGGTTGGCAAAAAACAGTTCTGACCTACATGGTTTCAAGTTACAGACCTCCAGATACTAACCTCTCTAAGTAGACTTAACATAGATCCAAAACCTTTTCTAGTAGATACTTCAAGTCTGTTTATCTTTTCATTATTGGTGCAGAACAAGAAATCTGATTAAGTGCCCCAGCGCATCATTCTCCAATCAACATGCGTACTAACAGGCGTAAGATTTGTTTAACATTTACTTCAACACATTGGATTCTTATTGGATTGTGGAGGGGGCACTTTTGTTTTGCTATACAGCACAAGCGGAAAAAGCAACTCAGAGGTAAGAATCTATCTATATCTATATCTATATCTATAAAGAAGAGCGTGTGTGTATGTGTTCCACATAGGCTCCGCAACGCCTGGACCAACTCGCACCAAACTCGGCACGCGGGTGCCTTGGCCCCCAAGACCGTCGCTGCGCGGTTTTGGAACGGCTCGCGCCCCCACGGGCGGGGGTAAAAGCAAATTTGTGGTTCTCTATGGGTGGCTATGGGCTGAGCCACTGCATTCCGAGGCTCCGATGATGTCATGATGAGATGCAAAGTACATGCAAATGACATGCAGAATCTTCAGGCAGCAACTGAACTTTTTACAGTTGAAGACAAACAGCAGCAAATAGGTTTCCCGTAAGGAAACCGATACAAGATCATCTGCATGGCTGGTGAGTGGGCAGAGATGGGACATATAAACACCAGGGCGCAAATAGGTTTCCCACAGGCAAACCGATACAGGGCCATCTGTATGGCTGGTGAGTGGGGGGGGGGTCAGGGATGGGACATATGAACACCCGGGCACACATGTGAGGGGGGGGTCAGGGATGGGACATATAAACCGGCCATCTGTATGGCTGGTGAGTGGGGGGGGGGTGTCAGTGATGGGACATATAAGCACCCGGGC
>JAJKFI010000168.1:444172-462134 GCA_029204185.1 Lerista edwardsae | reverse complement strand
TGTATGTTTGTTTGTGTTTGTTATGCCAATAAAGGTATCTATCTATCACTTTATAAAATTGTAAGGTGCATCAAGTGTAATCATTGACATAACCACAGAAATAAAACAGACATACACCCAGTAGAGCACAACTACTTGCAATGCAATCATAGGCATATCTACTCAGAAGTAAATTCTATTGTGTTCAATGGTACTTACTCCTAGGTAAGTGTGCCTAGGATTGCAGCCATAGTAAACTACTTGAATTAAACTGACAGAGGACATTTAAGATTTGCATGCTATATTTGTATGAACAACTACAATGAACCTAATGCTGAGAAACTCTAACAAATTAAAACATAACCAAATTAAAATATTAAGATAGCAACTTGAAGCAACAGAATTGAACAGCATTGAATTGCTATGGGTAAAAACTGGTTTTAAATTGCAGGGAAAAACAAAATAAAACAGCAGCATAGCAAGCAACCATTAAACCAGTTCCTAAAAGTTTTAGCACTGGGACCCATTTTTGAAAATGACAGCCTATGGGGACCCACCAGAAGGCATGTCTTTAGAGACAAAGGGCAAGGCATGCTGGAATAATGAAACAAGGCACACAAAACTGTTCAAGACTAAGACATATCTGCCTGGATCAACTGAGGAATAAAAAATAATGCATGTCATACACATGCACACACTCCCATATTTTACACAACTGTCTGGGCATGGGTGGATGGGTGCTGGGGAATAGGAAGAAATGAAAGAAGACACATAAAAATGCTCAAGGCTAGGATTGATGAGGCATACCTGCCTGGATCAACTAGGGCAGTGATGGCAAACCTTTTGGGCTTTTGGTGTGTCAGAAATTTGGAAAATTCGTAACTCAGCTCAGCTGGTGTGTGACACACACACCCGCGCGGCCAGAACAAAAGACAAAAAATTCTTTACATATTGGAGCACATTGCTTTTCATTTTATTGATTAGTTAATGAGCTTCTAAGACTTTCATGGCCAGTATAACATTAGAAATGAGATAGTCCGGATTAGCTGTACCAAAGTCTCACTGAACCCACATGGAGTTGATGGGACCACCTTTTTCAGTTGTTTTCAGCTTTTTCTAAAATGGATGCACAGGGCAGATTAGAGGTGCAGCCCTAACCAACTTTCCAGCACCAGGGTAAGGGAACAAACATTCCCTTACCTTGAGAAGGCCTCCCGTGACTCCTCCTCCACTGCAGAATGCAGCACATGCCCCAGCTATGACACAGCTATGTCAGCACTGGAAAGTTGGTTAGGATTGTGCCCTAGTTCTGCTCACTACTTTTTCATGACATAATATGCACAATTATTTCCCATTCCTTGAATAACTCCATAATTCTCTATCCAAAATTATTGAAAAGTTCTATCACTTCCTTTTTCACTCAACTGGGATTTTTTACATGGAGGTCCTGGAACATTAAATAAATAAAAATGTGATGCACCGGGGCTGTGAATACAGCTAAGATGGCAGAACTCATACCAACTTCATGCCATGGACTGCACCTGCAAGCACTGAGGAGAGGGCAGAAGTGTGCCTCTGAGGACCTGCAGAGTGTATTTCCCTCCACACTCAAAAACCATGGCCAGCCTGTTCTACACATCTGGGACTGCCACAGAGATGGCATGATGCTCAGCCTGAGCCTTGCCAGGATCCAAGGGTAAATGATCAATGAACCACATTAGAAGGAGCACAGCCCCAGCCTGCATCCTCACAAGTCACTGGCGATGGTCCCCACCCCAGCTTGCAGTCCCTATGAAGCAGTGGCTGAAATGACCAGGGAGGGGCTGGGAGAGCATAACAACTAGCTCACCTTTTTGACAGCAGGTTTGGGTGCTTGGACTTGGATTTCTCTCTGTAATGGATTCAGATTGGAGCTGTCTGTCGTGCGCGCACACGCTCCTCTCTTTTACACACACACACACACACACACAGGCCAGCAGCAGCAATTCAACTTGTACCAAATCAACCCCCGCCCCCGGTGCACTTCTTTAGCCCCTTCCGGCAGCTCAGCTGCAACTTGGGCTGGCAGGAAAGGGCTTGGGGGTGAGGTCGCTTCCGTTGCTTGCATCTGACGTGCCTCCCATCTCTCACCCAGCACCAGCAGCTCAGCTGCTTGCAAGAGCTTCCTTGGGGGTGGGGTTGCTTCTGATTGTTTCCCACCCAGCATTGGCTCAGGGAAGCAAGTCTTTTAAGTGCTGGCAGAAGGTTTGGGTGCTTGGATTTATCTCTATAATTGATTCAGATTAGAGTTTGCTGGCTCTCTCCCTCTCTGGCTGTCGCACACAGTCTCTCTCTCTGGCTGTCTCTCACTCTGGGGGGGGGGCGCTGTCTCTCTCTCTCTCAGCACGCACTCTCATACACACACACACACACACACACACACACACACACACACAGAGGCCAGCAGCAGTTCTGACACCTTGCCTTGTGCTTGCTTCCCGCCTCTCTCCCTGACTCTCTGCGCACGCGCAGGAACCCCAGGATTCAGAGAGCTGCCAATTCGGAAGAGATCAAAAAAAGCCAGCCCCCCTGCCCCTTCCCAGACGCAACATGCTGTAGCCCCCTGGGACTGTGTAGCCTCCCACACCTCTTTAGTGTGGCCCCTGCTGGCCTCCCAGCCGCTTGCAAGAGCTCGCTTGGGGGGTGGGGTTGCTTCTGATCGGCAGCGGCTCAGCCCTGGGAGGCCGGCAGGGGCTACACTAAAGAAGTGCGGGAGGCTACACAGTCCCGGGGGGCTCCAATGGGGCAGCATGTCAGTGAAAATGCCTTGGCGTGCCAGCTGTGACACATGTGTCACAGGTTCGCCATCACTAGGGAGTAATAAAAGAGCCCATTTCTCCCCCCCCCATTAGTTTGCACAGTTTTGTTCAGCAATCTAGAACAAAAGAGAGCACAGTGATGGTCTGAATGCTCATCCTGGGAAGAGCCTGCCCAGTAGCTTTCTGCCTATGCTTCCCAAGCAGCCCCTTTGCCTCTCATGCGTGGGCATAAACCCCACACCCTGATGTTTCAGAGCCCTGCAGAATTCAGTTTACATGTTGCACTAAACACACTTACTCATGAGTAATCACAATAGTGTTGCCCATTCACCTTCCATAAGGTTCAATACTTCTCAGCTTAGAGGGAGGGACTTCCTTCTAGTGTTTGGGGGGGCCTACATTTATTGGATCAGGACCATTCTGGTGGTGTTGCACTCCGCTCCGCCTGCCCTTTCCAACGCACCATGGCACTGCCACCTCTTCAAGTAAATGCGCAGTGTGGCTCAATTTCACTTTCCATATTTGTCCATTTTCCTGCACTGCTTCTGAGCTTGCTCAGAAGACTCTGCAGCTCCATGGCTTACTAGTCAGAAGCACTTGGAACAGCTAGGGCCTTGCTCCACCCCCCATGTGACTGAAGGCATTTACCATATTCCCCCATATATAAGTTGATGTCAGTTTTTTACAGGCAATTTTTATGCATAAATTTCTCAACTCATACACGATTATATACAGTAATCAAAGCACAAGGAAGATGCTACCATATGACAGATGACTTACCCAAAGGTGGTCTGGAAGATGTCTCAAAACCTAGGCCACGAAACATGGTGGACAAAGTGGGGGTGGCTGAGGAAGATTTCTGAAGCTGAACAAAAGAAAACTTTTACCCAGTATACTATAAAGCATAAAACCACTCAAAACTGCAAATGATAGTTGTATTTTTAAAAAATCTTGAAGACTGAAACATTTTGCAACAGGAGTTACCTACAAGGCTTTGACCCAAGCTATCAAATCAATTACAACTCTTCAATAACCCCATCTTACAAGAGCAATGGAAAATTGCACCTGCAAATGTTATTAAGGTATCTGTGGATCGTAAATTAAGGTTGATACAGCAAAAAATCCTTTTCAGAGTTTATTAGTCCCCAATGCATCTTTTCAATAAGGGACTTGCAAAGGAAACATATTGTTGGCGATGTGGTGAACCTGAAGCAACACTGAGGCATATGTTCTGGACTTGCATAGTTGTTCAGCCTTTTTGGACAGAGGTAGTTAACTCTATTAATGTGATCTTGGAACAAAGATTACGTTTTGTGGACGTAAAACATTTTGTGGACAAATATTCTCCTGAACTATTTGCCTATAATATGGAATCTCTCGGAAGGTCAATGGAAATGGGTTCTCTGTACCCTTACTGTTGCTAAAAGACTTATATTGAAGGGTTGGAAAGATAAATCCCCACTTACTGTTTTGCAATGGATGGAGGAACTATTGACTCACTCTCTATTTGAATCGGCTATCTATCGACGACAACTTCGTATGGATACATATTGGGAGATATGGAACCCTTTTTAAAAATATTTGTCTAAAAGTTTAGTACTTACATATATATGTAAATATATATACATATATATGTTTTCCCTTGTTTTTCCCCTCCTTTCTTTCTGTTTTTTCTTCCACTTTTTTCTTATTTGATTTCACTTATTATGATGATATACTGTATGTTGTGTTAAAAAGTTACCGTATAAAATTATAAAAAAACTCTCCAATAACCCAGGGAACTGGTTACAAAACTTGTGGCGTGGCCCAATCCGAAGTGTCATTAAGGTCAGCACAAATATGCCATAAAGCACCTTTTCAACAACTTAGAGTAAGCAGTGCCGGTGGGAAGGCCTGCACCATCCCACCCTCACTGAGTCTGGAGCTGTGGCTGCTGGCACCAGTGAGTGCAGCACCGAAGGACACAGAGGCAGGTGGAACAGAGGTGGGAAGGGGCTGGGGAGGAGGCCTCTGCCATACCCTGGCCCTTTTCCCAGGCCTGAAAGCCCTACATGGGGCTTCTCGGACCTGCGCCAGCTCAATTCCAGGGCTGGATACAGTATTGGCTGTGCAGCCCTGATGTGCCAGCACTGGATAGGATCAGACTGTCAAACAGAGAATGCCAACTTATCTAAAAGTTTCCTCCTCTGATTGAGGCAATAAAATATAACCAAATCGAGAGCTTATATCTCCCTGAATTGCTAGAAAAGCTAAAACGTTTCAGATTTTCTTTACTTTGTTCATCTGTGGTCTAAACATTCCTCAAGGAACAGCTATGAATATGCATGGTACCACACAACTGACTCTTACACAGGAGAAAAAAAACCTCCCTTGTCTATTCCAGATCCAGATTTGAAACTGCCTATCCTGCCCCATCCTTAAAAAGGGACTGTCCTCCAGTTTAAGCCAACAGTCATAATGGCTGTGATTCTGCTCTTGCTGTAAACATGGCATGTGTACCTGCTGCATACGTCCTGGGGGGTGATGTACTCCTGCATCCTGTCCCTGCATCCTGCCTACTGATACACAGGACCTTCCTCTTGCATACATAAAGTCTTCAACCGGAGGCGGCGGCTGCTGCTGCTGAAACCCCGGCTCACCACCATTGTGAGACAATGAAGCACCCCTCTGAAATGGGGCTCGTGTGGGATGCATGACGATTCTGCTCAACAGAAAACACATGTTTCACATATTAATATATCAACCAAATCATCTGTAAGGCTAGAGGTCGGTAGTCTGAGGAGGAACCACCCAAGCCCCACACCACTCACATACTTGTCCAATAGAGAAATTGGAAATTTGAGAACAAGTTGAAAAAAACTGTTCAATTTTCTCTTTTAAAATGCTCGTTAAAACAATATTTTAAACCATTTGCTTAAAATGACATGCTAAGAACTTCATGAAGATAATTTAATTATGTTACTATGGTACTAAATGCAATGGCAGTAAAAACAAAGCAGCAATTTCACAGTATGCAGATGACCTTACTCAATAGAAAATGTTTCCTTTTTGAAAAACATGAACAAGGAAACAATTTGAAAAATCTCCATAAAAAGTTGTACAACCACGGAGCTGAAAAGGCCCTGTTCCTGGTACCCACCAAATGGATCTCTGTTAGTGCTGGGCCAGAGATCGAGGCCTCAGATCCAAAGACTGGGTGGTGTGGGAGAAGGCAGTCCTTATCTGCTGCAGTGCACCTCTTGGAGCTGTAAATGCCAAGACCAGCACTTAGAAATGGACCTGGAAGCCAGTAAAATTGGTGCACAATTTGTGTCACATGCTCCCCATTATTTGCCCCTACCAGTAATCAGGCAGTGGCTTTCTGTACCTACTGACATTTCTGGACTGTTCTCAAAGGCAGCCCCACATACAGCTTATTGCAGTAGCCCCTGCCTGGACATGACCACTAATGCAACACGTACCGCATACAACCTTCAGGTTTTAGAGATAGCCTATCGCTGAACGTCAGATGTAAGAGAGTGACCACAGGGATGTGAGAGTGATACAGGGATCTTGTTATCTTAAGCGCTCCCAGAGGCATCTACTGGGCCACTGTGAGAGACAGAAAGCTGGACTAGAAGGGCCCTTGGCTTCATCCAGCAGAGCTCACATACAACCAAGTATGGATTCAATTGTTAAGTCCAGGTGCTCCAGCTGAGTGCTGCAGCTGGGAAATCAGCAAAAGCAGGTAGAAGATACACCCAGCAGCTTCTGTGACCTGCGCATCCAAGGACAGTAGCCCTTCAGCAGCACCGCTTCTGCCAAGGCATCACTTTGCAGAGTGCTTGAGCTACTAAGTGGTATATTGGCAGAAGTGGCATGGCTGAAAGGGCAGCCAGCATGATAATTGGGCTTCCCCAAATCTTGAAAATATGATCAAGACTGACTTATTTTCACTGCCATTTGCAACTAATGAGTTCCTAAGCAAGAACCTCTCTGGCCATCATCTGCTTAACAATGTCAATTCAGCCCTCAGCAGGCACTAGGAACGCAATTTAGCCTACTGTATGAAACAAGATTAACACCTCTGATATAAATGTAAAAAAGGATGAGGAATGGACTAGACCTCTGCTGAATCCTATAAACCAAGAGCCACGGGAGAGAGCAGTAGTCCCCCATTTCAGTTAATGGGATCATCAACCCTTGCGATACAGTGGCTTCAAAGGAGGGTCCCAGTTCCAAAGGCCTGTGCAGAACAATACCACGCTAACCAGTTTGAAAAGCTGGTGAGAAAACTAAGAGAATCATGAGGATCATATTTCTCCTATCATACTCCCAGCACAGATCATCCACAAGGACAATCAAAGCAGTTTTTGTCTCAAAATCAAGCCTGGAATCAGACTGGAACAGATCCAAGCAATCAATCTCATCCAGAGTCACCTGGACTTGACACCATCCATTGTAGGACCTTCCCCAAAGACAGCAAGTTTGAAACCAGGCTCTAGTTGTTCAATCCCTCAAATGAGGGGTTTTTCGAATGAGAACAAGCCACTTTCTCTTGCAACACTGCAGTTCCTACATCTTCCTTATTATATGGGAGGCAAACACGCCCATGAGTACCCATGTACCCAGTCACACCCTGACAGATGCATCTGGACGAGATTGTATCAATAGTCCCTGTCTTCTGTTGCCACAATGAAATTATGGCATGGCAGAACTGCCAGATAAGTCAGCAGAAAACTAACCAACAGACATCAGGAATCTGTTCTGATCCATAAGCGTCTGGGAGCAGAACACTTCAGTGATGTCCTACCCTGCAAAGGATGCGAGATTCCCCCATTTCAAATCAGACCATGGCATTATCTATCCAGATAAATGAGAGAAGCATACTGTGAAGAGTACATCTGGGAGTGAGAATTTGGTGAATCACAGAACACTGTATGTTTGTTTAAAAAAAAACCATTGAAAAATAGTGGTATAGACTAGCCTGCCCATGTAAGCTGCCTTGCGCTTTTGCAGGGGAAAGGCAGGATCTTCAAATAAATAAAATCCAAGACAAAAAGATTTAAGTGTCTTAGACACTTTCCTGGATGTAAGCCCCAATGGAAACAATGGAACTTAGGTCTGAGCAGTATTGGGACGAGCCTCAAAATTTGAGTCGAGGGAATTTGAGTCTCTGCCCCCCCCATGCCTTGACTCGTGGAGGAGTGTGTGTGCCTATGGCAATTCCACGCATGGAATTTCACAAGTCATTTTGACTCAAGTTCTTCCATGGCAAGCTGCGGCACAGGTCAGGCGTGCACACACAACTACCAACGAGCAAAAATGGGAGATGCTGGGATACAGTCAGAGTTGTCGTTTCACATTTTATTTAACATCAACAGTCCAGTGGATCTGCTATGCGCTGCTGATAGCGCTTCACTCCTTCCACTGAACCGCCATTTCATTTACATAAAGCACCAAATCCAGGCTGACCTGTGACTGTTACTCAGGCAAGCATGCTTGGACACCATACGAAACAGGCCGCTGTGATGACCCCCCCCCATTCACATCGCAACTCAGAAGAAAGAAAGGGAAAAAATTGTACCAGCCGCAGCAGATCTTTCATTCAGTGACACTTTTTTTTCTGCCACAAAAGCCAGGCTGACCTGCAGCTGTTACACGAGTGAGCGAGCACACACAGCAGCAGGATACCTTTGGCGCCATACAAAACCAGCCTCCATGAAGAAAATACCCATGATTTGAGCTGCCGGAATTGCTGACTCATTAGCCAAATTAGTGAGTCAGAGTTATTGACACACATAACTCAATCCAGTGAGGCCAAAACATGAAAACTGTTAAAATTAAGTTAAAATTTGAGTCACAACTCTTTCTTCCCCCAAACACTGATTCTGAATAGATCTGCCTAGGATTGTGCTATTATTACTAATCCCACCCAACCCCACAAATCATCTTCCTGTCCTAAACAAATGTCCTAAATGTTTATGTCCTAAACAAACTCCAAGCATACAACCAGTCAAATGTGTTGGGTCTCATATTTAAGCAAGGTCCATGGTGGTCATGAAAACCTGTGAAGGGAGTCTGCATGTGAATATTTAGGCCTCACAAGACAGGAAGCCTCAAGATCTCCCAACCCCACATCTGAGCACCGCTCCTATGGACACCTCTCCTTGTCCAGAAGAGGAGAGAGAGAGAGATAACCTTTATTGGCATTTCACACACACAAAATATAAATACAACTTAGGTACAGATAAAATCAGCCAGAATCAAAAAGAACAAACCTAACCAGATTATCCTACCCAGAATTATCCTTTGGGTTTAGCCTTAGAGACTGCAAATAGGAATCCTGCTACCAAATTTGTGACGGATGCCGAGTAGTCGCTGAGAAGGATTGGGAAGGGGTCGGTTAGGGAAACAGGGAGGGAGGACAGGAAGGGTTCAAGCAGGTTGTTCCTTAGATTATGGTGGGCGGGACAACGAAGTAGAATGTGATCCAAAGTGTCCGGTTCAACTGAACAGAATGGGCAGAGTCTCTTCTCACGCGGAGTTTTAGAAAACCTTCCCTGATGCATCGCAGAAGGAAATATATTCAATCTCGCTAACATGAAGGCCCTTCTTTTGCAAGGGTTAATTAATTGGTCAAAATAGTTTGCCGGTCGGCCAAGGGAAGGGGACAAAACGAAAAAGAGAGGAGAACAAGTGGGGTTTAGGTTGGAGGACAGAAGAGGATACATTAGGCCAGAAGATGATACATTATAGTGCCACACACTATAATGTCAACACTTGAACATGGAAAGATAAAAAATAAGATAATGGCTTGTACAGTAGCCTGCTGTTCCATCTATGGGGAACATTTGCAATCATTGTTCAAAAACATTGTTCATTGTTGCAAACTCATCTCATTCAAACCACAGTTTCCTATTTTGGCTTGCTGGACAATCACAAACTACCACTAGTTCTAGTATCATGCCAAAGTATAAATCAAGCTTCCTTAACTGTATTTTTGCGTGATATCCAAGCTGATACCACTTGTTCCCAAATAGTTGTGAACACTGCCAAAATCTGCAAACTGTACCATGATATGGTCTGCTTACACCTTTAGACATGAAAAGAAGCAGATGCATCAGAAGTGTTGAGGAATCTGAAGATTAATACTTCAAAGACCAAACTAGACTTTACTTTAAACTCAATACCACCAAAAGTAACTTTTTTTCAAGAATATCAGCAGCCTGTGTTAACAAACCAAGGCCACCATTCTTGACCACTCTGCCCGACCCTTTCTCCAATCTATGGGAGAAACCCAGTCCCTCAGCATCCGATTTAGGTACATCATTCAAAGGCATTGCTTCACTTCTGGCTGGGTATTTGGGGACACTGTCCCGCAAGCCCGTGCCACACACGCAGTGGCAGTGCTTAGCCGCCAGCATATGCAACCCAGAGCAATTACATAGTTTGTCAGTGCAGCTGCAAACCGTTTTAAGCAGAGAAACTGTAGGCCGCTTGCCTGGAAGAAAACAGGTCATACTGGACAAGGTTTAGACATGGATGGCAGCACCCTTGCAAACCCCCCCCCTTCGCTTGGTGTCACTACTACACTCAGCGCGCCCTTCGAGCGGCTGCCTGGAGTCACACCTGGGCCCTCCTCTGCACACGAAGCAGCCCCTGCCCCAGAACCTGGCAGCCGGAGGGAGAGCGCCGTGGGCCCGCAGGCAGAGCACCTCCTGCGCCTTCGTGGGGCGCCTCCAGAGCGAGCAGGGAAAGACACCCCCCACCCCCACCCGAGGGCCCGCCCTCCGCAGCAGGAGCCGCCGCCGCCGCCGCCCGCGGTCTCGAGAGCGGCTTCTGCAAGACGCTTCAGGCGCGGGAGCCGCTCAGCGACCGACCCGTCGACCGACCGAGCCGCGCAACCGGGTCCTGCGACACTGGGGCGCGAAGCGGCTGCGGGAGGCGACGCAGAGCGCACGAGGGCCGCCCAGGGACGGGGCCCGACGCCGCCTCGGCGTTGCCTACCCGAGCGCGGCCGGCCGCTGATGAGAGTCCGCGGGCGGGGCACGCCGTGGACCACAGGACGACTCGCGGGGCCGCTGGAAGCTCCGCCGGCACGAGACTAAGCGCCGCCGCGCCCTGACGCCTCGCCTGAAAGACGCCTGCCCCGCGCCGCCTCCCCATTGGCCGACCGCCACGCCACCTAATCGGAGAGTGGCCTGCTACTGGGGGAGAGCTCGGCTGCTCCCGCCCACCCGTCCCCACCTCCATGGCGGAGCTGTCCAAGTGCTCCGCGGAAGCGGGAAGGACGGAACGAGGCGAGAGGGAAACGAAGTCCCTTCCGCCTGCTTTGGGCCGCTCCGCAGCGCGAGTGTAAGTGCCTTCATCGCGAAGCAGGAAGCACTGACTTCAGCGTAACTTGCTCTCTAGCTGCAACCCGCTGTGGAGACCTCCTCTCGGAGACCGCTGTGGAGACCTCCTCTCGGTCACCCCTCCGTCGGCAATGGAACAAGCCATTACGGTTCACTTGGAAGAGGGGGGACTCAGGCGCGGAAAACGTGGGTGTCGAGGGGTGCGCACGTGCGGCAATCAGGGCGACCGTTGGAGTTTGATTTTTCAAACTGGAGCCGGCCCCTCGCAGCTGTGGAGGGGAGGAGCCGAAATTGGGGTATTTGAGGGAAGAGGAAGGCGCTAGTCCTCAAAGAGGGATTTATTTACCTGCCTAGACCTCTTGACAGCATTTACAGTTCTGGTCTCCACACCTCTCGGAGATTGTAGACCTGGAAAAGGTGCAGAAGAGGGCAACCAAAGTGATCAAGCCGGTTGAAGCACTTTGCTTATGACAACAAAGACAGTAAAGGTTCGAACATTTTTGCTTGTAAAACAAAAAGCAATTTAAAGGGGAAACAATTGAGATTGTTAAAATTATGCATAGGGTGGATATTGAAAACTGACCTTCTATGCATAAATTAGGACTTATCCAATGAGTGGCAAGAGATTTAGAAGGGACAGAGGTTGCAATCTTACGCATGCTTTCCTGAGAGTAAGCCCTATTGAACATAATGGACCTTACTTCTAAATAGACAGTGTATAATAGTCTGAAATTCATTGCCACCAGATAAGAAGAGAAAAACACAGTAACCCTATGAGAGAGGAATAAAAAGTATTTATTGTGTTTGTGCCTTTTGGCAGCAGCTGAAATTCACACTGCCACCATGCATGTCTACACAAAAGTAAAACACATTGAGTTCAAGTATGTTTTGCAGCATAAGAAAGTGAAATTGTACTCAGCCTTGAGTTTGTCGTAACTGTAGTAGAGCATATGTAGTAATTAGGGTCAACACCCTATTTAAGAAATCTGTAGGAGTTTTAATCCATTTATCAATGTCTTTATGTTATGACCATAATTATGGCACTGCTTCCAACCACATGGATTTCGAAATGGGTAACTGGCTCTCCTCTTCATGACTACAGAAGTGGAATAATGAGGTGGTGTTGGTGAACCATCAACTGCCCTGTGAGAAATGCCCGTCCAAAAGCTCGTGAGGCAACGTGCCAAATGCAGTCTCCCTTAACTGATGCTGTACCTGGAAGGAAAGGGAGGAGCGAAATCAGTGGTGGGATTCAAATGAATTAACAACCGGTTCTATGATGTCATAGCCGGAGCCAAAAAAACCAAAGCCAGATGAGGTAAACGAGTGGGTGGGGCCCGGCCATTTAACAACCGGTTCTATAGAACCTGGGTGAACCAAGAGGTGGCCACCCTTATTATCTAGATAGGGCAGCGAGTGAATCCAGGGGGCGGGGTTAGCGGTGACGTAAATATACCCAAAACAATCCTCATTCCAATTATTTCAAATGGGTTTTCGCATGATGTTTCGGACTTAATAGTTTACTCCTGAGGTAAAAACTCACGAAAATAACAACGTGTGATCGTGGACAAACATCAGTGGTAACCATATTATGAGTTAATATGCAATTCTAAGGTTTAATTCCGTAGAATTATATTACTGAACATACCGGACGAAATGCCCCTTGCTGCCTATGTAAACTCGGATTGCACTGCTTTGACAGGCTTATTTTTTGAAATCTACACAAGCAGAAATAAAGTGTGAACGGGAAGGAAAGAAAAAAAGGGGAGGGTGGGCAAAAATCAGATAAATATGTAGGAAAATTACATTAAAATCTCTCAATGTATAACACAAGCAGTTGTCAACAGGAGAGTAGTTCTTTTTCACTTCTAGGCTATTAAGAGTATTTTTTTAAACTTCTACACTCACCCCCCCCCCCAAAAAAACAAACCCTATTAATGTTCGGAATTTCGAAAATATTACAGTAGAAAATGGAAGGCGGGAAAAAAAAGTGTAAACGGGAAGGGGGGAAAGGGGCGGGGTTATACCCGGAAGCTTCAAGTATGTGACGTCATGCCCTCTCTATGTATAATAACTCTATGGGGTGAACCCCCTGAATCCCACCACTGAGCAAAATGGAACAGGTGGGCTAGAATGTCGGCTCTCTCCTGCCGCCCCCCGGCCCCCCCCCACACACACTCCCTTCTGCTGTGTCTCCTCTTCCAAACTACGGCTTAGAAGAAGGAGGAGAGAAGGCAGAGGGAGGGAGGCTGGGTGACAAAATCAGGAACTATGTGCTTGCGTTATTTGGTTCTAAAGCACAAAATGTGCATACATGCATGCCCCGGAGCAAGTCCATCCGGAGGACTACACCAAGCTCCAGAACGACGAGCCCTAGGAAAGCAAGACCTTTATGATGTCACAGGCAGGAATAATCACACTGCTGTCAGAGTTCTATCAAGTTTCCAGAGTGAGCGAAAAGGCCATGAAAAGAAGCTGACCATTTGCACTCAGGAGTCGCTACCAGGGGAAGCACCGCTGAAGGACTTCAGAGTCCACACGTCCGACTCTGAGCTATCCGGGGGATCTTCTTTCTAAACCAAAAGACATGGACATCAGGGTTGGAAGGAAACCTACTTGCTAGCAAGCATTAACACCCTCGCCTCTTCACCTGAAGTATCTTATTCTTCCAGGGCAAGGCCCATTGTGTGAGGGACTGAACGCAGCCTGCACAGATCCTGCTCATCTAAGAAACAGCATCCAAGCTGGAGACTGCCAGAGAGGAGCACTCGTCTGCCCCCTAGAAGAGCCACTTTTTTCACCCCAACATCCGGACTAGATGCAGGGCGGATACCCTCTTAGCCACCCGATGTCTTTCTGGCAGGAATGCCTCAACAGCTTCATGTGCGATGGGCTGTGCTGGGATGCTGCCATCGTGTCTATAGCTCAACAGCAGCTCTTGGGGGCCCACCAAGGTGGAGCTTTGGCCAGGCTGAGTAGGCCAGAGATCCAAGCCCTCCTTGGCAGGAACCGACGTGCCCTCCTCACCCAGGGGCTGACCCTTGGGGGCCTCAAGTGCCTGGTCATACGCGACAACCTCTACATGGACACCCACCAATACACTATGGATCTCAGGACCAAGCTCTATAGGGACAATGAAGGCTGCTACACCCGCGCCATCACTGTAGTGCTGGTCAACCCTGTGTGCCTAATTCTCATTGGCCAGAAGGGAATCCAGGGAGGGACACTGAACATGAAGGCTTTTGAGATAGCACGGTACATCAGAGAGAAGTTGCATCAATAAACATGCACTGTGCATGACCTTCCCCACACTAGCCTAAGATCCTCTTTTAGCCGCACATCTTCCAAGTGGTGGTACTTGCTCTCCTGTACCTTCCCAGTTGTGAGGCATGATTGAGAGGAGAACACAATTCACTGGTGGTCACTGTTGAAAAGAGAGCTCAGGCCTCATAGGCGGGCCAGTGAAATTGTGTGGTCAGCCCAGGCAGTCAAAGGTTTTAGCACAGCAATAGGTGGAATCAGAATCACAACGGTAGCGGATGGGCGATAATATATCTTTAAAGTTTAGAACTGCCAACATTCCCTCTCCACTCCAGTAACAAATGGGAGAAACATTTCACTCTGTAGTTGAACAAATACCAAAATAATGCGTTGACAACTGATGAAGTTTGACAAAAATAGAGACCACCTGTACAGATCAAGCCCATTCACAAGAGTCTCTCTAGAGCACACTCCTTGGTTTGCCATCTGTTCCGAGTTCAAGGGTCAGAGTTCCACGTCAGCTTTAATATGCCGAACCAACACCACTGGGACAACGGGACAGTGACCCAAGGGAAAACCAATTTGACACTTGGGTTCAGCTAGAGCAGCCGTCTCCAAACCGGCCCCCACCAAGGCAGGATTATCCATCTGGGTGCAGTGGTGGCAAAGCCTGTCCCAGGAGGGGCAGGAGACAGATTGGGCACAACCTGGCACTGGGCAGCTACTTGTTCAGCATATTGCCCCAGAAGGCTCTGTGCCCAATTTCCTGAGGAGGAAAGGCTACCCAGCACAAGTCTCAGCAAAGATCGGGCATGAAGATAGGAGGGGGTGGGCGGAACTGCAAGGCTTTGCCACTGTTGTGACCAAGCTGATTTTCTGGTGTACTGGATCTGGCCCGTGGGCTGGAGTTCGGAGGCCATTGAGTTAGATGTTCTTTTCTCTCTCACAGAACCAGGGACATCCACTAAAATTGAGTAGGAAAGTCAGAACAGAAAAAAAGTTTCTTTACCCAGCATGTAATTATATCAGTGGAACTCCTTGCTACAGGATGAGTTGGCCTAGATACCTTTAAAGGGGGACTGGACAGTTTGATGGACCTTTCCTCCATCAGAGTTTACAAGCCATGCCAGGTGTGTGCAACTCCAGGTTTTAGAAGTAGGCCATCACAGAATGCCAGGTGCAAGGGAGTGGCAACAGGAAGGCAGGTATCTTGTGTGCTCCCCAAGGCGTCTGATAGGCCACTGTGAGATACAGGAAGCTGGACTAGAGGGGCCTTTGGCCTGATCCAGTGGGGTTCTTCTTATGTTCACCTTCCACTTATTTTATGAAAAAATTACGATTCAGTTAGAAACCATGTCAGAAGCACACCCCACACTGTTGATGCCCACTCAGGCCAAAGCACGCTACAAGCCCACTCTCCCCCAAGCTTCAGTTAATTGTTTTAGTCCAAGCGTGTTTTTAGCTACTTGTCAAATTATCAGCTAAAGCCGTCATCAGATGATGCACTGTGGTGGACAGTCATAAGTCACAGCAACAGCAGGAGCCGAAATACCTGTTGAAGCAATTTTGTTTAAGCAATCTGTTTAAGCTACACTCCTTCACAGCAAAGAGTAGAGGAGCCAAGAACAGTGTGGACAACACACACGTCTTTCATAGACCATTTATTAAACCTGGAGGAGTAAGAAAAATTCCACCTTCCCTAGACTGAAACCACGGTATATGCAGCCTAAGAAAGGCCATTGCCCTTCAGAAGTGTGGGTGGATAGTTGAATAGCCGGAATCAAACCCATATCAGCAGGTTCTTGCTCTGTGAGAATGCTGTCTTTCCTCCGAGATTTTGAACCTGCAGCCCTTAAGTGCAAAGGCAGCCCCTCATCAACCGTCTTGGACTATCACAAAACAGAAACACAGAGTTCAAACACAAGGAAGTCCTGTAAGGGAAAAGAGCAATTTCATTCCATTTTTATTTACAAATATACATGCCCCCAGGTGGCATCAACAATTCTGACACTACTACACAGTGGCTGCAAATTTGCTTTGGAGATGTCAAATAATATACGGTATTTTCCAATTCAACACTATGATTAAATCGGAAACTGGTTTCAGTTGCTCCAACACTTAGTTGTGTACTCTTTCGGAGAACTCCTTAAACCTCCCCAATTTTTCTGGATTAAAAACAGAAGACAACGTACTTCAGTTGCCTGTCAGCAGTTCCCCCTAAAGCTTCAGGATGGACCACCGCGATTGTCCTGCTGCTCCCAACCTGGTAAACAAACGACCCACAACTTTGTCATTACCCCTGCAGACAAGAACTGAGGTAGGAGGTGAATACTAAAATTAAACTCAACACCAGGCTGTTGATAAGCCTTTCAAAAGGGGTTATTAGTAATACATCTTTTTTATCTTGGCACGATCTTTAGGAATTTCCACTCCCCAAACCCCAAATACAGAATCTATTTGATAAGCAAGAGGCATGGCTAGTGGGACAAAAACCTTTCTTGCGCCTACATGGCCCAAAATAAGCCCAGCCTACAGTCAGTCTCCCTACTGACATTCCCAACAATGCATCGAACACTATGGTGTGGAGATAAGGTTTTTTGGGTGTGGGGAAAGAACAAAAGCAGGACTGGGAGAGCAAAGGGGATTCCTCTCTCAATCTGCCTTAACAATCAGTTCATAATACATCATTTGGGCACTGCAGCCACAGCAATTTCTAAGCCCTGGCAACAAGGCACTTTTTAAAAAACTATCAAGCATATACATTTTATAGCTTTAAAATAAAAATGCACCACACATCTTCAACACTACAGAAAATTTATCCAAGTGCCTGATGGAATTTGACATCCTTTGCTCCAATTTGTACATGGCTACAAGAGCAGAGAGAAAAGGTCTGACCCAAACTGCTCATACTTGGCTCTTCAGAGGAAGAGCAGCCTCCAACTGAAGGCAGAGCTACTGCACAGCCATCTTTGGCCTCAAGTCTCCCCTTTGAAGCCCTGCACTGGCTTCTGCTCCAGATTCTAGTGTCTGAGGTTGCTAAACAGAGCAAGTCAAGGTAGCCAGCTCAGAGATATACATATAAAGGTCTCATCTCCGTACACAAACATTTCTTCTGCATAGAACTGTTAGAAAGGATGCTCCAGTTCTTTGGTTGATGCTGCCATCAGAGCATCAAGCATAAGATTTGAACGTCTGGGTGCTTGACCAGAGCAAGGTGTCTCATGGTGCTGTTCTGCTGCCGCAAATCTTCTCTTGGCCTCTTTTGTTGGCTCAGACATTCTCTTTGCTTATTGGCTTAGGAACAAGGCACTTCTGGACAGACCATGTTGCAGTTCTTCATAAGTGACCTCCAGGAGGGGCCAGTGAGTCAGGTACATTCCATTGTCACTTGCTTATCAGCTATCGATGTTTATGTTCCAGCAGAGACTCAAAATCTGGGGAGCAAACCAGTTTGTGCTTCACGTGTCCCAAGACAATCATCTCGCCACTCCTATTGTCTCCGATGCCCACAGACACCAGTTCCTTCCAAAATCGAGAGAGAGAGAGAGAGAGAGAGAGTTATCATTAATCCCTCTCCAAAGTTATGAA
>JAJKFI010000168.1:411207-431127 GCA_029204185.1 Lerista edwardsae | reverse complement strand
TTTTTTTCACACATGACTCTAAAAAGAGCCTTTCTCCAGTAGTTCCAGTCCCAGTCATGGCACATCTGGGAAGCTCCTCCCTCTCTGACAGGCAGGTCAGATGTCGAAGACTTGCAGAGATGGGAGGGGCTCCTGGATCTGCCCAGTCTGGCCTAGCCTCTCAGCAAGGCAGGTCATAATCCTTCGTTGCTCCTGGGGGGGGGGGGAGGTCGTTTTAAAATCGCAGCAGAGGACATCAGATCAATAAAAGAAGGAAGATCAAGGAAGATCAAAAACCCTTCTCAGGGTGTCCCCTGGCCAGCGCCAGACAAGGGCAGCCCTGCACTCAGTTTTGTGAGGCCCGCAGCAATCGCGGACCTCGCAGTGGAATCGCAG
Organism: Lerista edwardsae; assembly: GCA_029204185.1. Lineage (NCBI taxonomy): Eukaryota > Metazoa > Chordata > Lepidosauria > Squamata > Scincidae > Lerista > Lerista edwardsae. Next base: position 430,752 of record JAJKFI010000168.1, on the reverse strand, counting down.
CAGCCATTTTGAAATTCGGCACAAAGTGCCCCAGCCACGCCTGACCCCTGCGCTTCTTCTGAGGCCAGGGACGGGCTTCCACCAACGTCCAGCGCAGTGGAGAGCCCCCGCCCGACCCCCCCTCATCTTTGAGGTGGGCAGAAGGTGTTTTGGCCGCTTCCAGATGCGGCCTGTTTTTCTCTGGACCCGGGAACTGCTGAAGGACTTTGACATTCCAGAAGATGTCAGGAAAGATATTACGAAGATGCAGTCAGCGGCTGCCTTTGCATCTGATGCCACGGCGGACGCAGTGCAGCTTTCGGCCCATTCCATGGCCGCCTCTGTGACAGCCCACCGCAATACCTGGCTCAGACACTGGGATGTGGACACAGCATCCCAGTCCAAAGTGGTGGGTCTCCCCTTCAAAGGGGAGAAGCTATTTGGAGAGGCTCTAGAGCCGCTCTTAGTCAAAACTAAGGGTAAGAAGAGGGTCCTTCCCACCCGCGAGAAGTCCAAGCCGCAGACCAAGCAGCCGTCTCACTTTTTTTGTGGCCAGCGGTCCCAGTTCGGCGGAGCTTCATCATCAGCCTCCCCGGCCTCATCGAGGTACTTTGGAGGTGCCAGGAGATCCTGGCAGAGGAAACCCGCCTTCAAGCCCCAAGGACAGCCTGCTCAGCAGTCAACCTCCAAGGGGCCCAAGCCTCACTCCGCATGATGCCTCCCGCACCATCCAGATCGGTGGCAGATTACAGCAGTTGGCCGATCACTGGGACTGGACCACGACAGATCGTTGGGTGCGAGAGACGATTCATCTGGGGTACACCCTGGAGCTTCGCTTCTCCCCACGCGACCAATTTGTTCAGGTCCACAGGCCTTCATGCACTTCATGCAAGTATCTAGAGACGCTGACGGCCCTATGTCACCTCTGCAAGATAGGCGCCATCAAGAAGGTCCCCCTTGCAGAGAGGCGCCAGGGGGTTTACTCCCACATATTCTCTGTCCCCAAGAAGTCCGGGGGCACCTGCATCATCCTAAACTTCAAGTGGTTGAATCGCTTCATGAAACAACACAAGTTCAAGATGGAGACGCTGCGTTCCATCCTGATGGCACTCGAGAAGGGAGACTTCCTGGCATCTCTGGATCTCCAGGATGCTTACCTGTATGTCCCCATCAAGGCGGGTTACCATCGCTTCTTGCGCTTCTGCTATCGGGCAGCACTGGCAGTACCGTTCTCTATCCTTTGGCCTTTCATCGGCGCCTCGGGTGTTCACAAAGGTCTTGGTCGTCATAGTGGCTCACCTGCGGCTGCAGGGAGTGGTACTGTATCCTTACTTAGACAACCTGCTTCTGAGGATGAGAAGTCCCCAGCAGGGGGCAGTCCAGGTAGACCGGACTATAGCCTGCCTTCAGCACCACGGCTTTGTGCTGAACAGAGAAAAGAGCCATCTGATACCTTCCCAGGTCATTTCTCATCTGGAGTGACGATGGACACCGTGAACTACACAGAGACGTTATCACAGGAAGTGACGTTATCTTCAGGACAAGATTCAGTCTCTTGCGACGGAAGTGCTCCAGATGACCTCTCCTGATGTTCTCCTCCTGGCCAGATTGCTGGGAATGCTGACATCTTGTCAGGAGGTCCTTCCCTGGATGCGCTTCAGAGCATGGGGGCTTCAGCATCTGTTATTGCCTCACCAGGATTGGATATCTCGCAACAGCAAGCGAATCAACCTGGACTCCACGGTCCGTGCGGATCTCAAGTGGTGGCTGGCTCCAGCCAGGCTATCGCACGGGGGGCCCATTCAGATCACGAGCAGGACTCTTATTTTTACAGATGCCAGTCTGTTGGGCTGGGGGCCCCACTCCGGGGGCAGGATAGCCCAGGGTCTGTGGTCCCCCGCAGAGGCCGCACTCAGCATAAACTACCTGGAACTACGAGCGATTGCCCTTGCCCTTCGGACATTTGTTCCCCTCAGCAGGGAGGCGAGTGTCCTAGTTTACACCGACAACATGACGGCTCGGGCCTACATCAATCGACAAGGAGGCACCAAGTCGCTCTCACTACCCAGGGAGGCGCGCTCGCTGTTCCTGTGGTCGCAACGGAACGTGGCATCGTTAAGAGCAGAGCACATTCCAGGCGTAGAGAACACGGCCGTGGATTGGCTCAGTCGGCAACAGGTTGATCAAGCCAAGTGGAAGTTACACCCGGAAGTGTTCCACCAGATCTCTTTGAAGTTCGGCAGGATGGTGCTGGACCTGTTTGCCACACACCTGAATCACCAGTTGCCGGGCTTCTATTCAAGAGGCCGTTGCCCAGGCGCCAAAGGAGTCGACGCTCTACAGCAGAGGTGGCCCAGGGGTCTCCCGTACGCATTCCCTCCTGTTCAGCTACTCTAGAGGGTGATAGCGAAGATTCGACAGGAGGAGGCAGAGGTGGTCCTCGTCACCCCACACTGGCCCAGATGTCCCTGGTTTTCGGACCTCAGGGAGATGTCATCGCAGCAGCCGCTCCATCTTCCAGCCAGACCGGACCTCTTGATCCAGGGCCCAATTCGTCATCAGCAGCCCAGCTTCCTGCAGTGTAGGGTATTCCGACACAGTGTTGGCCATAATGCTGTCGGATCGGAGAAGCTCGACAAATCGAGTCTACAACTTGACTTGGAAGACCTTCTCTACCTGGTGTACAGGTAAGGGGGTCAGTCCCAGGAAGCCTAGGGTAAGGGAACTCTTGGAATTTTTACAAGCGGGAATGGATAAGGGGCTGAGCACTGCCACACTTAGACGTCAAGTGTCAGCTATAGCATCTATATTGGGATACCCCAGGGGGAGGAGTCTGTCGGCCCACCCCCATTTCAAGCAATTTTTAAGAGGGGTAGCCCTTCTAAATCCACCTACCATTCACCGTGTACCGACTTGGGACTTACCTTTGGTCCTGAAGTCGCTTTCCGGGGTCCTTTTGAACCCATGGCCACCTGTTCCTTAAGTGACCTCACATACAAAACCATCTTTCTGGTGGGCATCACCTCTGCCAGAAGGGTCTCTGAGTCAGCCTCGCTTTCTGTGGCTGGGGAGCTTTGCATTTTTGCGGAAGACAGGGTCACCCTGAGGTTGGACCCTGCGTTCCTGCCCACGGTTAATTCAATTTTCCACAGGACGGAGGAACTGGTGTTGCCTTCGTTCTGTCCAAACCCGCAGCATGACAGGGAGAGGCAATGGCACTCCCTCGATGTTCGTAGGGCACTGAGTTTTTACGTGTCCAGAACGGCCCCTTTTTTGTAAGACGGAAGCGCTTTCTGTTCATTTCCGGCTTCCCAAGCAGGGAACCAGGGCATCCCCCTCTACGTTATCCCGATGGTTGAGGGAGGCCATAGAGTCAGCTTACAGATCCAGGGGAGTTACCCCACCTGCGGGGATTGTTGCTCACTCCCTGAGCCGAGCGGCAACTTTGGCTGCCTTTAAGGTGTGCCCTTCATTGGAGGTGGTCTGTAAGGCGGCCACGTGGAGTTCCCCTAATACCTTTATATGACACTATAAGCTAGACAGCTACGCTGCTCGGGACGCCGCCTTTGTGAGGCGGGTCCTGCAGAGTGTGGTGCAGGATACCAAATCTGTGGGTATGGCTTTGGCACGTCCCAGATGTGCCATGCTGACCGTGACTGGAACTACTGGAGAACGGGAAGGTTGGTACTTACCGTGAACTCCCCTTCTCAGTAGTTCCAGTAATGGTCAGCATCCCTCCCACAAGGGGATTGCAGCATCGGTCCATTGACATCCCGGGGGAGTCTGTGGTGCATCTGTTGCGCTAGCAGTATGATCAGGCCCACCGTTCAGTGTTAGGGTTAGGGCCAGTGGTCTGCTGCTCATTGCCGCATCTGAGAGCGTCAGAGGGGAAGCGAGTCTTCGCAAGAACGTGGAAGAAGGTTTTCCCCGGTCGTTGTTTCGTTAAAAGAGTTGGGAGTTGTTTTCTTCGATGCTTTGGATTGACTGGGCGGATCCAGGAGCCCCTCCCATCTCTGCAAGTCTTTGACATCTGACCTGCCTGTTGGAGAGGGAGGAGCTTCCCAGATGTGCCTGCTGACCCTGCCTGGAACTACTGAGAAGGGGAGTTCACGGTAAGTATCAACCTTCCCGTTCAACCTTCCTAGCCCCAGTTGGGCCACATTTGTTGTAGTCTGAAAGGAAGCATTCAAGAGCAGCTGAGGCCATGCAAGCCAGCTCAGAGTTATAGGCACAAATCCATTTATTCCAAGGGGCTGAGGCTTCTGTGCACCTCTGGTGGTGATAACAAATGTTCTAGCCCAGTGTTACTCAAACTGTGGGTCGGAACCAGGGCCCGGCCCTGCTTGTTATATGAATAGGAACGAAGTGAAGCCAGGGGGCGGGCTTAGCGGCGATGTCATTATACTCAAAACAATGCTGATTCCAAGCATTTCAGATTGGTTTGCGCGTGATGTTTAGGACTGAATAGTTTACTCCTGAAGTAAAAACTTACGAAAATAACAACGTGTGATTGTGTAGAAATATCATTGGTAACCTTATTATGAGTTAATATGTAATTCCAAGGTTAAATTCCACGTAATTATATTACTGTACACACCGGACGAAATGCTACTTGCTGTCTATTTAAACTCGGATTGCACTGTTTTGACAGACTTATTTTTTGAAATCTACACAACCAAAAATAAAGTGTGAACGGGAAGGAAAAAAAAAGGGGGGAGGGTGGGCAAAAGTTAGATAAATATGTAGGAAAATTACATTAAAATCTCTTCATGACACAAGTAGTTGTCAATATGAGAGTAATTCTTTTTTACTTCTAGGCTATTAAGAGTATTTTTTTAAACTTCTACACTCACCCCCGCCCCCATAAAACAAATTCTGTTAATGTGCAGAATTTCGAAAATATTACCGTAGAAAATGGAAGGCGGGGAAAAAAAGTGTAAACGGGAAGGGGGGAAAAGGAGGGGGGGAATTTTTTTTTTTTACCTTCTAGACCACTAACAGTGGGTGTCAGAAAATGGTGAATAAGACTGCTAGGAACAACAAGAAATTACACAGCTTCAAAAATTCTGTACTCACTGAACAGTTGTTTTATTGAACCGATGTAATGTGAATACATGAATCTTTCCGTGAAAATTAAATCCCATTTTTCGTCCAGCGATTCGCATACCCGTATGCAGAACACGCAGGCATGATTAAAGACGTTGAGATTAACTTTTACACACGGGCAGGGAGATTTTGATTCGTGACTCCACGGCAGCAATCCTCCTTCGCGGCAATGATCTGAGTTTATACTCATGGCTTCAGGAATGTGACGTCAATATATAACCTCCTTGGTCGGAACCCACTTGGCAGGCCGTGACCTGATGTCAGGTGGTTTGTGGAAAGCTTGGAGCAGCCATCTTGGAAACTGCAGAACTTACTCTTGCTATATTCCTTTTGTGAATGTTAACAGTTTGAATTTTCAAGCAAGGTTTTTTTTTAAAAAATGTTTTTTTTGTTCAGTGCTTTTACATAATATTTTGTATATCTTGCTTTTTATCAGGGATGTTTTCATGGTTGTACAATTACTGTGGTCCAAGAACGCCAATTTACATTTTAGGAGTGTCATTTTATTATGTTACAATGGCAGCACTTCCTGCTTCACTTCTTGTCACAACATCACTTCCAGGTTAACAAAATCACTTCTGGTGGGTCCCAACATAAGTGCCATTCTAAAAAGTGGGTCCCGGTCTAAACGGTTTGAATGCCATGGTTCTAGCCAATGTATTGTGGACTGATTTCCTAATTAAACCTCACATATGAAGCCATTCATAAATCCAGGGCTGGCTCACACATAAAGCCTACTAAGAAAATTGCCTCAGGCAGCAAATTGATAAGGGGTTCCCACCTCCTCCTCCTCTCACTTGCCTCCACTGCTCCTTCTCCCACTCCCTGGGCTGGAAGAGAGAGTGGATGAGGCAGTATAGAGATGCTCTAGCCCAGTGGTTCTCCAACGTTTTAGACTGAGACCCACTTTTTAGAATGGCACTCATGTCGGGACCCACCAGAAGTGATATCATTAACCTGGAAGTGATGTCATAGTCGGAAGTGGCATCATCAAGCAGGAATACCGTCATCGTGACATAATAAAATGATACTCCTGGAATGCAAACTGGCATTCTTGGACTGCAGTGATTGTACAACCATGACACATCCCTGACAGAAAGCAAGAATAGGAGGTTAAGGGAGGTTAACTCGGCAAGTCTTCCAGTTTATCATCGTTCACTGAATGTGACAGTTTATGAAATCTTATTGCGTTACAGTGTAGTCTTACTGCGTTCCGATTTCCACGCGGGCGAAGCTGTGGGCAAACAGCTGGTCAAAGTATATAATGCAGAGTCTATTTACAACTCCATTATAAGCTAATTTCAGAACAAAACAGATTTGAACCTTGCTATGTGTGAACAATTCTCAACTTGAATAATACACTTAGACAAGCTAGGAAGTCACAAAGAAATGAGCAAGCTTCTGAGTTTAGCAGGACTCTCCATCACACCGACCAGGAATGCAAGGATGCCCAGCAATTAACATTGGAAAAGGATGTTGTAGGCAAGAAGACAAAGCCCTCAGGCATTCCCAGGTGCCTAAGTCATCTCCCAGTCATAGTCTTTCCACTTGCAGTCACAAGCCTAATTGCAATGTTCCTTCCGTGCTGCAGTTAATGTAGTGTTTTTTGGTGGCACAATAAGCTGTAGTATTTTGTTTCTGGGCATGTGCCCATTAAAAAAGACAGAGCAACAGCCCTAACGACCATGACCATCATACCTGCAGTCATTGTGCAGCTGTAGTGCTCAGGAAAAGGTCACATTTTCACATTTTTACACGGGGCGAACACAATAGGACAATGGATGGATAACAGCCTGTGTGAACCAGCCATAAAGAGTGCATGAAGGAAGTGTGACAATCCCAAACTACATTACATACCCTATCTGGAAGGGGCCCTGGGCTGAAGATGTGAGGTGGAAGAAGTTGTAAAACTGTTTGCACAGCTGGTGTGTTGTTATGATGACAGTGTAGGACTAGAACCCCACTGAGGACACAATCCTAACCTGGAGTTAGGCCGGCACAGTAAGGCCAACAAAGTTTGGCTGGCACAAGGGCCACCGTAAAGCGTGTTTGGACCACTCATCTGTGTGTTGGACTCTCTGACTCCAAGAGTGGTCCAAATGCACTTTATGGTGTGCCAGCCAAACTTTGCTTGCCTAACTGCGCCGGCCTAACTCCAGGTTAGGATTGTGCTCTCAGTCACAAAGCTCCTTGGGTGGCCATTAACCACGCCTGTCTCTCAGCCTGGCCTCCCTCACAGGGTTGTTGTGAAAATAAAGGGAGAGCTGTGTCCAATGGGTCCTCAGCATCCATGGGGGATCTGTTCTGGGACCACCCCACCCCCATGGATACCAAATTCCACAGATAATGAAATGGGGGGGGGAGCACAGCACAGCAATTACCGTATTTCCCCAAGTATAAGATGCACCTTTTCCCCAAAAAACTGGGGGCTAAAAGTTGGGTGCGTCTTATTCAAGGGGTGTGCCGGGCAGCGCTGTGTTCTCTGTGCTCCCACTTGCCTTAAAGAGCAGCCGGCCCAAAAAATGTATTTTTCAAATTTCTGGCCCCAAAATTAAGGTGCGTCTTATACTTTGGTGTGCCTTATACTTGGGGAAATACGGTATGTGCCCAGCTCCTTGGAGGTTGTGTGCGGCCTCCCAGCCTCTTCAGAAGCCTCCAGGACATGATTGGAAGTTGCCAGAAGTGCCTTCTGGTTGCATCTAGGAGGTCCCCCAGCCGCACAGCCCCCACCTCTCCCTGGACTCCCTGGTGCCTCTGACATACCCGTCTCCTTGCCTCCACAGTTCCTCCTCTGCATCACTCCCGGTCCTTTTCCAACCCAGACAATGGGAGGGAGACCAGCAGCAGTAGAGGCCACCAAAGCACCAATCTACTGCCTCAGGGCCGGCTGTAAGCCATGTGACCAATGCCATCACACCGGGCCCCGCGCTTTGGGGGCCCCCGCACAGTGGTGTCATCCAAATGATTTCGGAACAGGTACTCACTTTTGATTGGCACTTGTTGGGGTCCGCCCACTGGAAGTGTCATCATAAGCTGGAAGTGATGTCATCATTGTTGCCATGGATGTGATCATGTTTGTAATAACTTCAGCTTGTGGTTAGTGTTGATTTGACTTCTATTGCTTTGCTTTCTAGAGATGTGTATAGACACATTTTGCTTCATCTGTTCCCTGGTTAAATAGCAGGGGCCAGCTTCGAGTGGGCGGGGCCAGCTCAACTTCTAGGAACCGGTACTCGCATAGTGGTGCGTAGTGGGTGCATGACATCACTGGCCCCGCACCAGTGCAGTGAGCATATTGCTTGCTGCTGCAGTAGGTCAGTGGGGCGAGCAGAGCAGCTTTCCCTTGGGCCCTCTCAGCTGCCCCAGCTTCTGAAGTGCCCAAAATGGGTCTCCGAGAAGCAACGGGCAGTGACGTCATCCTGTCGTCACCAACCATTTCCAGGTGCCGCACTTTGTGAGGCACCACTCCTAGAGCCGGCCCTGTACTGCCTAAGTCAACCACCTCCGTTGGCAGACAGGTGGGCAGACCCTGGCCTCGCCCTGGCACCTCTACTCGGAAGCTTGGAAGGACGACAGTACGCGTTAGGAACTGCAGTTCCCACTTGGGCAGCCTTTCGGTGTTCTGCGTGCGCCCGCGCCTAACGCCCCGGCTGCGGAAGAGTTCTGCGGAAGCCAGAAGCTTGCTCGCTTCTGTCGGGGGTCCCAAGGAGGCTGCCTTGAGCCTGGCACCGCGGGAGCCAAGGCTCGCTCGCTCGCTGCGCCTTCCCGCAGCCGCGCCCCGGGCGCCCTGGCCCGCTCTCCCGGCCCTGCTCCACGGCTTGCCAGGCGTCCCGGCCGGTCGCGATCCGGGACGGCAGCGCCTCCTCGCGCGTCGCCACCGCCGGCGCCCGGACTAGACGATCCCCGCGGCGAGGAGGCTGCCTGAGAGCCGCGCTGGCCGTTCCCGCCGCCAGGGGGCCCCGAGGCGCTGCGGTGGCCCGTTGCCGAGCCGAGGCGCGCTGTCGGGGGCGGGGTTGCCATTGGCTCCTCGCCCCGCTGCCCGGCCGGCAGCCTCGGAACTGATTGGCCGCGCGGCGCCTGGCGGGTCCCCGTCGCCTTCGCCTCCCCGCCCGGCACGCGGCGCCCGCTCCGCCTTCGCCCCATTCCGCGGCGTGGCCGACTAGACGCGCGAGGAGAGACGGCGGCATCGGCGGCGCTGCGCCTCTCCGCCCCTCCACCCCGGCTCCTGGCATGGGAGGCGGCTGCCGGCTGTAGCTGCCGAGCGCACCGTGCGGCCCTGGAACGCGCTCCTCGCCCGGCTCTCGCCCTCTCGGCTCGCGGGGGGAGGCGCGCGCCCGACGCCGCCGCAGCCACGTTCCCTTCGCAGCGGGCCGGGGTCTCCTGCGGAGCCAGGTAAGAGCCGCGCGCTTCGAGAGGGGAGGGAGCCCGGGAGCCGGGCAGGGGGTCGCGGAAAGGGGCTGCTCGCTGCCCCAGGACCGCCCGGGCTCTCGTGGGACGCTGGAGCCGCGACGGGGCAGCGGCGCCAAGGCGAACTTCCGAGCCTGCTGCTCCGCCCCGGCTCCCCGGCTAGCCCCGGCCTTGCCCCTCGCTCCCCGCCCGGTGCCCGCCGCTGCCCGCTTCGTGGACAAGGTCAAGGCCTGGCTGCGAGGTTGGGGGGGGCAGCTGGGATGCCCCGGGGGCCCCATGTGGACACGCTTTGCCGGGTTCTTTGGCTCATCTGCAGGATGGGGAGGAGAGACCCTTTGGAGGGAGAGTGGCTGGTTTGGGGAGGGGAGAGGAGCGCCGTCGGAGTCGGGCTCTGCTGCAGCGCAGAGCACCGCAGACCGCGACTGCAGGACAGGCAGAGGAATCTGGATCCAGAGGGCAGGCGCTCAGGTCCCGTCCGATTGGTCCTCCTCACTTCGGAATCTGCTTAGTGAAGGCAACTGTCAGGCTGACCTTCTCCCCCCCCCCCATCCTGCGGTTCTTTTGAGGGGGGACAGCAGAAGTGCTGAATGCCAGGAACTTGGCAGAGAACCAGCACAAGGGCTTCCCAGAGAGAGAGAAAGGACCAAGGGTGTTGATGGGTTTGAGCAGGAGGGAACATGCATGCATGCCCGTGCACACCGTGATTCTGGTTGGTGTGCGTTTTCGTGTCATTGTGGACGTGCACATGTCTGTGGCTGGTGACAAGGTGACTGAGAGCATGAGTACACATCTCTGCAGAGAAGCCAAGCGTGTGTCATGGAGATCAGATCACGAGAATGCGCACAGATTCTTCAGTGCCCTGTTAGTGACCTGTGACATCCTGCCTTAGAACGTTTGCAACTGCCGTTATTTGTGTGCAGAAGCATTTACAGGAATGCCCCTTAGAACAAGAGTTTGTGTGCAGGGAAGGGTTGATGGACACAGGTATTTTGTGTGGGCGTGAAGGTGCGTATCTAGTAACTAGGAGCAGATACAGTATGTTCGTATTTATTTGGATTTTTCATTCTGCCGTATTCTAACAGTTCAAGCCTGCTTATAGCGATATTTAGAAAAAAAAGTCCTCTGAATAGCTTAGAAATGTACTAAGTGGATATGGATCATTTAGATTTTGTGCTTGGCAGTAATTCTGAAGCATGTCCTTGGGTGCATGTGTGCAAGTGAATGATCTTTGGGTACCTGCTGACTTGCGTGTGTCTTGCAAATGCCATATATACCTTTAGAAGTGCCCTGTAACATTCAGGAGCGATGTGCTCCTCTCAGAGTGGAAGTGCCTGTATGTGACGGCATGAGCACATGATGCTGTATGTATGGCATGTCCCTGAAAACGGGTGATGGTGAGTGGGTGTGAAAGTGGGGACAGCTGTAGCTCTGGAGGTTTGCATGAGCACATGCCGAGCAGCATGTATGCACGTGATTTAGGAGTGAGAGGCATGGGTGTGTGCACAAGGTTCTGAATGGGTGTGTGTACATTCCTTTGGCTGCAGGGGATTCAATGGAATCTGTGTACTAACATCCATTTCATCATGTTGGAGCCAGAATGTGCAGCAACATATTTGAATAAAATAAATGGAATCCCAGTGTGGGAATGTAGACAAGGGTGTTAGTGGGGTCTCGCTTTGAGATCTTTGTGGACAAGGGCAAAGGGGTGTGTGTGTGTGTGTGTGTGTGCACGCGCGCGTGCGTGCATGCATGCGCTCATGTGCGTGCATGCATGCATGCGCGCATGCACACTTGTGTTTGGATGGACAGATTCCTCAACATCCAAGTCACTTTTTAGATCCCTTCAGAGTTAAATGGTACAGTGTAATACAAAGCCGTGTATTTTAATTTTAAGAGCACTTGTGGTTGTTGGCCTTTTATGCTTCTTTGTTGAGAGTTGCAGTATCTACAGTTTTGTGCCTGTGTCATGCGCACCTAGGACACAGGTTCCCCTCCACACACTTGTGGAGGTGGTATGTCAAATGCTGCTCCCCCTTTCCTGGTGATGTGCCAGCTTGTACCCCTTCCACTTCCCAAACAGGAAAAGAAAGAGGGAGAGAAGAGGAAGTGTGGAAGAGGTCTGCAGGTTCTGCAGCTGCTCTGCTCCTCTGCACTTCCTTTTCCGGGCCATGTAGTGGAAGGAGAAGCAGCAGTGGAGGTGAGTGGGTGGGCATGGGCACCCCCCTCAAACTGCTTCCTGCCTCAGTTGGCCTCATGGATGTCACCCACTAGTCACCCACTAGTATGTTCATGTCAGTAGCCACTCAGGATGTAGAACAGTGAGTGTGACCAGGAATGCAGCTGCTCTGATGACGTTTGGTCTGAACACCAGGCACCTAAGTGTCAGGTGTGGGCAACAGGGACCAGGTTCAGATCTCTGCTGAATCACTCAGTGCCTTTGGGGCCTTTTAGACTTGGGCGGTATCTCTCCGGGCTCTCGGGCAGAAGCCTTCCCCACCAGCCGCTACCTGATCTGACCATTCCACTAGAGATGCCGGGGGTTGCCCCTGGGACTTTGCACCTGTCCCGTCAATGTGCCATCTCTGACAAATCGGAGTCTCTCAGTCTCGCCTCCTCCACCGGTTGTTTCTGAAGACCTGCCGCATTTAAACTTTGTGCACTGAAATGAGAATGAAGAATGCAGTTGTGAGATGGCGACGGCCCAGCCACAGATCGCTGGCACAGAGCTACAGTTGTGTTCACTCCCCGTAGTGGGTAGATGTGAGCATCAGTTTTGCATCGCCGGCCCCTCGTTTCTGGACACGTTGCAGCAGCTGTGTTGCTGAGGAGCTGTTGATCCCCAGGTGCTCGGCCAGCCGGCAGCCTGCCCTCTCCTCCATCCCTCTGCTCTGGTCCTGAAGACAGACCCAGCAAGGCTTCTGCAGTGCCCCCAAGGCTGCATCTTCTCAGCTGGGGAGAGAAGTGGGGAGATCAACCTTTTTCTGGGCTGCCCCTCTTGGCTTGAAAGTGCAGGCATCACAGATTGGCGGGGGGGGCAGTGCTGGCCATGGGCCCACCCAGCTGGACTCCTGGTGATGATGGTTGCAACCAGCGCTCCGGAAGGAAAGGGGCTCCCTGTAGATCCCAGTGAGCTGCACTGGCTTCAGTGGTAGGTCCCAGGAGCCAGGAGGAGGAGGGCGGGGGCAGGGAAGCGGAGCCTGAGTGTGCCCCTCCCCTGAATTTTCACATGCAGAATGTTACGTGGTTGCTCTTTCTCCAGGGTGGAGAGAGGTGGCCGCAGAGTGGAGCAGAGCAGAGGGCGTCCCCTCCACCTGCCAACATCCTCTTTCCCCTCCGCCTGGATTTGGAAAGGAGCAGCGTAAAAGAGGAAGTGTGGAGGAGAGGAGAGCCAGAGCCTGCCACTCTGCCCCCTCCCCCGCAAACACTTCCTCACCTGCTCTGTTCGTCCGGGGAGTGGGAGGGAGGGAGGGAGGGAGGGAAGTGGCCGTCTCTGAAGTCCTGGCGGTGGACACTGGACCTCGCTCCTTCACCTGCGCAGGCCATTCTTGCGGCTCCGCTTCTGGTGGCGCTGACTGCTGTGAAGCCGCCAGCCCCGGCTGTGCAGGGCTCTCTTTCTGGGGGTGCTGGTGGGAAGGGGCCAGGGGAGCTGGCAGGGGTGGGTTGGAGGTGGGGCAGGGGGATGGCAGGGCGGACGGCAGTGGGGCGGGGTGGGCAGGGCGGGCTGTGATTTCCGTGGCAGTTTTGCTGGCAAGTCCTGCCCTCCTTCCTGGGACTGACCCCATGTGCAGGCCCAGGCAGACTAGGGCAGGTGGACTCCCCCCCCCCCCGCTGCAGGGAGGCTTACTCCCAGTTAAGCGAAGAGTGCTCCCCCTCAGAGGGGGCCTCTACAACTGCCCCCCTGCAGGATGCAGTGCTAGTTACATCGGTGGGAGGGGGAGTAGAATAGGATTGGGCTCGTAGGCTCGCAAGGACCCGTTGAGGTGGGTGAGGCTGAGAATCGCCCAGCACGTTCCATGGCTGAGCAGAAATGGGAGTGCAGGTCTGCCAGCCCCCCATCCACACTTGGTCCACCTCCTCACATGGGCTTCGGTTCTCCAGGGGACCCGGCACACTGCGTGGAGCCCTTTGGGGCTGGGGCGCCCCTTTCCGTTGGGGAGCAAGCGTGGAGGTATTTGCTGCAGGGGGTGGAGCTGCAAGTGGAGCCGAGGGAAAAGCGCTTGCATGTGTGTGTGTGTGTGTGTGTGTGGATGGTTTCAAGTGGAGAGAGATGGGGGGGGGCAGTGGGGGAAGGAGGAGGGCTGGCTGGGAGTGGGCGCAGATCCATGTGACGGTGAGGGGTGTCGCTGCTGGGGAGCACGTGCGTGGTTGGGAAGCATGAGGCTGTGCACGTTCGCCTGGTGGGTTGCGCGCCGTTTCTGGCACAGCCGAGACTTTGCCCAGATTGTCTGCTGCAAGGTGGTCTCAGCCTGACTGGCAGCCTGGTGCCGACCATCAGTCTCCTGCCCGCAGGTGGCACAGAGGCCCGGGTCCTCAGCCGCTCCCTGCTCCGCCAGGCCTCTTCCTCTGGCGTGTCTCTGTTTTGACTGTGCGAACTGGCACAGGAGCCGTTCCAGGCTGTGCGGGCACGTCTGAGGGGCAGGGCTGGAATGTCAGGAGGGAGGCGCACTGGGCATCGCGCCAGGAATGTGCGAGAAAAGCAGGTGGACGTCAGGGGCAAGATCTGGCTTTGCTGCTTCTGTCTGGTTCAGGGGCCCTGCCTGGCACTTCTCCCTCTGCTCTCCCCCAGGCTGCAAGACTTATTTTATGCTGCCCCCCCCGGCCCTGCCACCAGCCTCCCACACCCATTCTGCTGTTCCTCACGTTGGCATGTTGATTTGGGTTTCAGACCCTCCCTTGGAGGGAGATGCCTCATTTCTGGTTTTTAAAGGGCACCGGGGCGGGGGGGGGGAGCGATGGAAATGGCTTTGGCTTCCCTGCCGTGAAAAATGCATTGGTTTGCCTCCACAACTCTGTGTACGTGTTGTCACTTTTTATGCAGGGAGTAGAACGGTGGGATTATTGGAGTATTTTGGCTGAGTAGAGAGGAAAAGAGGACAAACGGCAGGGCAAACGCAGGAGAGGTTTTTAAAATTATGAGCTTGTGTGGAGGGAATTACATTTGTAGTCCTTCCACTCTCTAAGTCTAGAATTTGGGGTTAACTAGCGAGGCTTGGTCCTCAGTTGGCTTAGGACTGATGAAAAGAAGTCCTTCTTGACACAGTGATTAATTAACTTGTGGAATTCATTGCCACAAGATGCAATAGTCAGAGGCTTACATGGCTTCAGAAGGATCAGGCAGATTAATGGAGGATAGACTCCCCACAGGTATTAACCATGATATTTACCTAGAAATTCCTTTTTCGCGGGCAGTAAACCTCTGAATGCTGGGGACAAACAACAGATCACCGTCATTCCCAATTTATGAAGTATCTGACTGACAGCTGCTGGAAACAGGAAGCCGTGGACCTTTGGCATGCCCTGATCGGTGTGCATTTCAGGGTCTGTGTGGCAGAACATCCTTTGATCTGAAAGCACTCAAAGACTGAATGCAGTGATTTCTGTACATGTCTGCAGTTAAGCCTCCCTTGCAGCTGCACATCTGATGTGTGCATGTGCACCTTTGACCCCCTCTCCCACGTGAGTTTTCAGAGGCAAGAGGAAGTTTTTACAAATGCATGTTCTGGGCACCCTGTCATAGTGGCCTTTGTTGCACAGGAGTCCTATGAGTCTGTTTCCCTTTTGGGGCTGGGATAAAACTTGGAGGTCAAATAAGAATTTCAGGGCGCAATCCCAGCCCATTTTCCAGCACTGACATAGCTGTGCCAATGGGGCATGTGCTGCCTCCTGCAGTGGAGTAGCAGTCAAGGAGGCCTCCTCAAGGCAAGGGAATGTGTGTTCCCTTACCTTGAAGTTGCATTGCCTGTACCCTGGTGCTGGAAAGTTGGTTAGGATGGCGCCTTCAGTCAGATGAAAACAAAAATCCCTTGGTAAACGCTCCGGTGCATGTACCGTTTTTCCCCACTTTGAACTCCAGGCCAGTTGTGTTGCCAGAGGGGGTCTGTGGTAGTCAGTACAGCAGTTGCCACAACGCACCATGTAAGTGGCCCTCGTATGCGCTCAAGTGCATGCGCCTGATTATCATTGGGCCAGATCTTGGAGGACTGGAGTGCATTTGGCTCATGCAGTGTTCTCCCTAGAGGGCAAGCAAGGGATATGAGACCCAATATTCTGCGTCTCCCTTCCTCCCAACTTCAACTGCAGATGCAGTCAGTGCTGGCATCAGGTTGCTGGGAGCCCTGGGGCAAACCCCTGCCCAGTGAACTGATGGCACCTCCACCCGTCGTATGGTGCCAGCGAGACCGTTGGGGCCAGGCTGGCCAAGTGGGCCCGGTGATGGGTGCAGAACCTTCAGCAGAGCAACGTTCCGCTCTACGGTCTCCTCTTTCATCTTTGCCTCTCGCGATGCCACTCCCGGGAGATCCCGGGTTCTGCAGCTCTGCTTTTAGGGCAACTGCCTGTAATAACCAGTTGTCTGTCGCTTCTCCTCCGCCGTCGTGGAGCAACATTCGCTACTGCAGACAGTTGCCCTAAAAACAGAGCCGCAGAACCCGGAGGAATGTTTCAGTTGTTTTCAGCTGCTGTGCTTCAAGCTCCCCTGGCACACCAGCTTGCCTCTCGTGGCACGTCCGTGTTCCACAGGTGCACTGCTTGAAAACAGCTGCCCAGGCGGGCATTGCCACCCTGCCAACGTCCATCGATTCAACTCACCTTGCCTTTTTCATGAAATCTTTTGCAAATAATTAAATGTTGTGATGTGTGGGAGGGTATCAGGATCCTCTTTTTTTTTTTTTTTAACCCCTGCAACAGGGAATACAGCAGTTGTGATGTGGGAGGAGAAACTTTCTTCTGAGCTGTGACAAAATGAGAGGATTTTCATTTTGTGAGCATGCCAACCTGTGCTACAAGCAGAGGAAGCCCACTCCATTGCACAAGAGGTTCGGCTCGGCTTCCTGGGCCAAACAGGCGAGGGGAATATCCTTCTTCACGCTGGCAGCATCTCTTCCACTCTGAGTAGAACTGAAGTGTGGGGGAGAGATGAAACATTGAACCCCTATATAGGTAAACCAGGCAGTTGTTGGGGATGGCACAGTAAAATATTATATATTTATATTCAGGTTTTCATCATCAACAGCAACAACAAACACTTCACAAAACGGTTTGCCTGACAAAAGACAACGGCAGGGGCATCTCCAGTAGCTTAGCCAAAGGAGCGTGGCACAGTAATGCCAGCAAGTGCCACAATGTGTGATGTGGACGTCCCCTCCCCCTTGCCGTCAGAACCATTCTGGGTGACAACAGCAACCTACTCCAGCAGTGAGTGGGAGGGGGCACTTACATGGCACATTGTGTACTTCCCGCGCTGCCCCCTCCCCCGGCTACACTACTGGGCATCTCCACGGCCTCTGTTTGGCTACATGCTCAGGGATGCCTGCCACCACACTGAAACCAGTACGCAAAACTGAATGTTCGCATTCTTTCTGACCTGGTCGGCTCACCAAACTGCATGAGAGCACACCCCAATTCCCTCTGGAATGTGGCTAGCATTTTTGGGCCACCCTGCACATTTGCATGGGGACATCCTGGCTCCACCCTGCTTAGGGTGGTGAAAAGCCCTGGGGGCGGTGATAGTGCGTTGCACATTTCCCTTGCGGTGTAATACTAGGGAGAGGTACAGTATGCAGAATATGTCGCAGATCACTTTGGGCAGTGCGCAAACTGCTGATAAAAAAGAGGTTCAGACATGTCAAAACGTATTTGATCACAGAGGGTCAGGAGAGTTGCCATCTGAACTGGGAGAGACCCAGCGTTCCGGCTGCATGACAACGCTGGAGAGACCCCACTGTTGACCATATCCAGCTCTAAATCAAGATATTCTTGCCCCCAAGAATGGCACAGAATCTCTCAGTGCCTGAGATGGCACACGAAATGCTGACTCCCCTTCCCCAGCAACATGGAAGAAGAAGAGTCAAATGGAATGCTAGAATGTCAGAACCATTCCTCCACACTTCCTGCTCCCCTCTATTCTACTCTTCCTTTTGGAATTCAGGGCACATGAGCAGGAGGAGTGGTGGAGGTAAGCATGTGCCCCCTCCAGCCTCGAGGATGGGTTGGCCCCGCCTCTTCCTGAAGCATTCCACACAGACACCTCTCCAGCCTCTTTCGGAAAGCCTTCCTGGAAGGCAATCGCTATAAAACCTTCTCAGCACATCTTTGGCGTGCCAGTGATTCGCCTTGCCAGTCGCTCGTGCTCTGCTAAGCAACCGTCTTCAGTTTCGAGAAACCCCTCCCAGGTTACCAGGCTTTGACAGCTTTCCACAGTAGCACATTTCACTCCCACCTGCTTGCTCAGCCATGCGCTGGCTCCCGTGGCTTCAGTCAGGCTGGAATCCAAAGCATCTGTTGCACACAAGTAGCTGCCACCTGCCTCTTCCTCCGTCATCCTTCTTGAGTTTGGAGAGCTTCCCGCAGGAAGTTGGTCGGCTTGGAATTTGGGCAGGCACATTCCCAGAGTTCCTTGCTTAGTCACCACTGAGCGACGTCATCAGAAGGCACAGAATCACCAGCCCCCGTCCAGCCATGTATCACTACAGGATTTCCTGGCCGGATTTCCAAGGAGCATTTTCCACCAAAGAGATTGCCCAAGAATAGGGCTGTAGAGTCAGATGGTCAGAGGGTTGCGACTGCCCAGAATGACTCCGATGGTGAGTGGGAGGAGCCGCTTACACAGTGCATTGTGGCACCTGCAGTACTTACTGTGCCATCCCCCCTGGCTACACTACTGCCTCGGGGTAAGGGACACTTGTCCTCTTGCCCCAGAGTAAGCCCCAGCAGGCACTATGGGCAGCTCGGACCTGCACCACTGCTGTCACTAGTGCAAGCCTGCCTGGCTCCAGGCGGAAGGAGCAGGCCTGGGAAGTGGCTCAGACCTTGGCCTGCGTTTTGGACCCAAGCTGAGAAATGGCACCTTGCCCTGCAGCTCACGGCACCGCCAGCTCCCTTCCTTGACTCACCCAGTGCAACTTGTTCTGCTGGCTCCATTACGCAATTTACTCACGCTGTGGTCTGGATTGTGTCAGTGCTGATCAGGTTGGTGCGTTTGGGTTGTCCTGCCTTCCAAAACATTGGGAAGAGGGCAGGGACGAATGGAGCCCCGAGTGCGCCCATGGCAGGGCGACGAAACCGCACCCCCAGCACGTCGTCCCGCCCCCATGCGTCGCCCAGCCCCGCCTCCCTGTGCCCGGAATAGCTCCATTTTGGAGCGGAATGGACGCCAGGGAGGGAGGGAGGGCCAGACAGCGCGTGGGTTAGTCCGTGGACTCCGCACAATAGCGCCCCGCCGCTGCCGGCGCCCATGGCTCGCACCACCCCGGGCTACACCCTTCCTCCGCCTCTGGAAGAAGGTTGGACTTGTGCGCCTCTGGAGCCTCTCCAACTCTGACATTCCGGGTCTGGTGGTTTCTTCTTTGACGACGAGAGCCAGGCGTGTCTTCCTCTCAAAAATAAAAGTGCATCTCCTCAGCGGCCACGGAAGGCCTCTGGTTCCGCATTTATTGCTGCAATTTGTTAAAAACTTGGGCATCCTCTCTTCCTCCTGCGAATGGCACTCAAGATGGCTCACTGCAAGTCACCAGGACAAAATAAACACAAAGCCATAACTACAAGCAAACGGTAGGACCAGCAGCAGCAGCATAGTATGTAGCACTTGCTCACAAGTAATTTGATCCTTAAGGCGCAATCCAAGGGTGCCCCAGGGCTGATGCAAGCTCCTTGTGTCTGCCCTGCGGTGTTGCAAAAGTGCCGTAAAGCACTTCTGTGCCAGCGCTTTGGTGCCCAGCTGACACAGGCAGCTGCGTTGGCCCAGAAGCGCCAGAGACAGCCCCAGGTAAGCCGCCCATGTGCTAGACTGGTTTGCCAGCGCATGGGCTTCTCTGGGTGGGGGAAAGGTGGGAGGGG
>JAJKFI010000168.1:380128-391207 GCA_029204185.1 Lerista edwardsae | reverse complement strand
CCTCCTTTGCTCCTCCCCCTCCCTGGATTGCAAAAGGAATAGGGGTACAGAGTGGAAGTGTGGAGGAGAGGAAAGTGGTGGGCTAGAGCACCTTCAGAGATGCTCTAGCCTGCCGCTTTCCTCTCCTCCACTTTTCGTCCTCTGTCCCTGCCTTCCAACCCAGAGAGGATCAAAGGCTGGCAAGCAGACATCAGCAGACAGGCTGGGGGCACAGATTTTGGCACACAGTCTCAGGCACTTTGACTGTTCCTTGGCTGGCTCCATCCCTGCCACAAGTGGTATGTTGGTCTCTATATCACAGCACGTCCGGACAGAAGCATCCCTAGAGCGGGGTGAGGCACCAGGGTTTGCAAGGCTCCTTTGCTGTGTAAACTGCTCCTCTCCCTTGCCATTGTAGCAATAGTCGTTGCAGCAAAACCAAGGCCTCCACAGTGCTTAATAGCTACGACAGTGGTTTACATGGCAAGGTAAGGTGCCTTGCAATATGTGGCGCCCCGCCCCGTCTTGGGACGCTACTGCATGCAGATTATCTGGCAACACCTGGAAGACCCGAAGTCAGTGGTTCTCAAACTGTTTAGCACTGGGACCAGTAGTGTCAGCCTACCAGTACGCTGGGCGGGTTCTGCTCGGTCGCTGGGCGGGTCTTCCGGGTGATCGGCAGCGTGCTCGCTGCGTTCCGTTGCGTAATGGCGAAAGCCCGCCTGCTGCCATTACGCAACGGCCGCCATTACGCAACGGAACGGTAGGCTGACACTACTGACTGGGACCACTTTTTTAGAATGACAGTTTGTTCTGGACTCACCAGAAGTGATCATTGCCTGAAGTTGTGACATCAGAATCTGCTGCTTTCCTGAGATTACAGCAATAAATTGAGTTATTTCTCGGCCATTTTCCAATAGCAAAGTGAATCAGAAAGGAAAAATCCTATTTACAACCTTGACACAAGCAAAACAACCACACCATCCTTCCCCTTTCCAGCATCCCATCTTCCCGTATTTTCAATATGGCTGCTCTAGATCCCTTGCAATATGGCTGCCACCTGAAATTGGCTCGCAACCTACTGGTGGATCCCACCCCACAGTTTGGGAACCAGTGCCCTAAGTATTTCTGTCCTAAAGATAAGCTTAGTAGTCCTAGGAATTGTATTTCTGTGAGTTAAGCCGAGATCTTTGACGAAAAAAGTCCCACATTCTCACCAGACTATAACTGCCAGATTCTTCAGGGAAAAGGATAACAGTTAAACTGGTACAGAAGAGTAAAGATTTACAGCATGGATCTTGTCCAAGGAATTTCAATGGCTATAGTCACACTGGGCATAAGAAACTGCTGAATCTTTTGGATACTGCTGAATCTTTTGGATACCAAAACCTGCACTAAGTTCCAGCAGTTTGTCCTCACTGGCCACCCCTGTAGCATTTAAAAGAGGAGAATGTTTGCCCTTCCTTCCAGCTCTAGAACTTCTAAGTCATTTCCGTAGCACGTGAAAACTGATCCAGGAAAATGTAAAGAAAACACCCCTTTCCACCCTTGAACGCCCCTGCAAGGTCAAATTGTAGGTGTGGCAACTTCAGCATAAAGGGGACTGGCGCAGCAGTGCATTTTGGGAAAGAAAAGTCTCCCAATGAAAACAAGCACCGAGGGGAGAGTTGCTGTAAAAGGCAGTTTTGGGAAGTGTCTCCCTCGCAGTAGGGCAGCAGTTTGGGAAAGGAACCTTAAAAAGTGTCTTCCCTCACAGGAGAGTCGTGAAATGAATTACTCACTTCGATCTCCCTTTGAGATGGAATCACTAATTTTGGGTGCTGTTTAACAGGGCAGGTTGCTATGGCAATGCTATTTAATGTTCAACGTTATTTTTTTCCTCCCTTGGTGAGGAGGTTTTCTTTGCCTGCCTTCCTCCTGACAGCATTCGCGGTTGCCACAGAAACACGGCTGTGCCGCAGCGGCCTGCTGACGAGGGCGATGCTCTCTCCTCATGATGGCTCAGATCTCTCACGCACTCGCCCTGCTTGCCTGACCATTTCCGTCGCTTCATCCCTGTCGTCTCACTTGAGGCCTCGTTCCAAGGCCAACTGGTGTTTGGGCCAGTGTGAGAAAAAGGCTCGTTGCAACCTTCTGCCCGATACACACAGTTTTCTGTGTGCAAAGCCTTTTTGTGTGTATGGAGGAGGAGGCGATCTTGTGAATTCCCTTCTGCAGTGCAAAACTGTGCTGAGCGTCTGCTGTTGCTGTCGCTGCCTGGAATGGCTCTGACGACAAGTGGGAGGAGCCACTTGCATGGAGCATTGTGGCGCCAGCTGCACTTAACCAGCTGCCTCCTCTCTGGCTACGCCACTGTCTGTGGCAGCTCTGCTACGACCCACCTAAAGTCAGCTCTTGACCCGCTTCTAGGCCCCCCCACCCACTCGATGAAGACTTCTGCCCCCAGCCGTTGTGATCCTGCCCTTTCTCTCTGTCCACTTTCCTTCTGCCTGATGGTCCCTGCTGGTGGATCTGCTCTGTCTTCTTGCAATTCTGTCCCTGCACCCTCTCCCTGAGTGAGCACATCCAACTGCAAGGCTTTCCGTACCACCTGATATGCTGCTGGCCCAACCAAGAGGCAAGCGAAGCAGGCTGTGAGCAGGTCCGGGGGTGGCAGATTTCCGCTGCATTTCACCCCAGCTCTGCTGCCTTCTCCAGCCAGCAGGCTGCTGACACAAGCACAATTAGCCCTTTTCCACTCGCCTGAGTGAGGAGTGGGTCGCCTGGCTCCTTACCTGGCGCGTCCCCCCGAACGTTTCCTTAAAGCCTGAGGGTTGGGAGAGTTAAAACAGATAAAAGGAAGTACTTTTTTACCCAGCAGGTAGTTCATCTGTGGAACTCTTTGCCACAGGAGGTGGTGATGGCATCTGGTCTTGATGCCTTTAAGAGGGGATTGGACGGATTTCTGGAGGAAAGGTCCATCGTGGGCTATAGGCAATGATGGATTGTGCAACCTCCTTACAAAGGTGGAGGGCTACTTCAGAGTACTGGGTGCAAGGGAGAGGCAACAGGATGCAAGCATCTTGTTGTCTCGTGCCTCCCTGAGGCACCTGGTGGGGCCGCTGTGAGATGCAGGAAGCTGGACTAGATGGGCCTTTGGCCTGATCCAGCATAGGGGCTCTTCTTATGTTCTTATGTTCTTAAAGCCAGAAGCACAGGATGGTTGGCTTTATTTAAGTGCGCTCCATCCTTTTAAATAAAAACGGACATCTTGCATTTCCTGGTTAGAATAAACCATGAACATGAACAGTACTATATGAATAATAATCTAGCATGAAATAGGGCCAGTAAATGCTGCAGAAGTAATACTACATTCTTCATCAATAATTACTGATAGCAATAAATATTGCAATGCTGGGCCATGATAAAGCGGTCTTAAAGAATGCCACAACTGGTTTCTAAAGGGCTTCCCTGCTGTAAGTAAAACCCAGCTGACAACTTTTGTAGAAGGAAAAGTGGTGCACTCGCTGTACTGTCACACGGAATACTAGCTATTCAGAGCGCAATCCTAACCTGGGGTTCGGCCAACACAGATAGGCTGGCAAAGTTTGGCCGGCATCAGGACCACCGGAAAGCGCATTTGAACCACTCTCAGAGGATGGCGCATGTCTGTGCGCTGGCCTCTCTGAGTGGCTCAAACATACTTGATGGTGTCCCTTGTGCTGGCCAAACTTTGCCGGCCTAACTGAGCTGTAAGTCCAAGTTAGGATTGCGCCTTCAGTGCTGTGAACATGAAGATACCCACCCAGAAGCTGGGAGGTCACATTCAAAGGGTTTGGAAGCCTTGATGGAACGTGTACTTTTACACTATATTTCATTTAAAGTTGCAATGTCAAGTAAATGAATCTGATTCATCCACTCTGTAGCGTATTCAGCGGCGTCATGCAGCCAGAATGCTGGGCGGGAGGAACGGGTGAGCGGCAGCCCGCCCGTTGTGTACCGCTCTGTTTCGCCAACTCACCCATTCCTCCCGCCCAGCATTCCGGCTGCATGACGCCGCTGAGTGTATTCCTCTTCTCTAACTACCCCTGCTGTGCAATGTGTGTGCATCACCTAAGAACGTCTCTTCTCCTGTAGAGCTATTGCTTTATTCCTCTATGAATTCAGTTCTGTGCCAATGTAATTAATCAGCCAGAGGATCAAAACTTGAAGGATTAATCAACTGAGATTTCTTAAACTGGGTTGCGAATCTGCTCAAGGTTTTGCAGTTCAACAGTTCTGGGAACAGTAGAAGATTCATTACCGTTTTATACAGGGTGGGTTTTCTTATGAGGAGAGAACACTGGAGACTTATGGCGTACAGGCAGACCTCGGTATCCATGGGGGATCTGTTCCCCCCGCAGATAACCAAATCCACAGCTAATTAAATCTGCAGATTGGTCCTAATAGGATCTCCGGATGCAACCAAAAGTACTGATTCTGCATCCACAGTTTCAGGTATCCACAGATACAATGGATGCTGGGATGCCTATTAAAAACAAAGAAGAACAATTAAAAATTTTTTTACCTTGTTGCAGCAAAACCACTGATGTTCTCCTATCTTTAAAAAAGTGCCCCCAGTATCTACGGTTTCAGGTATCCCGGGGGGGGGGGAGAAATGGAACCATAGCGGATACCAGGACATGCCTGTACCTTCCGGATGCATCCGTGAGGTCAGGTCAGCCCTCCAGATGTAGGTCAGGGACCCATGTTAAGTCAAATCTGTGGGTCCTGCATCCATGGATAATGAGGGCCCACCTGTATTTGTAGTATCTTCTTATTGATGCACATATGTGTTAGCACGTGTCTCAGATGAGAGCAGTTTCCATTTCAGTTTGCTTTAAGCAACCTCATTTTTCACAGAAGCAATCAGCTTGCCCTTGGAAGATTCGTGGCTCCTTTTTATCAGCCAGCTGCAAAAACTATGCTGGCCACATTCCAGTAGCCTGGCAGTTCTCTTCTAGCCACACACAGAGAAGGGAGCATTAGCACGAGCCCCAGTGCTGGTTGAGACATTGCCAGCAGTTTGTAGCTACCAAATATCAACAGCCATTGAAGGAACATCTTCTGGCTGTTAGTGGCCATGAAAGGAACATCCTTAGCTACACAAGACTAGAGCAATAGTTCTTAAACTGTGGGGCAGGCATGACATTTGAGGAGGCAGCAGCATAGCTCTCGTGGGGTGGGGCAATACATTTTGCAGGGGCTACAATGCGGCATGTAACCTGCCTGCTCCACTTGCCTTTGGAGCCATTTGGGGCAGCAACAGAACACAGTTGCTGTTGCTTTCCAGGACGGCTCTGATGGTGAGTGGGCCAGTTACATGGTGCTTTGCGGCCCCTGCAATGCTTACCACACTGTCAACCCCTGTCGCTATGCTACTGCCTCCCTGAATGCCATTCAGGCCTTAGAATGTCTCTTGAGGCCTCCCTGGGCCTCAGTAGGCCTTCTAAGGCCTTGAAGCTTCACTTTCAGTTTTCCCAAACACTGGAAGGGACCTTCTAAGGCAAACGTAAGGCCCGGGGCCCAATGCGGCCTTCAGGAGCTCTTTATTTGGCCCTCGGGCTCTCCTACCACCACCACCTGCTGAGCTGTGCTGTCACTGCTCAAAGGGCAGCTCCATGATGTTTGGTCTTTCCAGCCCTTGAAAGTAGGATCAAGATTTGCGCATTTTCTCTTCTGTCATTTGTAGTTAGTGAGTTGCTAAGCACTTTTTTCTCACTCATCTATGGTCATCATCTGGTTAATGACATCACTTCTGGCTTTATGACATCACTTCTGGCCCTCAGCAGGCATCACGAATTTTATTTGGCCCGCTGTATGAAGTGAGTTGGGACACCCCGTTCTAAGGCCTCCTGAAGGCCTCAGAACACCCTCGAGGTGTGCCTGCAGCAGAGCTCCAGTTGCATTCGGAGGGGGCAAGCAAAGAGGGGCAGGACCCCAGCGGCTGCAGTGGGGGTGACCATCCGCAGTCATGTGACCCTTGTGACCCCCCTCAGCTATGCTACTGATCCCCAGGATCCCAACCAGCTGCAGCCAGGAAGTCTGATTTCAAGGGGCAAACCACAGGCCAGGCTGACCACGTCAGGGCAGTGAGCACGGAAGGCTTGCCCAAAATGCTTTATGAGGAGCCTGAGCCCTTCCAGCTGTGCACTCGCCATACCTGAAAACAAGGCTTCTAGGTCAGAGCAAATCTCTCTCTCATCCAGCACTTGGGGCGCAATCCTACCCAGCGCTGGGTAGGTGGAGGCTGGAGCCTCCCTGCGTCAAGGGAGCGTGTGCTCTCCTATGTGCTCCTCGGATCTGCGCCCACTGAAGATCCTCCCAAGTCCGCCACCTCCCAAGCCTGCCCACGTCACGTCCACGTCACGCCTCTGCCTCCCTCCCTCCCTCCAATCCCCATGCCGCCTCGGCACGGAGCCTCCCTCACGCCAACTGGCTTTGGTCGGCATGAGAGAGGCTCAGCGTGGGCGCAGCAGGGCCGGTCCTGTTGCCTTAGCGCTGATGTGGGGATGCCGATCGGCGCTCCCGCATTGGCACTAAGGGTGCAGCATCAGCACAACCCCGTTGCGCTGATGCTGTGCAGGGTTGAGGATTGCACTGCCCATGTGCAGCTGCCCTGTGTTTATATTATTCTCATGAATGTTCCCCAAAAAGAGGATTTCTTATTTGACCTCTGTCGCTCTATGCTGATCCTGGCGTCCCACAGAACTGCGAGCAGAGTTGCTACCACTTCCTGCAATAAGGCTTGCACTGAGGTCTGCATTAACAATCTGTGATGCACGATATACTTGACAGGGAAATAGATACACACTTGATGGGTGAAGGGCCAGGCGCTCTCCTTTTCCCGGGCCGTTGGAGTCTCCCACACACCTGTCAAAGCCATTGTTCTTTGCCACATCTTCAAAATGAGGGTTCTTTTCAGCAGTGCTGAATGGAGTTACTGTTGACAATGAATTGGCAATAAAATAAAATAATCACACAATGCCGTTTGATGCACTTTGGAATAATTTGCTTTAATGCACTGTGAGTGAAACCATTGAGATTGTTTTAATGGCTGTGGAGGAGGTGTAAATGGATTCTGCACAAGCATTACTGTACAGTGCGGGGGGGGGAGTAAGTTTTTACTTACTTTTGGCCAATGGCAGGGCCAGCCCAGCTGACGCAACTTGCATCAGTGGTGGATGGTAGGGAGCAAAGGGATGGCAGATTCCGGGGGCCCTTCACCCTGCCACCACTTTCCATCAGCCTGCTGCAAGCATGGGCTGCCTTGATTTGCCTCCCATTTGCTAAAAATGAATAGAACGTGGATCGTTTCTTTCCATGCAGTAATCTTTAGTATTTGCAAACCAGGAAGTGCTGGACTTCCAGTTTCATTTAAGGGGTACCTGTAAATGAAGATGCTCCTTCATTTGTGTGGTCCCTTTAAATAGTATCGGAAGACCTGCACTTCCTGGTTTGCAAAAAATGTGCAACTGAGGATAATAAGGAGCTTTTTTTAAAAGGAGGTCTCTGCAGGAGAGGTGGCAAAGTTGGGTCTGGGGCAGCGGCAGGCCGTGTCCTCTGTCAGGCCATCCCTCTCAGTGGAGGCAGGCAAACCAGGCAGCCGATTACAGGAGGGCGTCCACAGGGTGTCTACATCCGCCCACTGTCTGCCTCCAGCCTTCTTCCTCTTCCTGTTCTCTGGATTCAAGAGAGGAATGTAGCAGAGGAGGCAACATGGAGAAGACTCTCCAGCCCAGCACTCTCCTCCTCCACACCCTTCCTTCGCCCTGTTCCCCTCTCCAGTTCTTGGGTGCAGGTGCTGGAGCGGCAGTGGTGGCTTTTGAGCTGCCAGACTCTGCATCAGGTGCTGGGAGGTTTCGAGCCGACCTCGGGAGGAAAACGTGCAGCTGAATTCAGCTGTCAATTATCACAGTATTTCTGTACCGCAAAACAAGGGCTGGGAGCTCGTCGTTGGAGGGTGAGGTCTCCTGAAATGTGACTGGAAAAGCCAAGCTTCCTTTAACAGTCATGCGCATGTTTGTTGACCAAGGTCCCTGGGGTTCCTTGCACGCTTATTTTTTAGGGACTGAAAGCATCTCTATCTTGCCTTTCTGTCAGGAATTGGTCCCCCAAGGCAGCGGCATCATGCAGCCGGAACACTGGGCAGGAGGAACGGGTGAGCGGCAGCCCGCCCGTTGTGTTCCGGTCCGTTTCGCTGTCTTCCCTGGAACGCTGGGCGGGAGGAACGGGTGAGCGGCAGCCTGCGGGGGCGGGGAAGACGGCAAAACGGACCGGAGCACAATGGGCGGGCTGCCGCTCACCCGTTCCTCCCGCCCAGCGTTCCGGCTGCATGATGCCGCTGCCCCAAGGGTGCTAGGAATTAATACCATTGAAAACAGAATTATTAAAGTGCAGTAATAACAAAGGCCGGAGCCATGAAGCAACAAATGGAATCCAAATAATTAAAATCAAATTATTTTGAAAATGAGATGTTGCTAACAGCACGGGTGAATATGTTATTGTTGGCACTGAAGTGAACAGAGCACAGGGCTATTGGGATTAATTAGCAGGGGAACTGGGAATGATGCTGCTCCGTAATCTGGGTGGAGCCCCAGAAATGCCCCGCCCCTGGGAGCCGCATCCCCGACAGAGATGGAGGCACAGGAGCGGCAGCTCTGCAGAAGATCCTCACCTGTATTCCCTCCTGAAGGCTCTAAGCCAGCCCATTGACTAGTGCTTGGAAACAAGCTGGTAGCCAAAGCAGATCTTCAGGACTGGCATGCAGTAGTGTAGCTACAGGGGGCAGCACAGTAAGTTCTGCAGGTGTCACCACTTGCCGTGGAAAGTGGCCCTTCCCACTCACTCGCCATCGGAGCCCTGCTGGGCAGGGAAATGCAGCACAGCGTGTTGTTGCATTTTGTTGCCCGGAAGAGCTCCAGCGGCAAGTGGGAGGGGCCACATGCAGAGCGCATTGCAGCACCTGCAGTCCTTATCACGCCGCTCCCCCTGTAGCTGCGCTGCTGCTGCCATGAAGTGAGTCTTGGCAGTTCTGTGGGTCCCAGTTGCAGGGTTTGCTCCTTGGCTCTGCACGGCCTTCCGGCTTCCAAACATGCGCCCACATGCAGGTCCATGCACAATGCCGTGCAGTCCTCTGACTTGGATGCTCCCAGGCAGGACAAATCACTGCATCAAGGTCAAGCGATTTCAGAAGAGGTGGCCAAGAACAGTGTCCTGTTATTTTCCCCAAAGCACCATCTGTTGCTGGGGGGGGGGGTGTTGGGTGCGTTCTGGGATGCAGACTTTGTTTACCTAGTTATGACAGGAAGGTTCAACGGAACAAGCCATGCACATGGGTGGCCATGCCTGAATATGTGAAAGGCCAGCCCTGAGAGAGCCACTGAACTGAGATTGCAGAGCATCCTAAGACACGTCCCAGAGTCCTCTGCTACGCCCGGATGTTCGTTGCCGCTGCTCAGGGGTTCCTTGGAAGGCAGGTCTTGAAGAGAGGAAGTTTGGACCCCTTTCCTCAGTTGTTTAAAACAGAAGTGGGATGGGTCCATTATGCATAAAAAGCTTCTATTATGTACATAGACAAATGCAAAGTGTTCTGAGGTTCCATGAAGCACAGTACATGCAGGCACACACAGTGTATGTGGGACTCGGAGGTCCTCTCCAGCTGCACAGAGGAAAGGGCTAAGCACCCGGCACCCTTCCCTTGGCTCACCGGGGTGAGGACGCCAAGACTCAGCCCTGCCCAGGACTCACCCCTGCAAGGCCCTCCAACCGTGTCAATTGCTGATGCCAACGTGGCCTGCCTCTTCTCTTTGAGCAGGACGTCCCCACCAAGCTGGTGGCCAAGGCGGTGGCTCTGCCCATGACCGTGAGAGGCCACTGGTTCCTGAGCCCCAGGACGGAGTACAGCGTGGCCGTGCAGACGGCGGTGAAGCAGAGCGACGGGGAGTACCTGGTGTCCGGCTGGAGCGAGACCGTGGAGTTCTGCACAGGGGGTGAGTGTCCGACACTGAGCTCAGGTCAGCAGCAGACCCCAGGGTGGCGACGCAGGAAGTGCTGCAGGCACCACAATCAGTGATGTCATGCCGGGGGTACGCAGGGGTACGCGAGTACCGGTTTCTAGGATTACAGCTGGCCCCGCCCATTCACCCGCCCACTCCACCCTCTGCAACGTTTGAATTTCCTGCATGTTTGAGTTGCCTGCACGTTCTCAGAGCCAGGCAGGCAGGCAGGCAGCGAGCGGAGCCTTTCCTTGCCACTGAAAAATGAGTTGCTCTGGGGTTTTAACATGATGCCAGGCCTCCTTAACATGTTCTGGGGGTGCTGTGGAATACTGTTGCAACTGTTGGGTCAGTTTAAAATCATCTGAGGCCTCAAAAAGGGCTTTTTTCATATCACTTCCTGCCACGACGTCACTTCTGGCTTATGACGTCACTTCCGGTGGGCGGGTCCCGACACGTGCCAATCAAAAGTGAGTACCGGTTCTTAAATCATTTGGATGACACCACTGACCACAATGCGCCGTGTCAGCTGCCCCTCCCACTCGCCATCGGTGCCCACCTTTGCATTGCCGCTGCTGCCCGGAATGGCTCCAGCGGCGAGTGGGAGGGGCTGCTGACACTGCGCATTGTGGCGCCTGCAGCACTTGCTGCACCACCACCCCCTCTGGCAGTGCTACTGGCCCAGGCAGCCACCAGTGCAGGAAGGGCCCCACCAGCCTCTGCCTTTCCTCCTCCTGCTGCTTCCTGAAAGTGAACCTGAAGAGGGAACAGAGCAGGAGTGGGGAGGAGAGGAGGCCGGCGGCCTGGAGTGGACGGTTGTGCAAGTTGCGCACTGCCTCTGAGGGGGCGCCATTCACACAGGAAGGAGGAGGCGTGCCGGTGGAACATCACCTCTGGCGGGGAGGAGGGGTGCCAAGCAAAGACGAAATTGTGCGCTGGGGCGGTCCTGCTCTGGGAAGTCTTGGGCTGCCCCACAAGCCCTCCCACAGCAAGGCAAGGAATGGCTCTTGGTCTGAGTTGAAACGAACAGGGCAGTAGTGTCAGCCTACCGGTACGCTGGGCGTGTCTTCCGGGTGAGCGGCAG
>JAJKFI010000168.1:345070-376224 GCA_029204185.1 Lerista edwardsae | reverse complement strand
CGGGCGGGCTGCTGCTCACCCGTTTCTCCCGCCCAGCATTCCGGCTGAATGACAACGCTGACTGTAGTGCTCTTTTGCTTGTGTCCACAGTGCACTCCTCTCTCCCCTCCCCCAGGCACAGGATTAAGACATTCAGGGCATCTCACCAAAATGTGCACACACTCTATGCTGTCGGATTTAGAGCACAGCCCTGGCCCAGCGTTGTGCCAGCACAGCACTCCTGCGCCAGCCCAGCGCTGCACCAGCCCATGCCGTAAGGCACATCTACACCGAGGATTCGGGTGCTGGGCCAGTGCAGGCAGCAGCACCTGACAATGGACGCCACTCCGCCCACCTGCTGCACTGGCCGCGCGCCGGCCGAGCTCTGCTGGTGCAGGCCGTGGGGTGCCAAAGGTGGGCGGGAGGCGTAAGCAGGCAGAGGGAGGGCGGATCCGTGGGCAGGCCTGCCTGGGGAGGGGGGGAGATCAGGCATGGCCGTTCGGCTGTACCTTAACCAGCGGCGGCATTCAGCCGGTACGCTGGGCGGGACTTACCTTTGACGGGCAGTCTGCCCGTTGCGTAACGGGCGGACTGCCCATCAAAGGTAAGTCCCGCCCAGCGTACCGGCTGAATGCCGCCGCTGATCCTAACCCCTGTTCCTGCGCTGAGCGGCCCTAATCCAGGCCGCTCCTGGCTGCTTGGACTTGCGCCTGCCAAACAGCAGGCACAACTCCGAGTATACCCATCGGCCTGGCTGGGTCTTATGCAGATGAGGAGAGAGAGAGAGAGAACCTTTATTGGCATTTCACACACACAAAATATAAATACAACTTAGGTACAGATAAAATCGGCCAGAATCAAAAAGAACAAACCTAACCAGATTATTAGATTGTGAGCCCTTTTGGGACAGGGAGCCATTTAACTTTAATGTTAT
The DNA here is from genome assembly GCA_029204185.1 of Lerista edwardsae. Taxonomy (NCBI): domain Eukaryota; kingdom Metazoa; phylum Chordata; class Lepidosauria; order Squamata; family Scincidae; genus Lerista; species Lerista edwardsae. Next base: position 375,311 of record JAJKFI010000168.1, on the reverse strand, counting down.
TATTTGCGTGTAAACCGCTTTGTGAACTTTATGTTGAAAAGCGGTATATAAATACTAGTGATTGATTGATTGATTATCCTACCCAGAATTACCCTTTGGGTTTAGCCTTAGAGACTGCTACCAAATTTGTGATGGATGCCGAGTAGTCGCTGAGAAGGATTGGGAAGGGGTCGGTTAGGGAAACAGGGAGGGAGGACAGGAAGGGTTCGAGTAGGTTGTTCCTTAGATTATGGTGGGCGGGACAACGAAGTAGAATGTGATCCAAAGTGTCCGGTTCAACTGAACAGAATGGGCAAAGTCTCTTCTCACACGGAGTTTTAGAAAATCTTCCCTGATCCATCACAGAAGGAGATATATTCAATCTCGCTAACATGAAGGCCCTTCTTTTGCAAGGGTTAATTAATTGGTCAAAATAGTTTGCCGGTCAGCCAAGGGAAGGGGACAAAACGAAAAAGAGAGGAGAACAAGTGGGGTTTAGCTTGGAGGATAATGAAAGGAATTCCTGCTCCCAAAGTTGGAGCTTAATAATATGGTGCGCTTTATGGAGATCCATATCAGCCAAAAGTTCAGGGGAAAGATTAAGTGAGGATAGTTTGTCATCAATAAATTTAAACCACTTAAATGGATAAGGGTCTTTTAAAAGGTCTTGGAGAATAGAATCGGGATGAGTATTCAGGTGGAGTCTGAGGCAAAATTTAAAAGTGGAGGTCCAGGCTATGGTGGAGGGAAGGCGTATACCCAGTTCTAAAACCATAGTGGACAACCTAATTAAATTTGGCACGCCAAGTATCCTTCTGAGGAATGAGGCAGCTACCTTATTTATCTCTTGATTTGCTGCCTCAGTCCAAATTGGGACACCGTATAGTAATGGAGGAAGAATTTTGATTTGAAGTGTATGTAGAGTAGCGGGTGTATGTGGTGTATGCAGATGAGGATTGGGCTGTTATTATGCTGTAATTCAGAGCTCACTGCGCTGGAATAGCGAGGCCAGGCTGGCAGACCTGCCCTAAATCCAGCCCAGCTTTGATGTGCTGGGGAGCCTCCCTGGGGCAAGGGCATGTTCGCAGGCTCCAGCCTCCCCTAGGCGTTCCTTGGATCTGTGCCTGCCGGACAGCAGTCGCAGAGCTGAGGAAGCTGCACGGCCCAAATGAGGGCTGCACGGCCGGGGGGTGGAGGCTTGGATGCAGCCTACTGGCTGCATCCCAGCCCCAGCCCCCTCCCCAGGCCAGCAACACTACCGGCCCGGCCAGTTCCTCCCCCCACCTCGAACCTCTCTTGCGCCAGTTGAGTTCGGCTGGCGCAGGAGCAGCACTGCAGCACCTTGACCCCGTGACCCTGCGCCAATGCTGCCGCTAGCATCAGCCCAACAGCATTAGCCGATGGGCGCCCCCTGTCTGCTGGTTCAGCACTGAGGCCGGGAAGGTGAAACATCACAGACCAACAGGGCATCTCTGCACCATGAAGCGGACTTGTGTCCCGTTTGAACTGTCAGGCCCTCCCGCAAAGAATCCTGGGGATTATCATGAGGTGCTGGGAATTGGCAACCAGAGAATCCCTACTAGTGGACATATACGGAACTACACTTCCCAGGTTCTTTTGGAGGAGGCCATGTCTGTTAAAGCAGCGTCACTCTGGAGTGAAGTTTGTGGGTTTCTTCTGAGCCTTCCACTGAGCTCCCCAAGTGGCCCAGGTTCCATGCACCACAGAGCCCCCAGAGCACTTGGTCCAGAGGGTTGCGGTCTCAGCAGTGGTGGGATTCAAATAAATTAACAACCGGTTCTATGACGTCATAGCCAGAGCCGAAGCCAGCCGAGGCAAGCGAGTGGGCGGGGCCCGGCCATTTAACAACCGGTTCCGGTTCTATAGAACCTGGGCGAACCCCCTGAATCCCACCACTGGGTCTCAGCCTGTCTCTTAGCAGGTTCTCCTAAAAACTAAGCCTTGTCCCTTCTCTGTTGAGGGCGTACAGAGTACAGGAAGATGCTTCTAGGAGAACTGGGGAGTGGTCCTAAAACACAGAGGGTCATGGCTGTGCGTGAGGCTGGCTGAAGCAATTGCCTCGTGTGGTGGGGGGCATTTCCTTCTGCTCACTCATCCTCTCCTGCCAGCCTTCCTCTCTGTTCCTGGATTGGAAAAGGAAGGGACCGAGTGGAGGAGGAAGGGTGGAGGTCAGCAGAGTGGTGGGCTAGAGTGTCCTCTCCTCCACACTTCCTCTTCCACTCAGTTCCCTTCCTACCTTTTCAGTCCCAGAAGGGCAGTGGCTGGTGCACCACCAGGCGAGGGGGCATTTGGCTCCTTGCCTCTGGAACTTGGCCGTCTGGGGCCTTCCCCCCCCCCAAGTGCTCCTGGCAGGAGTCGACTTCTCCTGCCCTCCGGTGACCACACTCGGTCCTTCGAGCCACTCTGTGGGGTCTCCGTCCAGGCTCAGTCCAGGCCCCGGCGTTGTTCCCGCCTTAGCTGACCTTAGTCTCTCCCTCTGCCCAGGATGTTCTGCGGGAACGTCCTGAAGCCGTACCTGAAGGACAACAGCGGCAGCCACGGCTCCCCCACCAGCGGCATGCTGCACGGCATCTTCTTCAGCTGCAACACGGAGTTCAACACGGGGCAGCCCCCCCCAGGACTCGCCCTATGGCCGCTTCCGCTTCCAGGTCCCCGCCCAGCGCCTCTTCGGCCCCAGCACCAGCCTCTACTTTGCGGACTTCTACTGCATGTACACCGCCTACCACTACGTCATCCTGGTGCTGGCGCCCAAAGGCTCCCCTGGAGACCACTTCTGCCGGGAGCGCCTGCCCCAGTTGGACGCTTCCTCCAATAAGTTCCTGACCTGCTGCGTGGAGGACGGCGAGCTCGTCTACCGCCACGCCCAAGACGTCATCCTGGAGGTCATCTACACGGAGCCCGTCGACCTCAGCCTGGGCGTGCTGGGCGAGATCAGCGGCCATCAGCTCATGAGCCTGTCGACCGCTGATGCCAAGAAGGACCCCAGCTGCAAGACGTGCAACATCAGCGTGGGGCGCTAGAGACTGGGGAGAATGGGGAGGGGACGGGGGGAAGGAGGAAGGGCGGCCGTGGAAACCTTGCATGTGGGAGAGTTGGCAAGGAATACGGCCTGCCGGGAGGCGGCACCCCAGCCAGAGCCATGCTGGAGAGGCAGACCCCTGCAGTGTGCTCAGCCAGCCCCCCAGCCCCCCTCCCCCCTTGCATGTCCGCTCTGCTCATTGTAAATAAGATCTGTAACTGGAGAGGTGGGCGGGGGCCACTTTCTCAGCAAGAGAAACAGACCCCACTGGCCGCTTGGTATGGGCCAAGCCTAGATTCCCTGGGGCCTCTCTCTACTGGAAGGAAGACCAAGCCCCTTCTACCCTTCCCCGGCCAACCCCCAAATGGACATTTCACAAGTGCTGGTGGGGGCGGCTCTGGCCAGTGGTCAGAATGGCCCAGCTCCCCAAACAGCGCACCGGAGCTTCCCGCTCCACTCCGCGCCCTCAGGCTCCCTCTCCTGCAGCGCTTTCCTCCAGCCAGGCCTGCTGCCTCCCACAGGGCCTGCTCCCCTGCGGTCTCTCGCCTCCGCTCGCTCAGGCACCACCGTCTGAAGGGAGGCCTCCCCCATCCTCCAGGGAAGGCCTGGGCCTCGGAAGCGGAGCCACAGCGAGGCGGTGCGGTGAGTGCGGAGGCATCGCGGCCCCTCCCAGTCGCTGTCGCAGCCATTGGGGGGCCCTCTTTGGGGCACACCCCCTCCGGGCTGTGTTGCTGTCGCAGCCCCCAATGGCTCGGACGGCGAGTGGGAGGCCAGCTCGCGTGGTGCACACCTCCCGCACTTTGGCTCACCTCTGATGGCTCACCAAAGCACAGCAGCGGCCCCCCAGGCGTCTCGATGGGCCCAGTGGCCCTGTGGTCCACGCTGAAGCCTGCACCGGGAGCCCTGGCCTGGGGTCGCGGCTGGGACTGCTGGCAGGGGAGGGAAGCCGCCCTGGGAGAGAGGCGCTTCGACTCCCGAGGAGAGAGAGCCTCCCCCCCCCCACTCACACGCCTCGACTCTTCAGGGTGTGTCCGCCTGATGTTGCTTCACATCCTTTACTATTTGTAAATAATGCAGAAAAGTGGCGGGGGGGGGGGGCAGGTCGCAGCAGGCCTCTTGGCAAGCCAGCGGGAGACTGGAATGCTGGTGGGCAGGAACTGCGGCGCGATACCCATCCCGCCTCCCCTGCCTGTCTGCCTGTCGCCCAGCCCAGCCCCGCCTTGCCTGGCAGCTCAGCTTCTCGGGGCTGCCAGAGGAATCCAGTTTCCCCGCAGTGGCCCAGGCTGCCTGTCCTCAGGTGACCACTTTTTTTGGGGGGGGGGAGGCAGGATTCTCTCTGCACCTCTGCTGGAGTCTTGGCAGGATTGGACTGAGCGACAGCTTCGGCACAGTTGTATGTAACTCCCTCGACCCAGCCAGACTGTAACGCTCTCTAGCCAGAAACGGCCTTGGAGAAGGGAGGCTTGTGCAGACAGATGCCGGGGGGGGGAGGGAGGGAGGGAAGGGGGTGCTCCCCTTTTCCTCTTTGGCCTCCTTCCTTCTCCAAACCCTACCCCCAGTGGCCTGGCTGAATCGAGCAGGGCCCATTCTGAGCCAGCAGGGAAAATGGGAAGCAGGACCCCGGCACACTCCCCACCCAGTAGTGTCAGCCTACCGGTACACTGGGTGCGTCTTCCGGGTGAGCGGCAGCGCGATCGCTGCGTTTTGTTGCGTAACGGCAAAGCCGTTACGCAACAGAACGCAGCAATCGCACTGCCGCTCACCCGAAAGACGCGCCCAGCGTACCGGTAGGCTGACACTACTGTCCCCACCCCACCCCCGGCCACATCCGTCCTTTGCCCAAGATTGCAGCCCCCTTTGGGCTGGTAGAATAAGTCTCTGCTGGGAGACTCCTGCTGTGTTTGGTCTCCCGAGGAGTGCCCTGGACCGAGGGCCGTGCAGCAAGTTGGTGGCAGGAGGACAAATGCGGGCCTCACCCATTGCAGGCCAGGCTTGCAACACGTTGGCCTGACTCTGCACTGGCTGTGTGGCCGGCTGGCGACAAAGCAGTGGCGGTTCCTGCAGCCCTAAAAAGAGCCCAGGAGGGGAAAATGCAGCTGAGCTCAGTCCAAAAGGTGTTGGCGATTCCTTTGCAGCCGCTCCCCAGCTCCGCTCCGTCTCGACCTGCCCATTCCACGAGGAACCTGCTCTGCGCAGACAGGCTAGACCTGCTCCGGGCAGCTGCGGGGTGGCTCCCCTCCTCCCCTCCGCCTCCTGCTCTCTGTGCCCCGGGCTTGGCCTCCTCCTTTGTTCCCAAGGAGTGTTGGCTTCCTCGTGCTCTCATGCATTTCGCCTGCCAGGGGAGTCCCGGAGGAGCAGGCCTGGGAGGGTGGATCTTCCTCCGTCCAAGCCACTCCGGCTCCACTGGAGGTCCTTCTTCCCACTGTCGGATGCTGGTTGGACAGCCAGCCCCTGTTGGCTCTCAGTCCGGGCCCCCACACCAAAGTCCCTAGAACGGTGCCACCGCCACTGCTGCCACCGCGGGAGGGCACAAGCGCAACCCGCTGCTTTGTCAAGGATTCTGGTGGGGTGGCCCCACCTCACCCGCCACCTCACAGCGTACATCCCTGCTGACCCCCACTGCATGATCCTGCGGGAGGAGGAATCCTTTGGCAAGGAGCCTGGAGCAGGCTCTTCACCCGTGAGGGTCCTGCAGATGCCCGCTGCTCTTGACTGCGCTGCAAGAGAAGCCGAACCTCCTTTGCCAACAGTGGAAGCAACAGGCAGAATCCCCTTGCACAGGCAGGATGGGAAACCTGCAGCCAGAGCGGCGTTTTCAGGGCATCCCTGCCTGACGGTTTGCAGGAGCCCAGGAAAGCATTCGGTCCAGATTGCTGGGGCCTGCCACAACAAGTCACCGTCTGAAATGCCGAGCACATCCGCGCACCCTCACAAGCCTCCCTGCACGGAAGGGAAGGGGCGCTTGGCTCTCCTGAGTGTGGAGCCAGGGGCCCTTGGCCACCGTAGCAGTGTGTTCAACAGGCACCACCTCAGAACGTATTTCCTGCCATGGCAGTCAACAGGTCAGCCCTTGAAGGGGAAAAAGGCACCTCCGTGGCGCTGCCAGGGCCACAGGTGTGTTTTCATTCCTGCTGGCATGTTGAAATGCGCAGTGTCCAGATGTTTGGTGCAGCCAGCTGTGTCGTGTTTGCTGTGTGCTGTCGCAGTATCGTGCTGTGAATGCTGCTCGCATGGAGTATTGAGAACCCTGGCTTTTTCTTTCCCCCGACCCAAACTTTGAGTTTCTGTTTCTCCCCTTTCCACATGGCACTGCCTAGTGCAACCCTGCCAGCTGAAAAAAGTGCCACTTGCCCGTGGGAATGCTCTGTGTGTGCCAAGGCTGCAGATAGGCCAGAGCAGCCGTCCCTGGTTCTCCTGGGTTCGCAAAATGTGCACTGAGAAGCTTGACTGCAGGAGACGCCGGGTTCGAAGGCGCTTTCTCTAGCAGGCGAGGAAATGGTATGGGGAAGAGCTGCGGGATGGGTAGAAGAGCCTCCCCTGTCCATGCCTGTGTGGAGAAGAGGGGGGGGGGGGTAGAAAGTGCAACGAGACTATTTTTCAGTGGGATGGATGAGGAGGTTTTGCACAGAGAGAGGGATGCAGAATGCCAAAGGACCAGTGCAGAATCCAGGAGGAGCCCTGTGGATATTTCACCCTGTGAAAGTAATAAGAGGGATCATGAACTGAGAATATTTTATTGATATTTGTTAGATTAAATGCTGGCTGGTAAGACAGTTGAATAATATTTGGTACCTTTCTTGGAGGAAGACATTGATTTTGGGAAGAAGGGTTCCAGTTCTAGGGTTTATTAAGAGAAGAATATTCAGTCAAATGACATCCCCCTCGCAGCATGCATTCCACTGAAATGGAATAGGGCAGGAACAGCTTTACTAGGTGATGTAAATGGTGATGTAGATCTATTTTGTCTCTAGAGCAGCTGTTCCCAAACTGGGTTGCAAGCTGATTTTTGGTGGGCTGCAAAAATGGGCTGGTGCCACCTGTGGCACTGCTAGGCATTCTGGGATTCTTCCCAGTCACCTCAAGGCATTCTGGGTGGTACCTGACTGCTGCAAGGCATTCTGGGGCGTTACTCAGCCAACAAGGCTGACGATGTGGGTTGTGTTGCTAAAAGGATTAGGAAGCACTGGTCTAGAGGGTATGTACGTGGGAAACCTTGAATGGCTAGAAAAAGGTGAAAAGCGGCTCAGGTCTCTGCATGCCTACTCAGAAGTAAGCCTCACTGAGTTGAGTGGGACTTACTCCCAGGTTAGTGTGTTTGATTGTAAACCAAAGAAAGAGAAAGTGTGGCTTTTTTTTTGAGACAAAGACGGGAGAGGCTTTGGTTGGTGTAGTGCATATCCTGGGTGAGACCAGGGGGTGACACAGTAGTGTCAGCTTACCGGTACGCTGGGCGGGTCTTCCGGGTGATCGGCAGCGCACTCGCTGCGTTCCGTTGCGTACGCAACGGAACGCAGCGAGCGCACTGCCGATCACCCGGAAGACCCGCCCAGCGTACCGATAAGCTGACACTACTGGGGTGACAGCATCAGAGCTGGAACGTGGCCACCTGGCACCTGTGACAGCATGCCAAGTGCTACCCTCAAAGTCACACACACACATACCCCCGTTCTGTAGCACACCAGCAGCCACCTTCACCACGCTCCCTCTTTCCCTTCCTGGATTCTGAAAGGAAGAGGCGGGGTGGAGAAGAGTGTGGTGGCTCGAGTGCCTCCACATCTGTTAGCCTCATGGGTGGGCCAGCCCTAGATAGCATCTGGGTGTGTTCCACGGACCACATAAGCTTAGTGAAGCAGCAAATGGCAACCAAGTTGAGAGTGACATGGAGGACAGCTCTCTCTTCCACGACACTGTCAAAGGCGGAATGTTTGAAAGGAAAGTTAGTGTTTGTGGGCACCGACACCCTGGAGGACTGAGCAGTCCACAAAATGGAGAAGAAAGAGAGAAAAGTTGTTTCTCTTTCTCTCTCTCTCTCTCTCTCACACACACACACACATGTGTGCGTCTCCCCCCTTTTCTTCCTATCTTGTGTATGAGAAACAGTGCAGGGCAAAGCCATGTTAGCCATGCCTGCCCCATGTCAAATCCTGTTAGGAACCCTCGTGAGTGATTGTGGATCCTCGATGGTGGCATTAATTCAGGACGATCGGGGGGGGGGGCTCCACACAGTGCTCTGGGGATTCCTCCAGGAGAAGGTGGAGGAAAAGCCTCCCAAGGAAGTTGAGACGGCCACCACTACTGCGCTTCCCCTATGCTGGGGACGTTTTAGCGCATGGTTTGTGTGGGGTACTCCCACAGGGCTGACCAATTTGCCTGCAGTGTGGAAGCCACGCTATGAATGGAGAGCGCTGGGGAACCAGGGGAGGTTGCAGCGTCTGTAGATCCAGAGCAGCCTTCAGCCTCTGAGCGGGAGCATCTCTGGGCAAGGACCACTTTGATGCCACTCAGGGAGGGAGCTGGGGAAGGGAGCATCCCTTCAGCGTCCGCCTGCAGCCCTCCAAAGCCCTGCATGCGGCTGAGAAATACCTGCACTGCTCTCCTATAACCAGCCACGCAGCAGCATCCCTGGCCCCAAGTGGTGCTTTCCCAGCCTGTATGTACAGTACCAGGTGCGCGATGTAAAACCTTCTTCCTAAGCCAAGACTGTGCTGTGCTTACAGTGTGTCTCAATAAACTACGAACTGGTGTGCAGTCGTTTCTACTGTCTCCCCGTCTGAACCGGCATCCCGGCCCCTCCAGCACCATCTCGAGGACTTTGCTAAAACAAAGATGACTTTCGGCCCTCTGCCTCGAGGCGTCCTGTGCCCCGAAGGCAGCACCAACTCGCTGCTACATGTTGCAGTTGCTAAGAAAAGGGGGGGGTGGCCATTGTTTCGGTCCCGCTGCTCTGGGTGCATCTTGAAATCAGCACTTGGCATGCTGTGGAGGACCGGCTTGGGCCAGGTGGGCCCCATGCCTGAGGGGGCCCTCTGCTAGGAGGGAGGACAGACCAGCCGCAGCTGCATGCCGCATGAATGCATGAATCCTGCATGCCGAAGCATTGGAGGCCAGTGCAGCGAGCAGAGCTTTGACCCTGGGAGGTTCCCCCCATCCCTGCCTCTGATTGGCCCCCCAGAAGCATGATGATGTCATCACGCCACTTCCCATCTGCTTCTGGGTGCCGCCGCTTCGGGCCGCAGTGCCTGTGAAGTGAGTAGCTGAGCAAATGAGGCCAGCTTAAGGCTACGGTCCTCTACCCAATTTACCTGGGAGTAAGTCCCACTGAAATAAGCAGGCCTTACTTCTGAGTAGACACACACAGGATTGGGTTTCTGACTCTCTTCAACTCATCCAGCATTTTTTCTTTGGCCCTTTTTATTTTAATTTTATTTTTATTGCTTGGAGTAACCCAGAAGTTCATCTAGTCCAACCCCCTGCCTGTAGCGGGAAATCAATCAATCAATCAATCAATCACTAGTATTTATATGCCGCTTTTCAACATGAAGTTCACAAAGCGGTTTACAGGCAAATAATAACATTAAAGTTAAATGGCTCCCTGTCCCAAAAGGGCTCACAATCTAAAAGAATGGAGAACACCACCAGCAACAGCCACGAGAAAGACACTGTGCTGGGGTGAAGAGGGACAATTGCTCTCCCCCTGCTAAATATAAGAGGACACCACTTGAAACAGTGCCTCTTGCCCAGTTAGCAGGGGTGCTCTAGAAATCCTCCTAGAGCAGCTCCAGCAGGTGCCTGTCGAGCCTCTGCTTGAAGGTCTCCAGAGAGGGGGAATCCACCACCTCTCTTGGCAACCTGTTCCACTGTGGAACCGCCCTCATCGTCAAGAAATTCTTCCTGAGGTCCAGCCGGAACCTCCTCTCTTGCCGTTTGAACCCTTTGGACCTGCCTCTGCCCCTTGCCTTTCACTGCCTGGAGTGGCTCGGACGGTGAGCGGGAGCGAGCACTTACACCGTGTGGTGCGGTGCCTGCCGTACTTTCTGTGCCGCCCCCCTGTAGGTACACTATTGATTCAGCATTGTTTTGAGCAGGGAATCCCAGAGCATGATAGCCCCACCACCACCACTTGAGGTGCCGCCTCCACTTGCACTCAGGTTAACCCGTGTTTCTCACTCTTTTCTGAACTCTGTCCCAGCGACGACAACGGTGTTCGCTGACGGCTTCTCTGGAACTGGAACAAGGCGCAAGACCACCGACAGCCAGCTGGTCCCCCTTTCCTTTACTGATGGTGCTTTTCCTTCTGCTCACTTCAGTTAGCTGGCAATGCTGGGCTCCAATGAGGCCTGAGAATTGTGCGGGGAGGGGGTACTCAGAAATCCCCCCCATAGCACAACAGCCCTGGGTTTGGGGGTTAAATGAGTAGTTTCTAGCCCAGCACCCTCGTAGTATCATGAAATGCAGAGGGAACACTTACTTCTTCCTCTCCTGGTGCTTGGTAAGCTGCGTGGGGCAGGGGCATTTGGCATCAGAGGGGGTGTGCTGTGATTCTTGTTCCTCCTGTTGCCGGAGTTGCCTACAGACCTGAAGAATCATTCCAAACACTGATCTCTCTTTTGCCTCAGAACTGCCAGCTTGTTCAAGAATTTTCTAGAATATTCCTGATGACCAAATCTTCTGAGCAGAGGAGATAGTTTGTGATTTTGCAAAGGAGCGTTCTCTGCCAATCCAGTCGACACTCAGTTTCGCCTGTGGAGATGTTGCAGCTGCAACTCCTTGGATTAGGTTCATTCACAGAGTCGACAGCAACGGGGTGGGGGGAGGTTCATACTGAGGAAACTTGTGCAGAGGAACTGCCTGGTGAAGCGGGACTCAGGTGGAGGGCTGGAGCTTGGCTCTGTTTACTTAGTTTTAGCTTTAGACTCCTACCCCACCTTACGAACAAAAATTATTATCTGCATGGCGGTCCGTTGACGGCGACAGTGAGCAGCCTCTGTGCCCCTTTGGGCACTGGGGCACTTGCGCCCTGGACAATGGTGTGCCCTGGACACCGGGGGTTTTCGCACTCCAGTTATGTGCATCCCACTATCACTGGACAATGAACCCCATGCTGTGCATGCTAAGCTCCTCAGTCTCACCCTAGCCCTGCCTTAGCATTTTGGAAGTTAAAAAGGACATCTAATACCATATACGTGGTATTATACATCCCATGGTCTGGGATGCAAAAAGAACAGGTGCCCAAGCCCAGTCCTCTGACTGGGGCACAGTGGTCCAGGCCCACCTGGTTCCCTCCCTGCTCCTTAGCCCTCTGGCCTCTGCCTGCCCTTGAGCAGACGGGCTTGCCTTGGCCACAGCCCTTCGGTTCCACGCCCAGGGGAGGGGCTCCTGTCTTCACACCAGGCTTCTCAAGCTGCTGCCAGGGAAACTGTCACGATCTCATCAACGTGAGGAGAGGCATGTTAAAATTAGTCATCTGAAAGGCTGCGTCTCATCATCAGTCACCAACAAGAGTGATGTCTGGCAATTAACCCACCTAGGGCTGGCACGTGCCTCTGATGTATTTGGCAAAGGATTGGAGGCATCGGGCAAGAATCGGGGAGGATTTTCCCCAAAGCTCGGCAGGGCTGTAGCTGGAGATGTGGGCAATTTATATCCATGGCCTTTTCCACCCCCCACCCCACACAAGCCTGCAAATGCTGCTATTCTTATTCTTTAACTGTTGCTGTTGCTATGCAACACACACACACACACACACACACACACACACACACACTTGGGAAGTCAGATAAGCTGTGCATAGAGAAAACTCCTGACTAAACGGCAATTAGTCTACAATTACCCAACATGCTCTGTGCCACTACAATCCTGTGTGGAATATTAATTCCATTAAATAAATTAAAATAGATGAAAACCCTTGCCACTTCCTGGGTTCATCTTTCTCTCTGAGGGGGGTAAACGTGCAACGCCCCACGACTCCACATGCGGTTTTGGGATACATCGTCCACCAGCAGCAGGCCTAAAGGGAGCACGAATTCAAAATAACTCCAGATGAGCCAAAATCCAGAATATCCACCCAACCAAAAAGGCCACCAGAAAACACGTGCTCACATCTAAGGAAATGCAATGGGATTTATTTATTTTCTGCCATGTGAGTGATTATTTAATACATTACACAGCAGCAAATTGGGTTGGTAACTGAACATTCATTTGACAATGGGCTCCTTCCTCTTACTTCCTTGGATTGTTATGGAGGTGTGACTTCAACATCCTGGTTTGTTTAAACCAGGTTATATAAAGAAAGGAACTGTGGCTCAATTCAGCTGTGGCTTACAATCCAGAGTTTAAAGTTGGTTCAGCATCCTGTTTTGCAAGCCAAAGTTAAACCACAGTTTCCTTGCTGTGCCTGGACTTCTGAGTCAGGGTTTAAATGAACCAGGATTTCCAGCTGTGTGAGCCATAAGGCGGGTGGAGAGGAGGAAGTCCTTCATGGCCCTGTCTTATGTATTCATGACCCTAACTGTGGTGAGGTGGTTATCCCTGCTCACTGGGCATGAGGCATTTTTTCAAATGGTGCTCCTCTGTAATTGGCAGGTGGAGAATAACATCCCTATTCACCCCAGTGCAGTGTCTTCTCTAGTGACTGTTTGCATTTTTTTCTGCATTTTCTAAAGGTTGTGAGCCCTTTAATTATTATCATTATTTTGCCTGTAAACAGCTTTGTGAGCTTTTGAAAAGCAGTATATAAATACTATTGGATGATTGATCGATTCTCTGGATTGGCCGTAGGAGTTGTAACCAATTGACAACACTACCTGCATGATTCCGTCATATGAAGGACTCCATATGTCATTGCGTCAGAGGCTATGGTGGTAGTCTTGAGGAGCAGGACTTCTTTGTAACCCCTGCTAACTGGGCAAGAGGCACTTTTTCAAGTGGTGCCCTCTTAAATTTAGCAGGGGGAGAGCAATTGTCCCTCTTCACCCCAGCAGTGTCTTTCTCGTGGCTGTTGCTGGTGGTGTTCTCCATTCTTTTAGATTGTGAGCCCTTTTGGGACAGGGAGCCATTTAACTTTAATGTTATTATTTGCCTGTAAACCGCTTTGTGAACTTTGTGTTGAAAAGAGGTATATAAATACTAGTGTTTGATTGATTGATTGATTGATTGATTGATTGATTGATTGATTTGTAGCGGCACCTGTCCTTTGGAATGCTGTACTTTGCTGCTGAGATTGTGGTGTGTATACCTCTAGTACTTTCAGGGACTAGAAGCAATGCAGATTTTTATGGATAATCCATACTCAGATTAATGAAAGCAAGCATGACGGGCACTCCTTGCTTACATTTTCTCCTGTGAAATTAGTTTACAAGCCCTCTCCTTTCAAACCACTGGAACCACATGTGGGGCTGTCAAAAAAGCACAAGGAGGAAATGGAAACACATTACCGCAAACCTGGGGTCAGAAGCCAAGCTCCAGAAGAGGCCACGTGAGCCCTCTAAAAACTCCCCCCCCAGGTGCTGTGGACCAATAGGACAGAGCTTCAGACCCCTGGAGCCAATGATGTGCGTCGACTACACCAGCCTCATCTTTTCCTAGTTCACCTCTTTCTTCCACACTTTGGGTGCAATCCTGCAAACATTAACTGCAGCTAAGAGGTTGAGAAGGAGGTTCTTGGCCCTCTCTGAGTCCCGTTCGGTTTCAACAGGATGTGCACAAGGACTCCCTGCCAGCGGGCAGCAAACTGGGCAGCGCTTCCAGGCACTTGGCGACCCAGAAGTTCAGCAGTGGTGTGACGGCATCGTAGCCATCCTCGGACAAAACGCCGGCTCTGCAGGCTGAGGAACGGAGATGAGTACCACCACCCCCTACAGTCGGTCACGGCTAGACCATCCGGTCGTGGGGAAACCTTTACCTTTTTTTTTTAAGTACGGCAGAAGCCGCAAACCGTCTCGTAAGTGGCCCCTCCTGCTTCCCGTTGAGTAACGATGGCAACATGCAGGCACTCGCCAAACGGGCACCAGATGCACCACCACAAGCACCCGCAAGAGGCTCAGAGTGGTGGCGGGGGGCTTTTCCCAGCACACAAAAAGTGCGCACTGGAGCTCTCCCCACTTCCCTCCTGCTGCTGCTTGTCACGTTGTGTGGAGTTGCTGGTCTCAGTGCCAGCAGTAGGGGCCGGGGGGTTCTGCAGGAACCACCAGACACCATCTCAATTACCACCGGTGGTAAAAAAGCCGCTGGTTCAGAAACACCGGCTGAGATCCATTCCGCCCATCCACTCCCACGCACATTTTGAGTGCTTTCCATCCTACCATCGAGATATCAAGTCTATAATGCACTTGGTCTCTCTCTCCAAGATTCTACAGACCTTGGCTGTGGGGCTCCTGCAAACACAGGTTTCCAGCTGGGCTCCACAGCACCAAAGGCCAGCCCTGCGGGTTTGGGGCTCTGTCACTTCACTCTTTTCAGGCCAGAATCTTCTCTGCCCTCTTCGGACATGTTGGCGATTGAACCTGAGAAGCAAGTGCTGAACCGCTCACCCACGGCCCGGCCTTCTCTGCGTCGCCTACCAGCTGCTCCCGAAAACTCCAGCCAGGCATTTCTAATGGGGTTCAGGGGGAGGGAAATAAACGTGGCTGCTGTTGCTAAGCAACTGTAATTGGTCCTCAAGGCTGGCCTGATGCCGAAGAAATCTTCTTGCTTCCATTGGTGAGTGTCCCGCGTGCTCCAAGAGGAACAGATCAGGACCTCTTTCCTTATACAGGTTTACAGAGAGAGAGAGAGAGAGAGAGAGAGAGAGGTGCAAAGCAAGCAATGGAACAAGCAGGCCAGTTTCAAGCATCTCTCTGAAACGAGGGGGGCCGAAATGCTGGAGAAGCAGCCACTGCCTGGCAACAGTCTCTGTGGCACAAGGTGATCCTCAAGACTAACCTTCTCCTTGGAAACCGCGAGCAGCATATCAACAGAGCTGTCGTGCTCCAAGTGGAATGACCTGCTTGCCCCTCCAGCTGCCTTCACCCAGAGGCAGATCTAAGGGGGGGCAAATCTGTAAGTTTTGCAAGAAGCCTTACCCTGTCATGTAAATCCCTCCTCTCCCTTGCTGCTGTAGCCAGTAAGCAACGCCAAGAAGTTGCTGTTCCCTGCTAGGATTGGCTAAAACGGTGCAGGAGAGATTTCTTGCAAAACTTCTTCTTGCAAAACTTAGAGCTTTGCCCTCCCTTAGATCTGCCTCTGCCTTCACCTGCTGAGCCAGGTTCTGGAGGCAGAGGAGACAGCAGAGAAGGCCAGGGCGGGGGAATTTGTGCACACCACGAATGTGGTCACTTCAGAAGGAGATCTGAGGCACCTGGAAGCAGGTCACTCTGCACCAAAGGTCACGCACTCTCCTCTCGGTGGGTGTCCTGAGCAGAAGGGATTGCCCTGGGCACACCTGCCCCCAAGACCATCTACTATCCCCTGCTAACCGGGCAAGAGGCACTTTCTCCTCGTATGTTTCGCAGGGGAGAGTGACTGTCCCAGACTTTCTAGTGGCTCTTGCTGGGCATGTTCTGCATTTTTCTAGATGGTGGGCAGTTTGTGACAGGGTACTATTTATTTTTTTGCCTGTAAACCGCTTTGTGAGCTGTGTGTTGAAAAGTGGTATATATTATTTGTTCTCACTGCTCAGGAAATTGGAGAAGCAGCTCGTGGCTGTTATGTTTGCAGGGCTACCGTTGGGTTGGCTGCCATCAGTGTTGCAGCTGGTCGCCTTGTACATTCAAAGAACAGAAAGGCACAAGAGGTCCCGGAACATACACATAAGAACATAAGAACATAAGAAGAGCCCTGCTGGATCAGGCCAAAGGCCCATCTAGTTCAGCTTCCTGTATCTCACAGCGGCCCACCAGGTGCCCCAGGGAGGCATGAGACAACAAGATGCTTGGATCCTGTTGCCACTCCCTTGCACCCGGTACCAGTAGCCCACCATGTTTGTAAGGAGGTTGCACAATCCATCATTGCCTATAGCCCACGATGGACCTTTCCTCCAGAAATCCATCCAATCCCCTCTTAAAGCATCAAGACCAGATGCCATCACCACCTCCTGTGGCAAGGAGTTCCACAGACTAACCACCCGCTGGGTAAAAAAGTACTTCCTTTTATCTGTTTTAACTCTCCCAACCCTCAGTTTGAGCGGATGCCCCCTGGTGTTCTGGTGTTTTGAGAGAGGGAAAAGAACATCCCTCTATCGACTTTATCCCTTCCATGCATAATTTTGTATGTCTCAATACACGGAGTGGGGCCGCATGCAAATCGCCTCCTGCATTTTGGGGAGAAATGCCAACCAGCCCCGCCTCAAAGCAAGAGGCTCCTGAGGCCGGTTCTGTGCTGGGGAGACCCGGTTGCCCTTTGAGACAAATTGCTCAAGGGAGCCCCCGCCTTTGTCCTGCGAATCAGCAAATGCGCCAGCCGGGCTTGTCATGCGCTGGGTCTGCCGGTGCAGCTCAGCTCAGCTGCTGTCATTGAAGGCACCACCTGCATGTCTGTGGAGGAGGCTCTCAGCCTGCCTCTCCACTTCCCAGAGAGAGCTGCTGAGTCTCAGACCCTCAGATGCCTGCCGGAGAAATGTAGGCCTCGTTTCGGACGTTCAGAAGAGCATCAGAAGAGCCCTGCTGGATCAGGCCTAGGGCCCATCTTGTCCAGCATCCTGTTTCTCACAGTGGCCCACCAGGTGCCTCAGGGAGCACAGGAGACAACAAGATGCCTGCATCTTGTTGCCACTCCCCTGCATCTGGCATTCTGAGGTAAGATACTTCTAATGTATGGAGGTTGCACTACCCATCCCAGCCTGCAGCCTGCGATGGACTTTTCCTCCAGAAATCTGTCCAGTCCCCTTTTAAAGGCATCTTGGTCGGATGACATCACCACCTCCTGTGGCAAGGAGCTCCACAGATTAATTACCCGCTGGATAAAAAAGTATTTCCTTTTACCTGTTCTAATTCTCCCAACCCTCAATCGTAGTGGATGTCCCCTGGTTCTGGTGTTGTGAGAGAGGGAAAAGAACCTTCCCCTATCCTCTCCATCCATGCCATGCACAATGTTGTACGTCTCTATCATGTCCCCCCTCAGGCGCCTTTTTCCTAGTCCACTCCCTTTGGGGCTCTCATGGAGAAATGGAAACTTGGAAGGGGGCAGCCCAGTTGCTGGCAGGAGCTCCCTGCCAGAGGCAGATCCAAGGGAGGGCAAAGCTCAAAGTTTTGCAAGAGGCCTTACCGTGCAGTGGAAATCACTCCTCTCCTGCACCGTTTTAGCCAATCTTGGCGTTGCTTACTGGCCACAGCAACAAGGGAGAGGAGGGATTTACATGACAAGGTAAGGCTTCTTGCAACACTTAGAGCTTTGCCCTCCCTGTAGATCCGCCTCTGCTCCCTGCTGTACCGATGCACGGGGTCTCTTGGACCAAGGGTGCCTCTGGGCACAGTTCAAAGGTCTGGTTTAACCCTGCACAAAGGTCTCTGCCCGTGACTGGCTGGCTCGGAAGAGGAGCTCTGCACCGGCCCCTGTGAGTCTGCCGGGCTGCTGGGACTGCCACAGAGGCCTTGCTCTGGAGGGTGTTCCCCCCCCCCCATGGAGTCAGGACGGGGTTCCTGAGAAAGCGCCCCTTGTGTGCGGGAGCTTCAAGAGGCAAAGCTGGGAGACCCACGTGAGGAAATTTCTGCAGTTCTGCAGCCAATGCTTGGGGGGCTGCAGGATCCCCTCAGGAGACCCAAGAGACCCGCCTCAGGAATGCTGCCCTCCTTCCTGGCCCACCAGTCCTGCTTCAGCGATGGAGGGTGCGCTTCTGGGCTGCCCAAGTGCAGCCGGGCCTTTCCTGGGGTTGTCCCCTGACGGTGGATTCCCTCCCAAGAGAGAGACACTTTTGTTCCTGTCTTTTGACACATATCCTGACCCCATTTGGACTGGGGATGCTTAAATTTCACGGCTTAATTTAGTCTGTGGCAGGACTCGGTTTGCTTTGCGATGCTGTTCTGCACCGACCCCCCTCCCCGCGTAAAGCTCCCCTCTTCCCATCCCCTTTCCCCCTGCAGCCACCTGGTGGTTTACTTACCCAATTGGCAAGCGCAGTACTGGATCCAGCGCCAGCAGAGGCCACCAACGGCACGGCCTTGGCACACCCGCAACGTGCTTTACGCCACGCTTGCAACTGCACCTGTGCCCGTCCTCTGGCGGGAGCAGGCGGAGGATCGGGCTGCCCGTCTATGCACGCTTGCCCAAAAGAAACCCCAACGGCTAAGTGCAGTGCGATTTGCTTCCAAGTAAGTGTGCACAGAACTGCAGTCTTTCTCTGCTTTACATCTGACATGATGGAGAGATTCCCAGAGAGGCAGTTTTTAAAGGGTGTGCAAGCACGCACGCACATGCACGCATGCACGCACGCACCCTTTCCAATGGACGTTTTGTGGATGGACTGTTATTCTAATCCACATTAGTTACTGCGTGTATAGAACCATTCATCCAAGCCAGTTGGTAGGACTGCCAACTGTTCAACGCACCGCAGTAGCTGTGCTTTTTGTAGCAGCTTGATGGACACATGCCACAGGCAACATCACAGTTTATTGCCACGTCGTGAAAAACGTCACCTGCTGACTTCTCCACATCAAGATGCTGCTGAGCGCATAAGCGCATGCCAGGTGAATTGTTGTCAGGTCGGGTCAGGTCTCATCAACTGAGCTGTTGTCAGTGAGCATAACTTTCTGCATGCACCTGGGACGTGTGTGAGGATGCTTGAGCTCTGGGCCAACACTAGAGGGCCTCCAAGGCTCACGCAGGATGGAGTCGGCTCTCTCCAAGGGAGTCCAGGAGCCAGAGGGTACAATGCGTTTGATGTGGCACTAAAGGAGTCCCGGCGTGATTCATGCCTGTGGCTGCTGCCACTGACCGGCAGGTCTCAGTGGGATGGAGGTGACGGCGCAAGGCACTGGGAGCGCCTGTTTTTGCCATTGTTGCTGGCTGCTTCCTGTGGGGAACACGACACGCAGCAGTCTGGCGGAGCGAAGCCTTTCCCACCACATCTCCTTGTGCGCCTGTGTCTTAACAGGCTGCTCTTTAAGGCAGTGGAGCCGGGCTGGCCAAGAAGGGGTGGGATAAGGTTACAGCAGTTTTGGAATTCATCACTGTACAGACTTTCAGAATAAGCATACCCAAACTGTGCGAAGTCGGTGGGAAATGTGGGGAGATGAGAGCAGATTTGACATGCTGCTTTGGGGTCTGTGTTAAAGTGGTATGTTTTTAGGAGGCGGGTTCTGGTTTTGGGGACAACAATTATGGGCATTTGCTCAGTTTGGATCCAACCTTATTTCTGTTAACTTGTGAGGGATGCTAGGAGTCCTGATTTCGCATGGTGCTAGGAGCATGAATGACACAGGCTACACACATTTTGTTGTCTTAAAAGTTAGAACTATTCTTGGGGTGCTGAATCCAAAAATGGCATTGGTTTTGCCCAGTTGCTCGAGTTCTTAATTAGAGGGTTTTTTTCTCCTGCCACATAGTCATACTTTGAAATTTATTATACTGCTTTTAAACATTCAGCTTATTTCATCCCATACTCCTCGATTGCAAGGGTGGCTTGCAGTACTTTAGAAACCAGTGGAAAAAATATTGCAAAACTGGGATTCCAAAATACCCCTGGAGCCTAAGGCTACCACCCATGGAACTCAGTGGTGCTTACCTCTGAGCTGACATGCTTAGGAGTGCACTGCCAAGGTAACTTGCTGTCTCTTAGGGCAGCACTTGGGAATGACAATGGCCCAGATACTAACATGGGCCCGTAGACAAATGTCTCTGGTTGACTCCAGCTGAGTCTCCAGATGCTTCTTTTAAGGTCAGGTCCTTTGAAAAACAGTGTCAAAGACTACAGCTGAGCACTTCTGTTGATGAAATCACGGCTTCTCCTGGAGCAGAAGTCCTGGAGCTCTGGTTCCCCTCAACTACGTCCCTGATACGGAGGAAAGGAATATACTGTTGTATTAGTTGAATCAGGTGTGTGTGTGTGTGTGTGTGTGTGTGTGTGTGTGTGTGTGTGTGTGCGTGAGAGAGAGAGAGAGAGAGAGAGAGAGAGAGAGAGAGAGAGCGAAGGGGCAGCAGCTTGGATCCTGATCCAAGCAGGAGTGTCATAGGGTTAGAGTTGTGCTCCTATCCCACTGATCATGGGGTGGGGTGGGGGAGATGATCCAGGGGCTACTTGATGTTAAACACATGCATACACTCAAAGTAACATCTAGTTTGCATGCAAGCCACTGGTTTCACACGTGTTCCTCACCCCACTTTGGATCAACGCAGGATTCAAGCAAACTGGAAAATGAATGACCCTGCCCCAGCAGAGCGTTATCTGGGCAGCTAACATTTATTTATCAGGGAAGACAAAAGAGACTCAAAGAAAACCATGCACTCTTGGATCTTTTCCCACCACGACATCGGACCACTGTCTTTGGCTTTGGTCTTCTGGCCACAATCGTCCTTCTCTTCTGAACTGCAGTCCTCCTCGCACGGGGGGCACTCCTCCAGCTCGTTCTCTTCCGGACACACGCCTTCCTCCTCCTCCTCCTCCTCCTCCTCCTCCTCCTGCGGCTGTGCTGCGTGTCCTGGCCTCGCTTCATCACACTCGTCACGCATGTGCGCAGGGCTGCCTTCCTGGGGCGAGGGGGGTCCCTGGGCGGTGGGGCACTTGCACTTCACGCAGAGCTCACCTCCCCGCTCTAACTGGATGCCGTCCTTCTCCTCCAGAATTATGTTGAGGGGAACGTCAAGGTGGAGGTTGATCGGGATCAGTTTCTGTTTTGCCTGGCACTTGACCGTCTTTCTACGCCTTGCCCTTGCGGTTTTTTTCCTCCGAGACTTGAGGTTCCTCCTCCTCTTCAAACATCTGGCCTTCGGGCGACGGGTGACCTTGCACCTCTTGCGCCTAGGGGGGCTGCTGCAACAGGTCGAGGTGGAAACCTTGCCACAGTCGTCTTTGTTGCTTACGTGGGATTGTGGAGCTGAGCATGAAGAATCTCTGCACTCATAGACCTCCTTGGTTTTGGTCCAGGCGCACGATGCTGAAGAATCATCGCCGTCGCTCAGTTCCGCCTCCGACCTTCTCCTTTTTCTGCTGCAGCGCACTGGGAGGGGGGCTGCAGAATCTGGTGCTTCCTCACATCTCTTTCTGGGTGCAGCGATGCCTGTACACGGATTCTTCTTGGATGACTTCTGTCTGCGTGGGGAACGGGCGCAAGCAACTTGGGGGCCTTTGATGCGAAGTGGAACGCGGTAGCTCTGTGCGATGAACTCAGCCATTGAACAGGTGACCCCCATCTTCTTGGACAGCTGTCTGGGGGTGAGGCCCAATTCCCGCCACTTGGTCTTTTCAGTTCCCATGCTGGTACCTCTTAGCAGTTACCCATCTTCATGATCTCTGGGCTGCCCATGGTTTGCTGTGCTCCACAAGACCTGGGTTCTGTGACATCAGTAGCTGCAGAGTTGATGTCATAAACACAACTGTCCTCGTGTACCTCTGTAGCCACCCGACAGCATAGATGGAGGGCAAAATGGGCGCACAGCTGAGCAGCTAATGAGGGCCCCCACCTCCCTGCCCGCTCTCTCAACCCTTTGTATTGGGCACCCTGGGATTGAACTGGGAAAAGGCCGTCTTTGCTGCTGCCACCTAAAACTAGAGAGCTTCCTAAGGGCTGCCTTAGGAAGACATCAGGTAACATCAAGCCCCCAAGATATGGGCAGGGGGGGGGGCTTCCTTTAAGCCAAGCAGTAGCAGAATGTGAATGGTCTGGTAAGTGGGGCAGCCCATCCCTTCCTGCACAAACTGAGACCAGGCAGGTAAAACTGAAAGTAACAGAAGTTTATTAAAGACTGAAAAATCCAACCGACAGAGGGGAAAAAAGCAAGATCCTGGTCAACTAGCAGAGGAAAAAGGAGTGATGGTGACAAAAGTGGACAAGGATGAGAAAAGCAAGCGGGAAATAAATCAAAAACCTTGATGCATCTTCTTTGGAAATTCTTCCTGTTTTCAAATTCAGACACGGACAATTGCACAAAGGGGAGTGTGTGATCCCATTTTTTATTAACCCTGTAGTGGGTGTTAATCCACCTGATCCGCCTGTGGGATTGGTTGCAGGCAGAGGGTCACCTGGGCTTCTTCACTCCCCACTCCTGGAAATCAAGTTGGCTTCAGGGCTCAGTGCCAGGTCCTCAGTTTACCCATCAATGAGGAAGAAGAAGGTCAGCAATACCACCATCGAGGTTGGTGGCTCAGAATGCCAGGTGCAAGGGGGTGGCCACAGGATGCAGGGCTCTTGTGGCCTTGTGTGCTCCCTGAGGCACCTGGTGGGCCACTGTGAGAGACAGGAAGCTGGGCTAGAGGCCTGATCTAACAGGGCTTTTATGCTCTTATGATGGTGGCTATACTACTCCATCTGGGCGAATCAGCAGCCCTTTCAGGTTACTCGGAATCTGCCAGGGTGCTAGAAGTGTCCAAAGCTGGCAGACAGAAGGGAGAAGAAAGCCAGAAACGTCCACCACTGCCTCACTACTTGAATGAAAATGATGTTGAGCGTCATCTCCTCCAAATGGTAGCAGCTGTGCCTTGAACTACTTGCAGAGAGTTGGGTGCTTATTCCAAGAATGTGTTTCCGTGGACTATATTTGGACTATATATGGAGTATATCGGGGTCCTGAGTACCAAGATCAGATAATCCCAAGCGCTGAATACATGAGATTCAAGCTTTGCAGCAGCTCCCACACAGATGTTGCTATTGGTGGGCTGATGGCAGGTCCTTCTGGCTGGCATAACAACACAGAGTTGTCGTGCAGATCCATCCTGTTGTGTGAAGCATCTGGACATCAGCAGTGGGCACTGCCAGAAGCATGTGGTGGTGGTGTGGACACTCAGTGGCTTCCACATTACAGCGTCCATCAAGCAGAAGAAGGTCCTGTGGCTTGTATGTGGCTGTCACGTTTGCCCCTCCCTGTTCATTGGCCGTGGCTGAAGTTGCTATTAGCAAGCAGTAGGCAATTAGGGCATTAACACCTTGTTTTCCATGATGCGTCCTAGTAAGTTTTTCCCATCTGATTTCACTCATGTTGATCTATGTTTGGCTTTGCTTGAAATTCCTGGCCCAATCCAGTACTCTGGCCTGCAGGCACCATGTTGTTCTGGTCAAGATCATTGGTGATAAGGTGCATTTTCTTCAATTTGGGAGGTGGAGGTCTGGGATTGATCATGCCAGTCCCCGCCCAGAGTTGGCCAGTGCTGTCACGTCTTGGACCAGGATTATGGAGCTGCACAATCCCAGCACAATGCAGTGGGGTTAGGGCTGAAACGTGGACAGGTTCCTTGGGAAACCAGGCAAGCCAGCAGCAGGGAGAAAGTGCTGCAATATGTACATTTGCAGTTCCCATAAGAGTGGACGGGAGGAGATCATTTGGGTCTGCTGCAAGCATTTTGATGTACGCAGTGTACATTCCATGGCTTGCGAACCTTCTTTATGGTGGTGCCCTTTGGGCTGCAAGCTGCACTCGAATATGTTATCAATGGAAGTGAAGGGCAGGACTGCAGCCTAGGAATGTACACAACTGCCTGCTGCGGCTCAAAGCAATAGTGTCAATAGTGTCGAGGGCAAGGCCGACATGCCGGGCTCATAAACTTTAAGAGGCCACATGGAAAGAGACACACAAGTTGTGTTCTCCTCCATTGCAAACAAAATGGTGTATCTTTTTGATCCAACAGGACTGGAAGAAGATCACAATTTTTTTCCCCACCAGGTACAAGGACTAACCAACATGTCATTAATGAAGATGTGAGCTTGTCCAGAAGTAGGCACCCATTAGAACATAAGAACATAAGAAGAGCCCTGCTGGATCAGGCCAAGGCCCATCTAGTCCAGCCTCCTGTATCTCACCAGGTGCCCCAGGGAGGCATGAGACAACAAGATGCACCTGGTACCAGTAGTCCATCACCTTTGTAAGGAGGTTGCACAATCCATCATTGCCTATAGCCCACAATGGACCTTTCCTCCAGAAATCCGTCCAATCCCCTCTTAAAGGCATCAAGACCAGATGCCATCACCACCTCCTGTGGCAAAGAGTTCCACAGATTAACTACCCGCTGGGTAAAAAAGTACTTCCTTTTATCTGTTTTAACTCTCCCAACCCTCAGTTTTAGCGGGTGTCCCCTGGTCCTGGTGTTTTGAGAGAGGGAAAAGAACATCCCTCTATCGACTCTATCCCTTCCATGCATAATTTTGTATGTCTCAATCATGTCCCCCCTCAGGCGCCTTTTTTCTAGACTGAAGAGCCCCAAACACTGCAGTCTTTCTTCATAAGGGAGGTGCCCCAGCCCCGTAATCATTTTCGTTGCTCTCTTCTGCACCTTTTCCAGCTCCACTATGTCCTTTTTGAGATGCGGCAACCAGAACTGGACACAATATTCCAGGTGCGGCCTTACCATCGATTTGTACAATGGCATGATAATATTGGCTGTTTTATTCTCAACCCCTTTTTTAATGACCCCAAGCATGGAATTGGCCTTCTTAATTGCTGACGCACACTGGGTCGATACCTTCATTGAATTGTCCACCAGCACCCCAAGATCTCTCTCCTGAGCTATCACAGACAGCTCAGAACCCATTAGCCTATAGGTGAAGTTTTTGTTTTTTGCCCCAGTGTGCATCACGTTACACTTGTCTATGTTGAAACGCATCTGCCATTTGGCTGCCCATTCCCCCAACTTGGCGAGATCCTTCTGGAGCTCTTCACAATCCTTTCTGGTTTTCACCACCCGGAAAAGTTTTGTGTCATCTGCAAACTTGGCCACCTCACTGCTTATCCCTGTCTCCAGGTCATTTATGAATAAGTTAAAAAGCACCGGCCCCAAGACAGATCCCTGGGGCACTCCGCTTTTCACCTCTCTCCACTGTGAAAATTGCCCATTGACCCCCACTCTCTGTTTCCTGGCCCTCAACCAATTCTGAATCCATAAGAGGACCTGCCCTCTTATTCCCTGACTGTGAAGTTTCTTCAGCAGCCTTTGGTGGGGGACTGTGTCAAACGCCTTCTGAAAATCCAGGTATATGATATCCACAGGTTCACCCACATCCATGTGCCTGTTTACCTTTTCAAAGCATTCCAAAAGGTTCGTGAGGCAAGACTTACCCTTACAGAAGCCATGCTGACTTTCTTTTAGCAGTACTTGTTCCTCTATGTGTTTTAGGATTTTATCTTTGATGAGGCTTTCCACCATCTTACCCGGAACAGACGTTAGGCTGACCGGCCTGTAGTTTCCAGGGTCCCCCCTTCTCCCTTTTTTAAAGATTGGCGTGACATTGGCTATCCTCCAATCCTCTGGCACCGTGGCCATTTGAAGGGACAAGTTGCATACTCTGGTTAAGAGGTCAGCAACTTCATTCTTTAGTTCCTTAATAACTCTTGGGTGTATACCATCTGGCCCTGGTGACTTATTTATATGTAGTTTGTCAATTTGCTCTAAAACATCTTCCTTATTAACCATTATCTGATTTAATTCCTTGGTTAGGAAGGACTGTTCGGGCTGTGGTATCTGCCCAAGTTCTTCTGCTGTGAAGACGGACGCAAAGAATTCATTTAATTTCTCTGCAATCTCCAAGTCCCCTTTTATCTCCTCTTTCCCTCCCTCACCATCCAGCGGGCCAACCGCCTCTCTGGCAGGTTTCCTGCTTCTAACATATTTGAAGAAGCTTTTATTATTCCCCTTTATGTTGCTAGCCATGCGTTCCTCAAACGCTTTCTTGGCCTCCCGTATCACCTTCTTACTTGTCTTTTGCCAGAGTTTATGTTCTTTTTTATTCTCCTCACTGGGGCAAGACTTCCATTGCTTAAGGCAGTGGCTCTCAAAACCTTTTAGCACTAGGACCCACATTTTAGAATGAAAATCTGTTCAGAGCACACAGGAAGTGATGTCATGGCCAGAAGTGTTGTCATCGTGATGTGAGAATCCGCTGCTTTTCAGAGAATGCAGCAATGGGTTATTTCTGAGCCATTTGACGGCTGCCCTAGATGCTACATGATCCACTGAAATTGGCTTGTGACCCATATAGAGGGTCCCGACCCATAGTTTGAGAAATACTGACTTAGGGTGTAGTGTTGAGGTGGTGGTCCCCTTCACCGTTGATGTGAAGGCTGCAACAAAAGTAGTTTCAGGAATTCTACCCTACCCCAGCTAACTGGGCAAACTGTTTCCAGTGGTGTCCTCTTCTATTTAGCAGGGGGAGAGTAATTGTCCCTCTTCACCCCAGCACAGGGTCTTTTCTAGTGTCTGTTGCTGGGGGTGTCCTGCATTTTTTAAGATTGTGATCCCTTTTGGGAAAGGGAGCCATTTAAATGTATTATTACTTTTTGGCTATAAACCACTTTGTGAACTTTTTGTTAAAAAAGTGGCATATAATTAACAGTTTGATTGATTGATTCTACATGGATGCACCTGGGCAAGCACGAGAAGAACAAGCCAAGGCTACATACTGTTACATTTACCAATTAAGCTAAAGCTCCTTTTCCTTCCATTCATGTAACACACATATAACACAGTTATATATGGTACGTAACTGTAGCTCAATGACAGAGCAATGAATATAGGCGCAAGTGAGCTCCTGTGCTGTATTTGCACACTGGACTTAGAACTGGAAATGAGACAAAATCAGTGGTGTCATTCTATAACGAACTAACGGAACGGTGGGCGGGACTTACCGCCTGATTGGCTGCGCGGGTCTGACGCGTCGCCACCGTTCCGAGCCCCGTGCGGGCACCCCTGGCTTCGGAGCACCCCTGGCACCCCTGGTGCCCGCTTGCCTGGGTGGCGCGCTGGGTGCTGCGGAGAGCCGCGGAGGGGCGCGCCACCCGGAAGAAGCCCTCCGCGGTGGAACAGCAGGCGGCGACGCGTTGCGGGGCCCCTGTCAATCAAGGGGTAAGTCCCGCCTGCGTTCCGGTAGTTAATTATAGAATGACACCACTGGACAAAATCCCTTACCTTCGTAGCTAGGAAGCTCACCGGGTGAGTTTGTCTGGAGCAGTCACTTGTAATAATTTATCTTACAGACAGTGCTAATGTCATAATTTGGGGGTTCCTTTAACTTGGAAGAGGCACATCATGCAAACTGGGAATTTTCTCATGCTGATTCTGTTCTCGGTGCTGTCTGTAAAGCGGCTGAGTGGGGAGCAGAGGGGGTCAAAAGTGACAGGACAAGGATGGGGAAGGGCATGCTGGCAGGGGGATGAGGAACTTGGCAGATTGATGCGAAATCATGTGCTGGCACTGTTTTGTCTTGGCCCACCCCTGACTGCCACAGATCATTCAGCAGAAAAGGCAAGCCATTTACTGTTTAAAAACAGCTTGCCTCTTCGGCCAGGAATCTACTGCAAAAAAACTCTCACAACACCTCCAGCTACGTATGTGTTTCTCTTTGGCCCGCTTATATGGCTTCCAGAATTAAACATGCCACAGAAATAAATGTAATAAGCAGAGCTTGGGGATTGATGTCTCAGCACAGATGATGAGGAATCAAAACGTCCAGACAATGAATGTCACAGGATCGATTGGGGCTGATGGATCCGGCCAAAAAGATAACAGCAGCGGAGCGTATGCTTCTAGGCAGAGACTCACTTTGAAGCCCTATGACAGTGAATGAAAAGCGAGAGGATATGGAGATCTTTGGGTGCAATCACAGCCCCCCAAGAAAGAGCACAGCTGGAATGGCCAAAAGGCTGTTTGGCTGAAAAGGCCCAGCGACACAGTCAACCCAGTGGTGTCATCTAAATGATTTAAGAACAGGTACTCACTTTTGATTGGCATGTGTCGGGACCCACCCACCGGAAGTGATGTCATAAGCTGGAAGTGATGTCGTGGCGGGAAGTGACATGAAAAAAGACCTTTTTGAGGCCTCAGACGATTTTAAACTGACCCAACAGTTGCAACAGTATTCCACAGCACCCCTAGAACATGTGAAGGAGGCCTGGCATCATGTTAAAACCCCAGAGCAACCCATTTTTCAGTGGCAAGGAAAGGAAAAGCTCCACTCGCTGCCTGCCTGCCTGCCTGGCTCTAAGAATGTGCAGGCAACGTGCAGGAAATTCAAACGTTGCAGGGGGTGGAGTCGACGAGTGGGCGGGTGAATGGGCGGGGCCAGCCGTAATCCTAGGAACCGGTACTCACATACCCCCGCATACCCCCTGCATGACATCACTGAGTCAACCCATAACCAGAACGTGAAGAGGATCCCAGGAGCAATGGCTGCCGGTTGCATGGCTGAAACAAAAGCTGCCCGAGGAATTCTCCATTGACACACCGAGACTCTGCAAATGGGGTCTGCTGGCTTTGCTTTGTTCCAATTCAAATTTTAATTTAAAATTAAAAACAAACAAAAAACCTAGAGCAGGAGCAGGACTTTTTTTTCCCCCCCCAAAGCTATGTTTTTCTTGCAAACGGAAGAATAAAAATAACTCAGTCACAAACAGCAGCAGGGTAAAAAGGCGGATGGAAATCTCTTTAGAAGTACAAGAAAGTGTGTTTATTACATCGTTACAACAGATACACACAGCTCCTGCAAGCACGGCAGTCCCTCCACTGCTTTGGGCCTGTACAGTCAGACATCTGAGCTGGTCAATCTGCTTTATGGGGTTGATACAGGAAACAGTCTGCCATAGGTTGGATTTCCCAGCATTACTTAAAACAATACCCTCCAGGATTGGGGGAGAGCAGCACAGACAACAATCAAAACAGGAAATGGAAGCTGTGAAGTGGTTAGTCCTGGAGACACTCTGCTCAAGAGACAAAGAGGCACAGAAATGGACCGTTTTAAATGAAAGGACTTCCCCACTTCCCAGAGCATAGTCCGTACGAGCGCCGGCAGCACCTTGTGTTTTGGTGTGAGTGACTCACACTCTGAGGTGTACTGTGTATTCCTCCTTCCAGTCTACCTGACTGTTCTCCATCGGTGTCTTTCCTTGCAGGCAGCAGAGACGGTCCCTCAGCACCAGAAGGCCTGTCCTCCGCTGCAGGGGCCGGGTGGCGAGGCATCACTTCCGCGTGTGCAGCGTGTCTTGGAATTTGGTGCTGGTGTATCGCAGGTGGAATCCCTTCTTATTGATGGTGTCGTCCGAGTGGAATCTCACCATCACGGAATCGCCAGCAGAATAGAACTCTTCTGGGGGCTGGCAGGACGAGAAAACTGGTTAGGGCACCTCAGTGGCTTTTTGGAAAAGGCAGGAGATACCCTGAGGAGATAGGGAATGGTATCAGCAGTGGCCCCTTGTCCCAGATTAGCCAGGAAGTACGGGGTTAATCCCAGAGCTTCTGCAAGCCTGCAGCAGGAACACAGCTGCAGGCTGATGAGGGCCCTGGCTAGGAAGGGTGATTAGCACAGGTGCAGATGGGTGTGGCTGATGAATTAAAGCCTGCCAGCAACAGACACCAATTGGCCTGCCTCAGTATAAAGTTGGAGGCAGGAGCTGCAATGGGCAGGTGTAGTACCAGGCAGGTGTAGGAAGGAAGGAAAATGGCAGTGGATGGATGGATGGATGGATGGATGGATGGATGGATGGATGGATGGATGGATGGATGGATGGATGGACTGACTGACTGACTGACTGACTGATGGATTGCTGGATGGACTGACTGACTGAAGGACTGTTGGATGGACTGACTGGATACTTGGAACTGTGAGTGGGTTCCTGTGGTGCCTTGGTTGGAGAGGTGTTGTATGGCTGCCACGCCCCTGGAGCCACCAAGTGGAGGAGGCAATTGTGGCTTAGGCAAGCTGACTGCCTATTGTTTGTTGGTGGGGTTTGTTGGTGCTAAATTAGGGTATTTTGAGCTAAGCCGGTGATGAGGGCAGTCTGGAGGAGGCTGGCCAGCCAGTGATTCCAAGCAAAGCTGCTGGAAGAGAGGAGGCCCAGTGGGTGAATGAGCCCCCTCCCGCTTGTCTATCTCTGAGGCTGCTCTGGAGGGGAAACTAGTTAGCCTAGTGTGGGCACTGGGGCCCTTCGGGAGGCCCAGAAGGGAATTTGGCAGAACAGTGGCGGGACTACCGTAACAGCTGGGGAGGGGGCAAATGCCCTTGGCACTGTGCTGGTGGAGTGGGGGGCAGCAACGAGGCAGGTTGCCTCTGGTGTGGAGTTTGGCCTTCCCGCCTGTTGCAGTTTCACACCACACACTCCAGAACTGGTTGAAACTGGCAT
>JAJKFI010000168.1:259973-281746 GCA_029204185.1 Lerista edwardsae | reverse complement strand
ATTTTAAACTGACCCAACAGTTGCAACAGTATTCCACAGCACCCCCAGAACATGTGAAGGAGGCCTGGCATCATGTTAAAACCCCAGAGCAACTCATTTTTCAGTGGCAAGGAAAGGAAAGGCTCCGCTCGCTGCCTGCCTGCCTGCCTGCCTGGCTCTGAGAACATGCAGGAAATTCAAATGTTGCAGAGGGCGGAGTCGACGAGTGGGCGGGCGAATGGGCGGGGCCAGCTGTAATCCTAGAAACCAGTACTCGCGTACCCCCGCGTACCCCCTGCATGACATCACTGGCGCCATCCTCCCTGACTCCGAGGGTGGTCCAAACGTACTTTACGGTGGCCCTTGTGCCAACCAAAGTTTGCTGGCCTAACTGTGCCGGCCTAACTCCAGGTTAGGATTGCGCTGTAAGTCACAACAGGCCTGGCCGGTGCTATATTCCTTCTAATGGACATGCGCCAGTGTGAGGACCCCTTCTTCATGCATGCGGCACTGTGACTGCGTTGTGACGCCATCCCAGGACAATCAGCGATGGCGTCACACATCATTGTCCAACTTTCAGGTTGCCAAGCTCTGTGCTGCACAAAGTACCTTACAAGGAACACTGGTCCCAGGCTTCTGTTGGGTTCAGAACGAGTAGAGGCATCTTTGTAAGTGTGTGGAATTCATTAAATTGCTCTGGTTATTTTATTGTTGGAGAATGTGAGGCTGTGTGACACCATATCAAAACATGTGAGCGTGAAGATACATTCTCTGATTGCTGGGCAATGCCCTTGTTGATGTCAGCATTTCAGACCCTTTTGTAAGTTGGACACCAGGGACGTGGAAGTCACAAGCTTCTTTTCTCTCGGGGGGGGGGGGGCTCCTCCTGCCTGCTCTCCAGTGTTTGAGCCTCTGTCACATCAAGGTTGGCAAATTACCTGTAGAGTTGGTGGCAGTTCTTTCAATGGTGTGTCGTGTGAGGTCCACAACCCTGTCCACTTGGAACATCTTGAGATCTTCTTCATCCAAGGCAATGTCTCCTAAAAAGGCAGCTGGAAAACAAGAGGACAGCATGTGAGAAAGCTTTTAACTGCTTGGCCTAGACTTTATTTATTATTATTATTTTATTTATTATTTATTGAATTTTTACCCCGCCTTTCCGCCCGAAGGCACTCAAGGCGGCATTACAAAAAACAGGTTAAAACAAATAAAAACAGCAGAATTAAAAACAGTAATTAAAAACAATATAAAAATACAATATAAAAAATACAATAATAATCCCATGGACATAAAAAGTATAGAAATCTAAAAAGAATACAAAGACCAGCCAGCCTGTCAGCAACTAAAAGCCTGCTGAAATAAAAAGGTCTTCAGCCCCCGCCGAAATACCACCAAAGAGGGAGCAGTTCTTAGCTCTAAGAGGAGGGTATTCCAAAGTTGGGGTGCCACCACCGAGAAGGCCCTATATCTGGCCGCCACCCCTCTCACCTCTCCTAGTGGCGGCACAGTCAAAAGGGCCCCTCCAGATGACCTCAGAGTACGGGTAGGATTATATGGGAGGAGGCGGTCCCTCAAATACCCTGGGCCCGAGCCGTAAAGGGCTTTAAAGGTCAAAACCAGCACTTTGAATCTGGCCCGGAACAGAACCGGCAGCCAGTGTAGTCGCCGAAGCAGTGGCTTGACAGAGTCAAACCGACGTGCCCCAGCAACCACCCGAGCCGCCGCGTTCTGTACTAGTTGTAATTTCCGGACCGTCTTCAAAGGCAGCCCCACGTAGAGCGCATTGCAATAGTCTAATCTTGATGTCACCAGGGCATGGGTCACTGTGGCCAGGTCCGCGCAGCTCAGGTACGGTCGCAGCTGGCGGATCAGCCGAAGCTGAGCAAAGGCTCCCCTGGCCACCGCCGACACCTGAGATTCCAGGTGCAGCTGTGAATCCAGGAGAACCCCCAAGCTGCGGACCTGCTCCTTCAGAGGGAGTGCAACCCCGTTCAGAGCAGGGCGATAGTCCAATACCCGAGCTGTGGATTTCCGGACCAAGAGCACCTCTGTCTTATCCGGATTTAATTTCAGCTTGTTCGCCCGCATCCAGCCCCCAACTGCCTCCAGATAACGATCCAAGACCTCAACCGCCTCCTCAGAATCAGGGGGAAAGGAGAGATAGAGTTGGGTGTCATCAGCATATTGATGGCACCCCATCCCAAACCTCTCCCAGCGGCTTCACGTAGATGTTAAATAGCATGGGGGAATTATTGAATTTTTGTTTAATTATACCCTGCATTTTTCCCACTAAGGGACTCAGTGACTTGCAACAAGAAAATTAAAGCAATAAACAAAAAGCAACAGCAAAAAACCTTCCACAAAACAAACAGATTCAAAACAGAAGAGGCAACCTCTAAATCAGCAGAATGCCCGCTGAAAAAGTCAGCTCTTTAGCCTTTGGTGACAAGAGGGTGACATTAAGCAGTTGCGTGTTTGGTGCCCCCCCAGAATCCTCTCAGGTGGGCCTTGTCTGGGAGAGTCACGGAATGCAAGAGCGCCTCCTTCGCGGGTGGTCCACATGCCAGCAGATTCATGCTCAGGAAGACCGTTTCCTTTTTGAGGGAAAGTCAAAGTGCTCCACATGCCCCTGGCCGCTGAGTGCAGAGGGGGTGATGGGCAGCACCTGCAGTGCTTTTTCTTCCCACCCCCGCACACGCATCCCAGAGGAAGGCTGGACTTGCCACTTGTTGGTGATGGGGCGGCCTGCAGTGGCAGCAGCAAGGGGTGGGGGTGGGCAGCATTTGCCCCATGGAAAGGCCCAGCTCTGCTCCTATCCTGGCAATCGCATCACTTTCAACCCTGAACACATCAAGGAAAGGGGCTGGAGCCACTGTGGGCGAAAGACCCATCGGCTTCTGCATTCAGTGCAGAAGCACAAGGCAGGTGCAGAATGTGTTGAGACATTAGTGATCTGAGGGTGCAATCCTAACCTGGCATTGTGCCAGCGCAGTGCTCTTGCGCCAGACCAGCATTGCAAACATGCCGTAAGACCAGCGGCGTCATGCAGCCGGAATGCTGGGCGGGAGAAACGGGTGAGCGGCAGCCCGCCCGTTGTGTTCCGGTCCGTTTTGCCGTCTTCCCCGCCCAGCGTTCTGGCTGCATGACGCCGCTGCGTAAGACAGTTGAGCTTTACCGCGCAGGCATGACAGCGCTCGGCTGACGCAAGTGGCCAGCCTCAGCCGAAGAGGGGTTTGGACTGCACTGCTCATTTACCTATTACAGTTGAAGATGAATGCAGCCCCTGTGGGATAAGCAACAAGCTGATTGAAGGTAAAAGACGTTTTGTGCTAAAGGCAAATGTTTAAGTTGGAGAGAAGTAACTAGTGAAGTTCCTAGGAGACTGGTCTCAGAACTCATTTTATTCCACATTTATTTCTGCCTTACGGACGAAAGTAAGTGTTTGTTGATGAAATGTGCGGATAACACAAAACTTTCAAAAATATTTTTAAAACAATGGAAGACTTGGGAATTGGGCAAGGCAGAGTAGATGACCTCATGGACTGGAGTAATAAAAATGGAATGAAATATAATAGTATAAAATGGAAGGTCCTGCATTTGGGGACTAACAACATGGATCTGTTGTCCTTGGCTGGAGGCTCCTCAGCTGGAAACAGCAGAGAAAGAGTGAGATCTTTGCTGATGACAAGGTGATTGAGCCGCAAATGGGGTACAGCTGCAAAAATGGCAAATTCAATTAACTGGCGATGTATTCAACTGGAGGATCTCTAGTGATGGGAATGTTGTATTTTTAGAGGTGGGATTTTTCGGTGATGATAAAACAAAAATAAATAACATCACTTTCTGCACTTCTCATTTTTGTAAAAAAAAAAAAAAAAAGGCAAAATCTGTGAAAAAACCCAAACCCATTCTCTAACTCCTCGTCATATTATCGTACATGCATGTGGCTGTATCTGCTGACAGTATGCCACCTATAGCCCCTACTTAATGCAGTTATGTGATTATAAGACAATGAATGATTATAAGTTCTACAATTTATATCAGTGGTCCAGAGGCGTTTCTACAGGGATGGCAAAGCTCTAAGTCTTGCAAGAAGCCTGACCTTGCAGTGGAAATCCCTCCTCTCCTGCACCGTTTTAGCCAATCCTCACAGGGAACAGCAACATCTTGGCGTTGCTTACTGGCTACAGCAGCAAGGGAGAGGCGGGGTTTACATGGCGGGGTAAGGCTTCCTGCAAAACTAAGGGCTTTGCCATCCCTGTAGAAACGCCTCTGCAGTGGTCTTCGAACTGGAGGCCGCTGCAACAGTAGAAAGGCTTGGCAGCGTGACCCGAGCTCACTGTTCCATCGTGGAGCAGAACAGCAGGTGTCCCCAGGTGTCCCCGCAGCCAGTTGCACCTGCCCAGGACTCCAGGCCTGCTGGGTGACCAGACACAGAAGTGGCTGGCTGTGGGGCCACCTGGGGCCACCTGTAGGTGCAGCCAGCGGCGTCATTCAGCCGGTACGCTGGGCGGGACTTACCTTTGAGCGGCAGTCCGCCCGTTGCGTCACGCTGCGTTCGTGGCGGAACGCGGCGTGACGCAACGGGCGGACTGCCGCTCAAAGGTAAGTCCCGCCCAGCGTACCGGCTGAATGACGCCGCTGCGCACAGCCATCACTCCACTCCCAGGCAGAACGGTAAGCCCAGGTCACCCAGGGAAGGAAAAGGGGGCACCAGATCCGGCCCACAGGCAGGAGATTGGAGCCTCCTGATTTATAAGAACACAGCCTTAGAATAAAAACACACAGCACTGCTTTCTGCCTTTTTGCATTTGGAAAACACCAAAATACATTTTGGAAAAACCATTTTCACCAGCCTCTACATATTATTACTGTACTTGCTTTAAGGCACCGGTGAGGCATAGTCTTGGGATTGTTGTGCCTAGTGGTCACAGGCTTTCCAAAATGAGGAATGGAGGACGGTTTTAGGGGAAGATAAAAACAGATTGTGAGGAACTGGGATTTTGAAAGACCACTGAAAAGCAAAATAGAAAGATTCGAGACACAACCCGAACCCGTACTCGAAGAGGCAGGTCGACGGGCCTGTACTGCGTCCTAACCACGTGTCACCTCAGGGGTCCCAGGACTGGCCAAGGTGCCGGGTCGAGGCCATCAGGGGGCCACAGGCAAGGCCTCTCCCTGGGTTGCCAGGACAGAGGCTGGAGTAGGCTGGACCAGGAAAAAAACAGGCCAAGCTGAGGCCTCTCAAGACCCCAACCAGCCGGCCCAGGTGCGGGTAATGAAGCAGCCCATGATGTCAGCCCTGGAGGCAGTCCCAGGGGAAGTCCCGCCCTCACAGGAAGGGGTGGGACCTGGCCGGCTGGCTGGGCAGCTCATAAGGAGCCCAGCCACACTGGGGAGAGGTCGCTCTCTCTCTAGCTGGAAGGCCAAGGAGGGGGTGGCCCAGGGAGGTTGCGGATCTCCCTCCCCTGACGGGCTACCAGACCGAGACCAGGGAGTGCCTGCACCCGGGGGGACCCCAGGACCAACCTGGAACATGGGACGACGGACTCCAGCCCCCAATCAACAACCCTGCCGTGGGTGACCCCAACCCCATGGCAATGCTGAACCCTAACAGAGGAGGCTCCCCCAGGCAGCACAGGCCCAGGGCCCACCCACCAGGCCGCCAATGCCAACAAGAGGCCAACACCCCCTTGGACTACCCTGTGGGCTAAGGAGACGGCCAGGAGAGACAGGGCATTTGGGGGCATGGGCGCCGACGCCAATCTTTATGAACTATACCGGGACCATGTGAAGTAACAGGGCCCGATGAATGTGAAGGCATTGACCAGAATAAAGACGGATGTAAAAAGACAGCCGCTTCCGATGCCGTTGGAGTCCGGGTTTGGCCCCCCCTCGGCGTGGGGGGCGAGAACGGGTCCAAAACAAAATGTCCACCATGCCCTGCTAGAATGCCTGGACCGATTGCCACCAAACCCGGCATGCGGATGCCTGCCGGCCTGGGGACAAACACTGCAGGGATCAAGGACCCCTACCACCCTCGGGGGGGGGGCTACGCAGGGGGCCCCACCTGAAAATGGTCAAAAACGGCCTAAATCTGTGTCAGATCCATAGTTTCTGAGACCGCCGAGAAGAGTGGTGATGCTCCCGATGCCGTTGGAGTCCAGGTTTGGCCCCCCCCTCGATGTGGGGGCGAGAAGGGATGCGAAACAAAACGTCCACCATGCCCTGCTGGAACGCCTGGACCAATTGACACCAGTATGCGTTACGGTCTGGAGACAAACACTGCCGGGTCAGACCCCCTTAGCGCCCCCAAGGATGGGGGTGCACAGGGGGCCCCATGTGAAAATGGTCGAAAACGGCCGAAATCGGTGTCAAATCTGTAGTGTCTGGGGTCGCCGACACAAATGGCGACGCTCCCGATACTGTTTGAGTCCACGTTCGGACTCGGGATAATTTGTTGCCCAGGCAACGCCGGGTAAAAAAAGCTAGTAGTAATAATAAAGTTAAATGGCTCCCTGTCCGAAAGGGCTCACAATCTAAAAATATGCAAAACACCACCAGCAACAGCCACTAGAAAAGACATTGCGCAGGGGTGAAGACGGACAATTACTCTCCCCCTGCTAAATATAAGAGGAACACCACGTGAAAAGTGCCTCTTGCCCAGTTAGCAGGGGTAATCTATATACTGTATATAAAGAAGAATGTGTGTATGTTCCGCATAGGCTCCGCAACGCCTGGAGCGATCGACACGAAACTTGCGGCCTGGCGACAAACACTGCAGGGGTCAGGTCCCCCTAGCGCACCTGGGGGTGGGGGTGCAAAGGGGGTGCCACGTAAAAATGATCAAAAACGGCCGATATTGCCGTCAAATCCGTAGTTTCTGGGGTCGCCGAAACGAGCGGCGACGCTCCTGACTCCGAGTCCAGCCCCCATCGGCGTGGAGTGCGAGAAGGGGTGCGAAATAAAACGTCTACCATGGCCTGCTGGAACGCCTGGAGCGATTGACACCAAACTAGGTACGCATATGCCTTACGGTCTGGCAACAAATACTGGAGGGGGGACGACACCCCTAGCACCCCTAGGGGTGGGGGTGCGAAGGGGGTGCCACGTAAAAATACTCGAAAATGGCCGACATTAGTGTCAAATCCATAGTTTCTCGGGTCGCCTAGAAGCTTGGGATAATTTGTTATCCAGGCAACGCCAGGTAACAAAAGGCTAGTATATAAATAAAGCTCCATTCTCTGAATTTTCAACAGCAAGTCACAGCGCTACCCTCTTGTGCTTCTGAGGTGGAGCAAGTGCACATCCCCAGGCAACGTGGGGCAGCGGCTGCCTTAGACACCCAGAGTTCTTGAGATGGCCTGTCTCAACCAGAAAGTGAGCAAACCAATTCATCACTGGAAAGGAACACAACGACAACTCGAGCATAGGCTGTCTCAGAGGGCCACACTGAACAAGCCCTTCTCGTAGTGAGCCAAGTTCTATGCATAAAGAAGGTGGGGGGTGAAAGTATCTGCATCTTCCCTTACTGCCGAGACCTGTAGAATGCTTGACTTCCCATCAATAACAAAACCATTAATTAATCAGTTATATCTGGATTGTATTGGGGCTCATGTAAGCAGGGCAATGAGCTTCATGGTTGAGCAAGGTTCAAACCCAGCTCTCCCCGGCCCAACTCTACATTATTATAGCATACTGACTCTTCATATGAAACAAGATTTCTTATTTTGAATCTCTCCATATCAAACTAGAATTGATCATCAACTGCTGCTTGGGAAATACAAATTCTATACCAATGAGTATAGTCCTGGTAGTGGCTTGACTAGTACAGAGGCATCATATCTGGTGTGTGAGATTGCTTCAGCTTTCATGTTTGATTCCAGGTCAGGATTTTACATATCCTGGACTTTACAGGGCTCACAATAGCCCATAATCCAAATTACTTCTTAAAATAAACTAACTTTTGAGAAAAATCATGCCATGTATCATGTGGTCGTACTTGAACTATGAATGAATATACCGTGGAAAAATGATTTTATATGAGCCAAGTTTTGCAAACAGAATACGTTATGCCAATTATGTGGATCTGTCTTTATTTTGGTTACGTCTACCAACTATGGAGAAGGAATCCTGCAGAGCAGAGAACCTCACCCTCAAATCCTGTTTAACCCCTTCCTCAGTTTTCTGTAGCATGGGTGGTGCACAATTTTTTAAGATGCAATTCTAACCTGGAGTCATGCGCCATCCTCCTGACTTCAAGAGTGGTCCAAACGTGCTTTACGGTGGCCCTGGTGCCAGCCAAACACTACTGGCCTAACTGTGCCGGCCTCACTCCAGGTTAGGATCCTAAACTGGAGTTAGGCCGGCATAAGCTAAGGCAGCAAAGTTTGGCCGGCACAAGGGCCACCATAAAGCATGTTTGGACCACTCTTGGAGTCAGGGAGGATGGCTCATGTCTGTGTGCTGGCCTCTCTAACTCCAAGAGTGGTCCAAACATACTTTATGGTGGCCCTTGTGCTGGCCAAACTTTGCTGGTTTAGCTTATGCCAGCTTAACGCAGTTTAGGATTGTGCCCTCAGTGTTATTTCTGTACCACTAAGGGTCACTAAGTTTGCTTAAAACACACACCCAATAGTTGATTTTTATTTATTTATTTTTGCACC
Source organism: Lerista edwardsae (assembly GCA_029204185.1). Classification (NCBI taxonomy): domain Eukaryota; kingdom Metazoa; phylum Chordata; class Lepidosauria; order Squamata; family Scincidae; genus Lerista; species Lerista edwardsae. The sequence goes on along the minus strand of JAJKFI010000168.1, from coordinate 273,101 downwards.
AGATGCCAAAATTCCAGATCCTGCATTCCATCCTCGAGTGCTGTGATCATGGATGCAGGGGATGTACACAGAGCAGCTTGAGGTCTCCTGGGCGTAGGGGTTTCATCTCCAAAGCTGTGTCAGGCTGGCTTTATCATCAGAAAATAAAACACCACGTTTATTGGAGTGCAAGACTGGGGTAACAAATCCAGGCATAATAGTTGCTCTCTCTTTTTGGCAGCTCAGAATCTCTGGATGGGGAAGGTAAATACTAGAACTTTCAGTCCAGCTAAGCTGCACCTTGGAAAGACTGCAAATTTTCAGTGCTCCCCCCACCCCCTGCTTCTTTTATATGAAAACACAATGCATGAAGGGAAAGCAGCTACCATGATTGATGGCATCGAAGTACCTTCATCAGCTTACCAGTTCTGCTGGCAGCTGCAGTGGTTGAACATCTGGTTCTCATAAAAGCTGATGCATATCTTCAAAACTTTTTTTAAAAAATTATTACACAAATTATTTTAACCTCAAGATTCTCTCTCTCTCTCTCTCTCACACACACACACGCACACACACACACACACACACGCACGCACGCACACACACACACACACACACACACACACACACACACAGACTGCCAGGCCAATCTGAGCCCATACAGCCAAGGGATACTCAAATAACCTCCCATTCATCTGCCTCACAAAGAATCAAAACCATATGGTCAAGTTGAAAGGAAAGGATAACAAGCACAGAGCCTTTGCAGAGAACCTTGTTTCAGTTCTCTTCTCCCAGAGTAGATTTGGAGATATTTTTCCCCATTCCAGAAGATTAATACCAGGGAGCCTAGAATTTTGCACTTGCGCGTGTGCGCGCACACACACACACACACACACACACAAACACATACTCTTCCAGAAGTTTGGCAACTGTTGTGGGTTGCATCAAGCAGTGCACTGCAGGAAGTGGCAAAAGCACTTGGGGTGCTTTCAAAGGCGTATTTACCCTGTAGCCTGGGGTGGCGTGAGCCATGGGCGCCGGGCAGCGGCGGGACAGCGGGGAGGCATTGCGCGGAGTCCGCGCGCTGTTCGGCCTGCCCGCCCTCCAGTGATGTCATCCGGGCGCGCCAGGAACCGGAACGCCCGGATGATTGACAGCCCTCCGCCCCTATAGCGGAGGGCTGCCACGCCTCCCCAAGCCTCACAGTGCCCAAATTGCTCCATTTTAGAGCAATTCGGGATGCAAGGGAGGGAGGGAGGGCCCAGCAGCAGCTCACCCGTCCTCCGGAGAGGCGGTGCGGCCCAGGCCCTCTGCAGAACTAGCAGAACGGCGTACCGGGCCGTTCCGCCTGGATGACGCCTCTGCCGCCCTCCCTCGCCTCTGTTACGCTCCGAAATGGAGCTATTCCGGGCGCAGGGAGGCGTGCTTGGATGACGCACGGGGGCGGGGCAATGTCCTGGGGGCGCGGTTTCGTCGCCTGCCATGGGCGTGCTTGGGCCTCCGTTCGTCCCAGGGTGCTTTTTAACCTGAGTCTGCCGCCACCTCCACAAAGCCCAGCACAGATGTAGCCATTTGAATCCACTTCCAGCTTATTTTGCCAATCAGCAAACTTGCCTCCTACCCCGTCTCCTTCGTTTGTGGTCCCTTTAAACAAAACATGCGGTGCACATGCCCAGAGTGTTTTTCTTATCAAGGAGGAAAGTAAGGGGTCGTTATTCCTATTACCTCTTGACTTCCTCCTTCAGCATTCCAATCACCTATGATGAGAAGGACATCTCTTTTTGGTGTTAATTCTAGAAGCTGTTCTAGGTCTGCATAGAAACGGTCCACTTTTTCCTCTTTAGTTGGAGCGTAGACTGGTTGGGGTGTAGACCTGGAATACTGTGATGTTGAAAGGTTTGCCTTGGATCAGAATTGAAATCATTCTATCATTTTTGAGGTGATACCCCACTACTGCTGTTCCCACGCTCTTGTTCACTATGAAGGCTACTCCATTTCTTCTAAGGGATTCCTGCCCTCAGTAGCAGATGTACTGGTCATCTGAATTAAATTCTCCCATTCCTGTCCATTTTAGTTCACTAATTCCCATGATGTCGATGTTCAGTCTTGACATCTCGCGTTTGAGCACGTCTAGCTTGCCTTGATTCATAGATCTGACGTTCCAGGTTCCTATGCAGTATTGCTCTTTGCAGCATACACTGGACCTAATCCAGATCAGAGGGTCCTGTGGCTGTTTTCTACATGAAAAACAAACCAGCATCTAGACTCCAACAACTTTTTATTGTCACGTGAAGTTTGGCCCTATATGACTGCATGCACTGACACAAAGACATAATGGGTCAGGGAGCCTGTAGTGTTCATGGCACTGAAAAGGCTTTATCTAAAAAGCACAGACAATGCCTTCACAGAACCATCTTGGCAGTAGTGTCAGCCTAGCGGTACGCTGGGCGGGTCTCCTGGGTGATCGGCAACAGAACGCAGCAAGCACGCTGCCAATCACCCAGGAGACCCGCCCAGCGTACCGCTAGGCTGACACTACTGCATCTTGGGGACAGAGGGAAGGTATCCTTGGCTGCTCAAGTGAGGGCACAATCCTAACCAACTTTCCAGCACTAAATTAGCAGTGCCAGTGAGTGGGGCCTGCGCTGCATCCTGCAATGGAGTCGTCTCCACGATAAGGGAATGTTTGTTATCTCAGAGCTGCATTGCCCTTAACCCAACACTGGAGGGTTGGTTAGGATTGTGCCCTGAATCTTCCAGTGATTTGCCGTTTGAGAACATGTTGAGGAACACAGAAACAGACACACATGCCACCAGCCAAATCCTTGCACAGCGCAAGAGCACAAGGGCTAAGTGGCGCAGGAGTCCTGGAATGCGATGCGTGAGAATTGCTGGCTCACAGAGTGGAAACAACGATGGTATGTGGATGTGCTTGTAGAAAGTAGGCACGGGAGGACTCTCGGTGCCCCTTCTCCAAAATGCCACCCCAGTTTCAGGGGCACTCCTGATCTGTGCTGGGACAGGTGGACTGGTGGGCCTGCGCTGGATCCAGCGCAGCCTGGGAGCAGGCTGGAGCCTCCACGGGGCAACAGCATGTTTCTGCCCTTACCCTGGGGTAGGCGCCAGCCGCCCCAATGGGCTCCTTGGATCTGTGCCTGCTACTTAGCAGGCGCAGAGCCAAGGATGGCCACATCCCAACTTCACCCCCCCCCCCAAGCCGGCACACCTCCCAGCCCACCCACTCACCCGCCCTGCCAAGAACTCAGCTGGCGCAGGAGTGTCACACCGCCGGCTTTGGCGGGCATTGCTGGGCTGACACGGCTGACAGCGTTGGCCCTGCGGACGCAGCACTGGCGCAGGGGCCCGGGACAGCACTCTCACGCCAGCGCTGCATGCGCAGGGCAGACACAAGTGGCTTGCGGTGGCCCAAGGGTGCTCTATGGATTGCGCCCTCCAAGTCTTCTCTTGGAAGTGGCACAAACGCTTTGCTCATTCCTGCTCCTGGAATGACCCAACTACCTGGAATGACCCAACTGCTCCTGGAATGACCCAACAGGCAACGGATGGCCCAGGGACCCCACAGTGACTGCCCTGTGGCAAATGTTGAATTTTTCTCCTATGACTGTATTCCTTCCTCTCCTGGCCAGGAAATCCTCAAGGCAGGTGCTGAGGGCACAATCCTATGACATCCCTTGGGCTGACGGTATGCACTTGTGTTGGCCCAACATCACTAGAGCCGAAGCAGGGACACTGACCAGCACCCCCCCCCCGTGTCAGTGCTAATGCTGTTAGGCCAACGCTAGCTAGTTGGCCCAAGGGTGCAAACCCGGCTGGCGCAAGAGCAGTTCCGGGTGGGGGGAGGGAGGGATTGGGGGTGGGCGTGCTCAGTGGCGTCATGCAGCCGGAACGCTGGGCGTGCTGGTAGGCGTGGCTGCCTCGGCTCTGCGCCTCCTGTACAGCAGAGGAGGGGCCAGGCCAGGACGTGGCTGGCAGGCTGCATCCAAGACTCCATCCCTGATTCGAGCTGCGCGGCTTCCTCAGCCCTGCGCCTGCTGTATGGGTGCGAATGTGCCCTTTCCCCAGGTGGCTCCCCAGTGCTCCAAAGCTGCGCTGGATTAAGTGAATCTTACCACACCGCCATTGACGCTTGAGAGGAATGTCAGTGGTGCAAATCCAACCCAAGAGCCACCAGTTGTCTTCCACGTCCTCCTGCTGAGGACAAATGTACTGAAGAGTTGCCCAGTATAAGCCAACGTCATCTGACTAGCACATGAGGTATCTCTGCAACGCAAGGTGTTCGCAGCCTGTCTTCCAGAACACAGTTCCAGACCTCAGCACTTCTCACCCGATCTGTTCGTTTTCCCTCGTACTGTTCCCTCTAATACTGGCGATACCGTGCTGGAAATATCTTTGGCTTTGGCTCCCACTAAAACGAACGCTCTCTACTTTCTCTGCAAGAAACATCACAGCATGTGAAATGCCTACCTATTCTGTCTGCCCTAGTGTGGTGTAATGGCTAAGACGGAGAGCTGCAAATCCAGGGCTCCTCTGTTCAAATCTTGCCTTTGTTATCAACCCATTAGGAGGCTTGAGGCAGACCACTTCTCAGCACTGGTCTTCCTCGTCTGCAGTACGTGTATACCTGTGTGTATGTATGTGTATAGGTAGGATAGCATTCAGGTAATATACATAAAGTATACGTTTGCACATTCAGAAATGTTAAATATTATTATCCTTCCAATCTCAAGTCGTTAAATAAGGCACTCAGCAGTACGCACTGGCCTCCAATCAAGAGACTGGGGCTGCAATCCTATCCACACTTTCGTAAGAATAAGCCCCACTGAACACAACGGGACTTTTGAGAAGACACACATAGGATTGTGCTATCAGTACATCACTAAGAGTGCAATCCTATCCTGCGCCGGAATAGGCATGCCAGCTCACCTGCACTGCTTCCTAATGAAGTTAGGAGGCAGTAGCAGCTCAGCGCAGGGCAAGGGAATATTTGCCCCTTACCCCGGGGTAAGCCCCAGCCAGCCCTATGGGGCTACTCAGATCTGCACAAGCAAAAGTGCAGGCACAAGTCCATGTGGCTGAATCAGGGCTGCCCAACCCAGGGATGGGGGTTTGGATGCACCCCATGTCCCGTCTCCGCCCCTGGCGCCGTTATGCCCTTTGCCCTTGGCGCGGCCCAGCGCTGGCAGAGCTAAGCCAGTACTCAACCAGTGCAACTGACGGGCGCAGCGATGCCCTGAGTCGGCGCTGGTGCTTGTGACGGCCCCCCAACCAAATCCACAGCACAGATGTGCCTAATGGCATGTTTGCCACAACACTGCATGCTGAGAGGGGAGAGAAAAGAGACTGGGGACAACAGTGGGAGTGTTACACAACACTGTGTGAACTGTTTCCTCAAAAGGCAGTCCTGTGCATCCTATGAGGCAGTGGCATCGCATGGGCAGGGCCAGAGGGGTGGTTGCCCCAGGTGCACAATTCTCAGGGGTGCAAACTTTAGCCCCGAAGAAGGTCAGTGGCTGGTTTCGGAGCACCACGTTCCCGGCTTCAACCGAGGCCGGGGATGAGCAGCCGCATTCCCCTCAGGGGCAGGGCGATGCCGGCTTCTGTGCGCTTCATTCCTGTCTTCAACTGAAGCCAGGGGCAAGGTGGGGGTGGGGGGCTGCCGGCTGTTAGGGGATGCAAAGCTCACCTTGCGCCAGGCGCTGGCACCCCACGCAACGGCCCTGGTATGAGGGCACCCTGCCTTTCCTTGCCTCAGCGTTCTGCAAAAACTCCAGTGCTCTGTCCAAAATTAAGCTGGTTCAGGCCAAGGAAGCAAAATGTGAAATGAGCGGCTGTCCTTGGTCTGCCACAGTTGTCCTTACTGCAAAACTGCGTTTTCTGGGTGGAGGATGATGGCACAAGACTATGAATGAGTGGATCTCTGGTGGGCCACTACTCCATGCAGCACTGAACGTAGGAGAGAGGAGAACATAAACTCACTAAATGAAGATCATTGTTGCATTTGCAGCCAAGAGGAATAAATTAGGAGAATGTGCAGAAAAGCACACACGGTGGGGGAAGGGAGAGTCAAGACTGAATTTATAATGTGTGCGAAAAACCTGAATGACTAAACTGGGAATAGCCCAGAGGAGAGCCAGAATTTGAGTCCTTTGGCAGGAGGAGAATTCACGGACAGATCTGGCCTTTGGACTACTTTGAAACCGCTTAGCTAGGGATGGTTTTTTCAATGATCAACACAGAATGCTAAATATTTCAACGGGTACCACCATCCTAAAGTAGGTGTGGCGCCAATGCAACGTAATTGCGTAGGCGCCACGGTGTTAGCGCCGATGCAGGGGCGCCAAGTGGCAGGCAGTGCCGGTCCTGTTGCACCCACGCAGTGCCTCCCTTGCATTGGCCAAAGCCGGCCAGCACAAGGGAGGCACCATGGTGGGTTCTGGGGGGGGCCCCCCCGGTTCTGGGCAGGAGGGCAGGCTTGGGGTTCGGCCATAAGGCCCCGATGCAGGCCACGTGGTCTCCCCGGAGCTGTACCTCGCCATTCCGGCGCTGCTTAGGATTGTGCCCTGAAAACATGACGTAAAGTGAAATTTAAGCCAAAACATGAAAAAACATCGCTTTTACTTATTTTTGACAGTTTGACACAAATTTAGATCAATTTCACAAAAATAACACTACTTGTGCTTACAGTTTTGAGGGATCTGCAAATAGTTTTCAGAAAGGGATCAGGAGGAGGAGTGGCAGAAACAGGAGGCAGCTTGCTTAAACTTGCGTGAACACGCATGTTCGTAGTTCACAGTGCATGCTGGGGGGACTTCAATGGAATGCGGAAGTAGGAAGTAGCAGTTTTTTGATGCTCCAAGCAGCAATTAGAGTGCAGCTTGGGAATCTTTGAGCAGGTTATTTCGGGCTGGTGTGTGTGTGTGCCAGTAATTGCTTGCCGTTGTAAGGCCATTCACACTTATTTACTGCACTGTTCGTACAATTTGCAATACAAATTTGGATAAAAACACATAACACCACAATTTGCAATTTTAATCAAGAAATTTTTGGGAAAAAATCACCAAAAAACCCCACGCCTATGCACAGCCCTAAGGGACAGCGCTTTTATGAGCTTTTTGACTGTCTGGGTTAATTTTTAGGAGAGATGAATTAACTGCTATACAGATGGACAATGCAACACTGAGAACCAATTCATCTTTGATTGTGCTGATCTCTTTTCCAATGACTCAAGAGCAATCAGCAGGGCCCCAAACCGCATGAAGTCTTGGGCAGTCCAAAGGGATTCTGGGGTTCTTTGCGGCAGTGACCAGAAGGGTTGGGAAAGAGGAGGCTCCATGTGAACCGGCACTGGGCCCCCCCTCCACAGAGGCTCATTAACCAAAACTCCTCAACCATTACAACCAATTGTCCTCACAATAATAAATACCACCTATACAGTGCTTTTCAAGGCTGTATACTGTCACCCTGCTTATTTAACTTATATGCAGAGTACATCATGAGGAAGGCAGGGCTGGATGATTCACAAGCTGGAATCAAGATTGCTGGGAGAAATATCAACAAGCTCAGATATGCAGACGATACCACTCTAGTGGCAGAAAGTAAGGAAGACCTAAAGAATCTTCTGATGAGGGTGAAAGAGGAAAGTGCCAAAATTGGCTTGAAGCTCAACATTAAAAAAAAACTAAGATCATGGCAACCACTCCCATCACTTCCTGGCAAATAGAAGGGGAAGAAATAGAAGCAGTGACAGACTTTATTTTCCTGGGCTCCAAGATCACCGCAGATGGTGACTGCAGCCATGAAATTAAAAGACATTTACTTCTTGGGAGGAAAGCTATGGCGAACCTAGACAACTTAATCAAAAGCCGAGACATCACCCTGCCAACAAAGGTTCGCATAGTCAAAGCGATGGTTTTCCCAGTAGCCATGTATGGCTGTGAGAGCTGGACCATAAGAAAGGCAGAGCGCCAAAGAATAGATGCTTTTGAATTATGGTGTTGGAGAAGACTCTTGAGAGTCCCCTGGACTGCAAAGAGATCCAATCGGTCAATTCTCCAGGAAGTCAAGCCTGATTGCTCTCTGGAAGGACAAATCCTGAAGCTGAAGCTCAAGTACTTTGGCCACCTCATGAGAAGAGAGGACTCGTTAGAAAAGACCCTCATGCTGGGAAAGATCGAAGGCAAAAGGAGAAGGGGGCGGCAGAGGATGAGATGGATAGATAGTGTCACCGAAGCGATGAACATGAAACTGGGCGAACTCCGGAAGCTAGTGGAGGACAGGGAGGCCTGGCGTGCTGTGGTCCATGGGGTCGCGAAGAGTCGGACACGACTTAGCAGCTGAACAACAACAGTGCTTTTGCCCAAGTGCCCAAATGGTTTGACACATACAAGCTTAGAAATCCTGTCCGGGCTCTGTAAGTCTGACAGTCCCCATATGACAGATGGGGGCCAAAGTTGCTCCCCTGTAGCTAGGCTACTGATTGGAGCCCCTCTCACTAATGCTGCTAGCTAAGATAGACAGACGTTAAGCTGAATGAAGCAATAGTCTGACTCAATGCACAGCAACTTCATCAGCAGGCTGAATGCCCTAGTTCCCCCCCCCCATTTTGGTTTTTAGTCTTTTTCCTTATTTGGAAAACTTCCAACCCCCCCCCCCAGAAGCTTCGGTGCAGCTCAGCAGTTTAAAAACTGCCAGAACAGACTGCAGTAGCCTTTTGTCCTTTGCTTGAAACTGTAGTATCCCCTAGTGCAGTGATGGCGAACCTATGACACGCGGGCCAAAGCTGACCCACCACAACGTTGGGGGTGACACACCAGCATTCACCAATGCCTGACAAAAACTGAGTTTGTTTTACTCATTTTTCATTTTTGTAATTATTTGATGCTTCTTTATATAATACGTAGCCCCCCACATGTTTGGGTTGTAGTTTTTGTTTAAATAAGTGAATATAAAGAGTCGTTTCTCTCTTGTTTGGGAGGGGGGTTGACACACCAGCGGAGTCAAGGTAAGCATTTTCCTAAGTTTTGACATGCCGAGCCCAAAAGGTTCGCCATCACTGCCCTGGTGTGACGGAGAGGCCAGGTGGGTTCCACTCAGCGTCATCATTCAGCCGGAACGCTGGGCGGGAAGAACGGGTGAGCGGCAGCCCGCCCGTCGCGTTCTGGTCCGTTTCGCCGTCTTCCCCGCCCCCGCGGGCTGCAGGGCGCCACTGACCAGAACGCGACGGGCGGGCTGCCGCTCACCCGTTCTTCCCGCCCAGCGTTCCGGCTGAATGACAACGCTGGTTCCACTCCTCAAATCAGGCAACTTGATGACATCATCAAATCTAGATTAGTTCAAGCACAAGGAAGTTTTGTGCATTTTTCTGCTGGTCTGCTGCAAGAACTCAAATGCTGGGACACAGAAGACACCCACTTGGGGCCCAATCCGATGCTGAGGCAGGGCTGGTGGCCGCCCTTGCAGAAGCGCTGTAAGGTGCCTCTGTACCAGTGATGAGGCTGCAGCACCAGCACTGACAGCACTGGCCGTGGGAGCACCAAGCAGTGTTTTACCGCCAGGTGGCAGTGAGGTTTTTCGGGTGGGGGGAACTGGGCAGGGGGAGGGTGGGCCTGGCAGGACTGGGCCCGACAGGGAGGTGGAGGCAGCGGCAGACTGCCACCAAATTCTGTGCCCCGTCCCTGGCTGGAGAAGCCAACGCGGGCCTCATCTGCTCAAGAGTGGCGCAGATCCAGTGATGTCATGCAGGGGGTACGCGGGGGTACGCGAGTACCGGTTTCTAGGATTATGGCTGGCCCCGTCCATTCGCCCGCCCACTTGTCAACTCCGCCCCTTGCAACGTTTGAATTTCCTGCACATTTGAGTTGCCTGCATGTTCTCAGAGCTGTTCTTAAATCATTTAGATGACAGCACTGCGCAGATCCAAGGCGTTCTCCTGGGAGACTGGCGGCTGCTCTGCCCCATACGCTACGTTTTGGTGCCAGTGTTCCGCCAGGGCCAGGGCCAGGGCAGGTGAGGGTCGGGCTGTCACTCTCTGGCGAGTGCAAGGGCTGAGAATTCCTTTGACAAGACGGATAGCTAGCAACCTGGACTGTGATCTTGGCCAGGTACATTAAGGAATTCCTTCTCCTTTTGTTGCCGTTTTCCTTTCAAGCCAGTGGGCAAACCTCGCCAGTTCAGCATGCGTTGAGAGGCTCTGTGGGGTTTGTTCGTGAGCCCAATCCTATGCATGTCTACTCAGAAGTAACTCCCATTACAGTAAATGAGGCCTACTCCCAGGCAAGTGTTGACAGGATTGCAGTTTTTGAGTAGCATCCCAGCTCCATGCTCTGAGTGTTGCTGGTCATTGTATTATTTTCATAAAGCTTTTTCTTTTCTGTCCAGCCTGCCAAATTCAAGCATTTTCCACCAGCCTGCTTGCCCTTTAATTCTTTTTCTTTTGGACTGTTAATAAATTAGTTACATTAGCAGCAGCAGCATTCAGCCGGTACGCTGGTCGGGAGGAACGGGTGAGCGGCAGCTCGCCCATAGCTTACCGCTCCATTTCGCCGTCTTCCCCGCCCCCGGGGATGCTCACCCGTTCCTCCCGACCAGCGTACTGGCTGAATGCCGCCGCTGTGCATTAGTCCATGTTCATGGGTACGTCAGTGGTTTGTCAAGTTTTTTTCCCCCTGACAGCTCACGACTCACGACTGCTACCGGTGTTTGCACACCTCTGGGGGAGTGTCAGAAAGGCACTTCCAGTTTTTGTCAGAAACCAGAAGTGCTCTTTCGACACCACCAGGAGGTGTTCTGAGGCCACAGAAGCCACACAAGGCCTCCCTGGGCCTCAGAAAGCCTCCCAGACATGACGGGATAGCGCTTTTGCTTGCACCTGGGACTCCCCTGTGGGTCTTGCAGGTATGGGTTCGGCACTCACAGCGGGTGATAAAGATAAAGAGGACCCACTGCACTTGCCCCCCACCCCCATTCAGCTGCTGATTCACTAGAGGAAAAGCAGAGAGTTGGAATAAGTGCACACTAACCACTAGGCACTACTCCCTTCAGTCAGCCTGGTATTTTCCTCATCAATCCTGATATCTTCCTCGACAATCTGTTCACTACCCCTACACTTTCTTTACAAACAATACACATCTCTACCTAGCTTCTGTGCTGTTCCGTTTACGTTTCCCATTTTCTTCTCCCAAAACATACCCTCGCTAAGTCTACCAGCCGTAGTAAATACCTTTGAGGCATCTGAATCATCAAGGAGTATCTATGGCTGGCCCCAAATCTTCTGAGACCTGCCAAACTTTGCCCCCACCCAATTACCTGTTGGTTTGCCAGTGTCTGCGCCTCTCACCCCCTGGATTGGAAAAAAAAAGAGGGCAGCCTTTTCTTGTTTTGCCCCACGTGTCCCTGGCAAGGGATGGCACTTCCATGAAACAGGATATCACCATGGGACAGGGAAGGAAGAAGAAGCTGATTACCGCCTGGTGTCTCCCAAGCCCACGGTCTACCCTGCTTGAGCGGACCGAAAGTGGCTTTCGTCCTCCCAGGTGCCTCCCTTTTAACACCAGGACTGCTGTCTGAGTAAGACACAGTTATTCATGATACAGCTGGATTTGGCAGCAGAGACCTTTTGGTGACGTACAGCCGGGCAATTCACAAATGACTGCCAGGACCACGCTCGTTCCGTTTCCTAAATGCTTATTTAATGACCATGCACGCAGGAGTTGACTTATTCAGTGAGGTTTATCATTTGCTTTCAGGAGGGCATAATGCAGTTTGCAGACACTGTTGTAGTGAGGACAAAGCCTCTGGAGTCTCCCTGATAGGAGCCCTGTGGAGCAGGGGTCTTCAACCGCTTTCATGCCACCACCCCAATAAATAAATAAATAAATAAATAAATAAAGTAAGTAAGTAAGTAAGTAAGTAAGTAAGTAAGTAAGTAAGTAAGTATGGGACTGGGGACGCGCTGCCATTCCCACATCCCTCCTGGGACTGGATCTCCTCCTCTGGCGGGCGGGAAAGCAGCGGAACGCAGCGTGACGCAACAGGCGGACAGCCGCTCAAAGGTAAGTCCCGCCCAGCATACCGGGTGAATAACGCCACTGATCTCCTCCCATCACCACCCACCCCCTGCCCCATTTCCCTACCTTTTGCATCTTCACGACAACCCTGTGAGGTATGCAGCCTGAGCAGGGCTGGCCTTAGGAGCTGCATGCCAAGACAACAAGAAGAGGCTGTGCAGGATTGTATCACGGACTCAGTTCTGATAAGGCAGGACCGTGATTGGACTGGAGCCAAGCCCTTTCTTGCACAGGCTTTGGAAGTTTGCCGCAACCTCCCAAACAAAGCTTTGCAACCCTATTGCGTCCCGACCCACAGGTTGAAGAACACTGCTGTGGAGGGTAGAGAGGGCTTGCAAAGCACATACAGAACACGTAGAGGGCTTCAAAATATGCTGTTTCTCCAGCACGTGCACGCCCACTCACCCACCCACACACCCACAAACACCTCCATCATCATGACGGACAGTTTTGCCAGTCAGGTGTGCTGGTCTGGGTCAGGTTTCACCGGATCGGGAGGCAGAGGGCTCAGTCACAGGCTGCAACTCAGACAGGCAAATCAACGGGGACAAGCAGGAGCTGGCCTGGTTCTGGGGCGTCACTCTAAGAGGGTTTAGCAAGATTCAAAGTAAGGTTTAAATGACTAAATTCATTTACCCACACTATCACAAAAATATATCTGTTACGTTCTATTTAGTTATCTCTCTTAACTAGAGGTGTTGAAATTTTTTTTCCGCAGTTTTGTGATTAAAAAAAATGAAAAGCAGAACGTGATGTTGTATGTTTTTATTCCAAGTTCTCTAAATCCCCCTTTTTTCCAAATTTTGAACACTTTAAAGGCCAGGTCCGATCCAGCCTCCCAGCCCCGGTACAGCTGGCCAACGAGGCAAGCGCTGTATCCTGCAGTGGGGCGGGAGGGGGCAATCAGGGAGACCTCCTTCGGGTCAGGGAGCATTTGTTCCTTTTCCTCCGTGGTGCATTGTGGCTGCACCGGCACTGGAACCTTGGATAGGATTGGGCCAGCAGTGTCATGCTGCCGGTACGCTGGGCGGGAGGAACGGGTGAGCGGCAGCCCGCCCGTTGC
>JAJKFI010000168.1:221310-254878 GCA_029204185.1 Lerista edwardsae | reverse complement strand
ACACACACACACACACACACACACACACACACACACACACACACACTTTTGCAGCCAACCCCCAACCTTAGGCAATAGATGGTGGGCTTCTCCTCCCAAACAGACCTGTGCTCCCATGAAAGCTCCCCACCCACCGCCACTCTAGAACGGCAGAAGCAGACGGAGGGGCACGAAGCGGACAAGCCAGGCGCTTCTCCGTTGTTCCCAAAAGGGGAAAACAAGACCCAGAAGCGGACCCCGCGGGGCTGGCATGGAAGCTCCCAAGCCTGGGCCAGGTCGGGCTTGCCGCCGTCTCCTGCTGGCTGGAGGAGGGCTGGTGGGCCAGGTGGGGGGTCCTCAGGGGCCGGATCTGGAGACCCAGGCATGAGGCTGGTGCCCAGGCCTGCCACCTGGATGGGCCCCTGGGCTTCAGCCATCTCAGCCCAATGGACAGCACAGCCCTGATAGCAGGACACATTCTGTATTTGCCCTTGCAATTTTGCCCTTCACAATTCCAGCTCTCAAAATTTAGCACCCCATTACGCAATGATGACAAAAGCTACACCTGTTGGTTTTCTGCTTATCTTCCAACTGCTACATGTACTCAGTGGCGTTATTCACCCGGTACGCTGGGCGGGACTTACCTTTGAGCGGCAGTCCGCCCGTTGCGTCACGCCGCGTTCCGCCGCTTTCCCACCCGCCGGACATACATACACTGAAAACATACGTGTCAGCTCTTGCAAAGGCCACTCTAGCCACCAAAAGCAAGCCCATATAGAAAGGTCTGCAATACTCCGGCTTTGGCAAATCTCTAGGGACAAAGAGTTGTGGGCACAGATTGAAAATGCCTCTCTAGACGTTCTGAACAGATGGTGTTACCAGGAAAGTGTTCCTTGTTCCTGTTAGAGATCACAAAATGATGAATCAATGGGCCAAGCATGGAAACAAAGAGGAAAGCCTGTGATCACCCAGATGACAAAGGGCACAGGTCCCAAAGAACAACCCAATGGTAAGGAGAAAACCAGTCTGGCTCCACACCGCACCTGGAGAAGGAGCCACTGCAGGGAGCCCTCAGCTACAACAGAAGATTGCCCTGGGATGCAGAACTGGACAAAGCAAATTCTGGCAGGCAGCAGCCACTGGTGGAGGTACAAAGGCTGCTGCCTATGGTGGTGGTGGGTGTATAATGTAAGCCAGCTTGGGAGTGATTTTGACTAAAAGGCACAGCACAAATCTAAATAAATATCTAGCGGAGATAAGGCAGTCCCCAGTTTTTGGTATATTAAGAATAATCCTGAACAGCCAACTGGCAAGCCAGGCCCCAAAGGTTCACAACACCACCGCTGTGTTGGCAAAGCTAAGAACACAACAACTAGCGGGAGTTACAGAAAGCGCTTTATATACATAGATGTTCTGCAAAACAAGAGCAACAGAAGGAACTGCTCACGGCCGCTTAGGCAGGACAATATAAGCAGCAAGACAAGAACAGAAGCTAATGAGAGGTCTAATCATCTAATTGCAGGAGAGAGCAATCTATAAGCACTTAAAATTAGGAACTGGTTAGCGGACTGCTCCCCATAATTGATGGGGATGAACACATACATATCCATGCCCACAGGCGCGGTTCAGATCTAGCTCGTATGCTGTCATTCTTCCAACACGACACGGCCAACATGATTTTTGAAAGTGACGTCAGAGGCCACCAGCTCCCCCCCCCCCCGCTTGGTTCCAGAAACCGCTGTGATTTCAGAACCTGGCTGAGGGCACCAACACCAGACCAGCCATGTCTTTCTCTCTCTCCCTCTCCCTTTCCTACAACTTTTGTAAAGAACTGGCCCTGGAGGGATTCGAACTCACCACCAATACAAAGTGGACCCCCTTTTGACAGTCCGCTCCTACTCATTAACCGTGGCGGGGACCTGGGATTCGAACCCCCGCCGCCATCCCAATAACACACCGCTGGTTAAACAGCGCTAGACAACGGAAGCCGGTCTCCAGTTAAGGGATTAATGCTCCTTGACCTGCGGTTTGACCCCAGCACACGCCTTATCATCACTTTCTACCACAAGTGCATACACAATTGTAGGGGGCACGTCAGGCCATCCAGGGAATCCCCAATTACGTCAGAAGAAGACCTGTCAGAATGTCTTAAAGGGCAAGAAACACCATTTTATGAATGGGAAACGTATTCTATGAATGGGGAAGCATATTGTATGTACAAATTGATGTGTTTAAGAACTGAATGATACTAGTTCATCATTGCATCTTGACTCTAGGGGGTGTTTATGTGTAACATGGGGTGGGGGAATTCCAGGAATGCCTGAAATGGCTGCCCACAACACAAACCAAGATGGACGCCCTCCGCGAAGTGTGTCACCCTTCATCGGGCAGGATCCTCAGAGCACACAAAACCAGCACTGGCGCCCCCAAACTCAATCAAGGACATTTGCATGAAATTGGACAAAGAGGAACTCTGATGGACTCTGATACTGTATACAGCGGTGACCCTGTGTCTGTATAATTGTGATGACGTCTCCCTTTTGTTTTCCCCGCAACCTTTGTAAATCAGATGTTCCCCACCTACCCTCACCCTCCCAAACTCCATCAGGTTCCTTTGTCCACCATGTCCCAGCGATTGTCCACTTCCCCAATCCTTTGTCTCGGCCTCATGATGGCCAGATTAGCCCTTCCTCCACAGTGCCATTCATCACCTCCTGTGGCAAAGGGCACGACTGGCACCATCCAACCAAATTACCCCAAACCTTCCCGGGGACAATCAAAGGTTGCCAAATAAAAAGCCACAAGCGCACCAATAATCAAGCTTGCAATGATCAAATATACCTGATTGGTTGTTTATTTTTCTCCTCTTTTATTATTATTACTAGCTTTTTGGTACCCGGCGTTGCCCGGGTAACAAATGTCATCGGGTCTGTCATCAATCAGCTTAGCGACCCCAAAAACTGTGGATTTGACAGTAATGTTGGTCATTTTGGACATTTTGTTTTGCACCCCTTCTTACCCCCCATGCCGAGGGGGGCCGAACCCAGACTCCAACAGCACCAGAGCATCGCCACTGATCTCGGCGATTCTGAAAACTACGGATTTGATGCCGATATCGTCCGTTTTCGGCAACCCCAGAAACTATGGACTCGATGCCAATTTTGGCCATTTTCACGTAGGGCCCCCAGCGCACCCCCACCCCCGGGGGTGCTAGGGGGGCCTGACCCCCGCAGTGTTTGTGCCGAGTTTGGTGTGTGTCGCTCCAGGCATTCCAACAGGGCATGGCAGACGTTTTGTTTTGCACCCCTTCTCGCCCCCCACGCCAAGGGGGGGCCAAACCTGGACTCCAACGGCATCGGGAGTGTTGCCGCTCATTCCAGCGACTCTGGAAACGACAGATTTGATGCCAATTTCGGCCATTTTTGACTGTTTTCATGTGGGACCCCTGCATACCCCAACCCCCAGGGGCATGAGGGGGGCCTGACCTCTGCAGCATTTGTCGCCAGGCCGCAAGACATGTGCGTGCTGGGTTTGGTGCCAATTACTCCAGGCATTGCAGAGCCTATGCGGAATATACGTACACACATACACATACACACACATATATTCTTCTTTATATATATAGATTTTTATTATTATTCATTAACATATACACAGTCAAAATGATTAAAAGATCACAAATATCACAGACTGGTCTTTTGTTGGCAATTCAAGGGGCATCCTAATTGCGCGCCAAATAGACAGATACGCATACATTTATACCTTTATGCAGTGATGTCATGCAGGGGGAACGCGGGGGAACTCAGTTCCACTAGTTAAAATTAGGGCTGACTCCGCCCGCTTCACTCTCCCTCCTCCCCCCTCCCAATTCCTCTGCAAAGAGCTTTTCTTCTTGGTTGGCCGGCACTCAGAGGGTTAAAGGGAGCTACTCCGGATTCCTAGGGGGGTGAAGGGGAAGGGCTGTAGTGGGGAAGTCCCGTCCTGCACAGCCCCCTTCCTCGCTCCCTCCAGCCACACACGTGGAGTTAGCAGCCGCTCTGGTGAGTCTGCAGCCCACTGGGGAGAAGGGGCGTCCTGGGGGTGCGGTGGCAAATCGAGGGGGGCCCTGGAGGGGACGGAGGGGAGCCAGGACTTTTTGAAGCTGCCCTCCTGATGTGCCCGGCATAAGCAGGCTTTGGTGTGGGGAAGCGCCCAAGGCAGTGGTGTCATTCAGGGGGAACGGACCAGAACCGGCGTTCCGGATCCTAACGGGCTCCTGGCTGGTTCCGGGTTCCCAACAAGTGCCAATCAAAAGTGAGTTCCTGTTCCTAAATCATTTGAATGACACCACTGCCTTTATGCATATGGTGGCCAGGAACAGGGCCTTCTTGGTGGTGGCCCCCCGGCTTCGGTATACCCTCCCCTTAGAATTAAGAACTGCTCCCTCTTTGGCAACATTCCGGCGGGGGCTGAAGACTTTTTTATTCAAACAAGCCTTTAACTGTTGACAGGCAGGCTGGCATTTTTTACATTATATCCTTACATTTTAAACTGTGGAATCCATGGGGCTTGCTGTTTTTTAAGTTTTAACTGTTTTTAATATTGTTCTTAACATTGTTTTAATTTGTATATATTGTGGTTTATTGTGTTGCTTTTAATGTTGTAAGCCGCCTTGGGTGCCCTTGGGCAGAAAGGCGGGATAAAAATTAATTAAAATTAATTTTTAATTAATCTTTAAAAACCCATTAGCTGTAGGAGGGTTGCGGCCCTGGATCTGACCCCACCTGTGGGCAGCCTCCCACCTCCTTTCTCTTCTTGAACTGGTGCCAGCAAAACAACTCTTGAAGACCTGAGGAGAGCCATTGCAGAGCGTGAGGCTTACAGAGGTGTAAGGGGATTTCCATCCCAGCCCAGAGCTCCCTGCTGGATGAGCACAACTATTTTGGGTGTGGCTGCACCAATGAGGGGGGGAAAGGATAGGACTGGGCTGCTAGTGGATTCTCTGCTTGCAGAAACCCCAATAGACTTTGCAAGTGTTTGACAGCAGCCGCTTCAGAAGACTGTTGCTCATTCAATATCTCTGGGCTGTTCTTTCCTTTGGTCTGCTTGAGGTCTAGAGGATGAGGCGTCAGATTGTAAGTGCACAGAAAAGAGAATTAATGAACAAGAGTGTGCCATTTTGTCCTAATCTTTTCTTACCTGCAAAAAGCAAGCAGGAAGCGGCAGTAATCATTATACTATCCAGAATGAAACCATTGTATTAACCAGAATAACCAGTGATAGCACTATGAGGGCAATTAGGGTGAAAGAAATTAGAGAGGGAACCTCTGCTTCAATTGTGTATCGCTCCCTGCCCATATAAATGCATGCACAGATCCAAAACTCAGTTGTAAGGTTCAAACAGGACTTTGAGTGTAAACATTTCCAGCATCTGATCTTCATGAGAACTATGCAGCACAAATACGACCACACATGCCTTGTGCTATGGTAACTTAATGACCATCGTCCTAGATTCCATGTCCCCCATCAGTAATACAGACAGTGGTGTCATCTAAATGATTTAAGAACAGGTACTCACTTTTGATTGGCACGTGTCGGGACCCGCCCACTGGAAGTGACGTCATAAGCCGGAAGTGAGGTCGTGGCAGGAAGTGACATGAAAAAAGCCCTTTTTGAGGCCTCAGATGATTTTAAACTGACCCAACAGTCGCAACAGTATTCCACAGCACCCCCAGAACATGTTAAGGAGGCCTGGCATCATGTTAAAACCCCAGAGCAACTCATTTTGCAGTGGCAAGGAAAGGCTCCGCTCGCTGCCTGCCTGCCTGCCTGGCTCTGAGAACATGCAGGCAACTCAAACATGCGGGAAATTCAAACGTTGCAGAGGGCGGAGTCGACGAGTGGGCGGGCGAATGGGCGGGGCCAGCTCTAATCCTAGAAACCGGTACTCGCGTACCCCCGCGTACCCCCTGCATGACATCACTGAATACAGACCAGAATCCCAACTGGCAGTGCAGTCCTAAGCAGTGCTGGAATGGCGAGGCCGGCCAGCCAGCGCCACATCCAGTGCTGCTCAGGTGAAGCTGGAGCCTCCCCGCGGCAAGGGCACGAAGAGGGCCAGCCTCCCCTATGGACTCCTTGGATCTGCGCCTGATAAGCAGGAGACCGCACAGCCCTTGATCTCCACCTTGTGTAGCGGAATTGTGGTGATCGCTGACCCTTCCTCCCCACATTCAACCCCAGGGGTGCAGAGACAGGAGCATTGCCCAGGAGACAGTCCCCTGCCGCTCTAGAGAAGATTTAGAGGAAATATTGGAAAAAGGAGCTTGCGGACCTTGACTCCAACATCAGCAGTTGAGCACTCCCGGTTGTGTGCCAAGGGTAAAAAGGTGAAGGTTTCCCCACGACCGAATGGTCTAGTCATGACCGACTGTAGGGGGCGGTGCTCATCTCCATTTCTAAGCCGAAGAGCCGGTGTTTGTCCGAGGACAAGCTTCTGTGGTCATGTGGCCGGCATGACTATATGCCGTAGCACACGGAACACCGTTATCTTCCCACCAAAGTGGTACCTATTTATCTACTCGCATTTTTACATGCTTTTGAACTGCTAAGTTAGCAGGAGCTGGGATAAGCGACAGGAGCTCACTCCATTGCGTGGTTTTGAACTGCCAACCTTCCAGTCAGCAAGCTCAACAGCTCAGCCGTTTAACCCGCAGTTAACCCACGGATAAAGTTACTCCTCATCTGGACTATTTCAAAATCCAACATTTTTGTCAAAGACTTTTTTTGTGTGTGTGTAGTGTGAACATTAGAAGGTCTTGTGCTCATTTCCACTTAACAGTGCAGGTACAGGGTCTATTCTCTGCTCTGTGGCGTGTGTGCCTATACAGACATTGTTGAAAAATGTCAAAGAGGACAGCAGATACTTGTATGGGTAACTGTGAAAAGAGCAAGAGGAAGTATTTCTCATTCTATTCAGGCTATGATTCCCAAATCCAGCCAAAACTGAAATCCAATCACCTTCCAGTCCCAAGCCGTCAGGACAAGGGATAATCAACCTGTATTTTACTTGGAAAAATACCCTTCCATTGGCCTTCAGTGGATGTGGATGGGGAAAGGGGGGACACGTAATAGTGAACAGTGAAATGTGAAATAAATAAAAAAACCACAACCTAAGAGAACAGCAAGTGGTGTTGCTGGGCTTGGGGATTTTAAGGATCATGTGACCCTGAGTGCTCTTACAGAAATGAAATTTATGCCATGCAGTTACATTTGCACGGGGAGAAGGGGCTCCGGAACTGCATGTCTGATGAGCAACGCAAATGCCTCAACCTGCATTCCTAGCCATTGACCTTTGTTCCGCCGCAGCAACATCGCACTCTTGTGTGAGAGGAGTTAACCTCCAGGCAGGCAAGCTCGGGCAAGTTTGGATTTACACAGTTGTGGGCAGGTTTCAGACTGACCTACATTTCTTTAAACTGATTTTAACACACAATACGGCACAGACGTCTGCCTTAAGTGGGCAGACTGACCTCAAAAGGACCCTCCGCAGGTCAAGGCCAGACTAAAAAATGCCTCAGTTGCCATGGGTTGGCGAGCTCGCTTGGTGAGGATGATCACCACCGCAGACTTGGGATAACGTTGTTCCACACCATCAGCTTATGTCACATCAGACTGGGCTACACAGGCCAGCCTCAGCCCCAAGGAGCTTATAATCTAAGCTAGATAGTGGGGAAAGGGGGAGAGACAAAGATCAGAAGAGAAAAATGCGGACAAATGTCATTACACAGGCTTAAGCTTGGATACAATTGAGCTCTTAAGTGCAAGAGGAAAGGGAGAGATGAAAGGCTGTGGAAAATGAACAAAGCTTCTAGAAAAAGAAACCCCTAACAAGTCCAATGTAATGTGAAAGTAGGGAAGGGCAACCATGGCTTTTGCAACAATATGCCAGGATGAGAGATTTACTCACACCTCCCATGTACACGACAGCCTTTGAAGGTGCAGCACCTCCACGACAGACACCTCAGTCTGGTTGATGAGACTTGATGGCTTGGCAAATGGCAAGGGCTTTACGAAGGGCTTGGAGGTGGAGAGGGAATGGGATGCACTTATTTTCCAAAATGCAGGGCCTTGCAGCTAAGTGCAAAATAATTAATCAGTCCACTAGCAATTACCAGTGGCCTGCCTAAGCAGACACCACTTACCACCTCTCTCTCTTGGGGCAGCAGGAACAACATGTTTGGTAAGCTAGGATGTGGATTCTGCCTTTCCGTCTAGGTCAAACGAGGGACAAACCCAGCTTTCCTAAAGTCCAGTTTGTCAGCCACTGACTCACAAAAGCTCCCACAACATTGTGAAATTTGATCACTGCAACTCATTCCTTCAAAATAAGGGAAGGGCCAATACAAGAATTTAGTGGAGTTCAGAAAAAGGGAAATTCAGGGCTGATAGAAAAAGAACCTGCCCCTATCCGTTTCCTACCCACTGTCCATCCTACTAATGAATGTTGGGGACTTAGCCTTCGAAACGGGTTGTCAGGAAGTTCCATTGATGCTGCTCCTTCCACTGATGGGTTAAATCTGCAGTGAGACAACATTAAAGGTCCCCTCTTGACAAGTTTTTTTGCTTATGAAAGAAGTCAGGCAGGAAACAGGTGGAATGAAAAATCCACATGGAATATGCAACTGAGGAGGAGTGGAGTATTTTGCTCCCAACTTTTCCTCGACAAATGCTGGCGAGTACATCAAGGTGATTTAACTTGGGTCTTCCATTTATATTCTGCTTTGTTGCTTTTCCCAAGTTTGCCTTGTTACAAAAAGAAAACAAAAACCTGAATTTAAATGCCTACTTTAAGGATCTTTCTCAGGTTATTGTGTGGAGTGCAATTTTCAGGAGATCTGGAGAAACAAAACAATTAAATAGACTAATCATGATGATAAATTAAAGAATCCTTTTTCAATCACTGTGCTGGCAACTGCAAAAACTTTCCTATCCCAGGAGGAAAGAAACGTGGCCTGGGGACTCTTTAGGATGATCAAGAGAGAAGCAACTACAGCCAACAGCTTGGCATTAAAACAGGACACATTTAAAATGGAAAATAAGAGAGAGACTGACAGCAGCAGAACACATGAAGTGATATGGCTGCCAAGGAAGAATCGTTATAATCCAAACTAGAGGTACTTCTAAGAAATTGGTTTTAGTCAGAGATCTGTACAGCCAAAAGCTGTATAAGACTGCAACAAAATTAAAAACGAATACCATCTTAAGGCCCCATCTTCATTTGTTGCAATTTTGTTAAATGTCAACAAGAAATCAACTCTGGGGAAAATCTTTCACATTTTACTTCTTGCATAAGAACATACTGTAAGAGCCCCACTGGATCAGGCCAAAGGCTCATCTAGTCTAGCTTCCTGCATCTCGCAGCGGCCCACCAGATGCCTCAGGGAACACACAAGACAACTAGATATGTGCATCTCATTGCCACTCCCCTGCATCTGGCACTCCGAGGTAGCCTAACTCTAAAGTAAGGAGGTTGCACTAACCATCATGGCCTGTAGCCTGCAATGGACTTTGCCTCCAGAAATCTGTCCAGTCCCCTTTTAAAATCATCTAGGCCAGATGCCATCACCACCTCCTGTGGCAAGAAGTTCCACAGCTTAATTACCCTCTGGGTAAAAAATTATTTCCTTTTATCTGTTCTCACTATCCCAACACTCAATTTTAGTGGATGTCTCCTGGTTCTGATATTGTGAGAGAGGGAAAAGAACCTCCCTCTATCCACTTTATCCATCTCATGCATAATTTTGTATGTCTCAATCAAGTCCCCCCTCAGGCGCCTTTTTTCTAGGCTGAACAGCCCCAAACGCTGTTCTCACAGCGTTCTCAAACGCTGTGCCCCAGCCCCGTAATCATTTTGGTTGCTCTCTTCTGCACCTTCTCTAGTTCCCCTATATCTTTTTTAAGGTGTGGCGACCAGAACCGTACACAGTACTCCAGATGTGGACTTACCATTGATTTGGACAGTGCCATGATATTGGCCGTTTTATTCTCAACCCCTTTTTAAGCATGCATTATCCCAAACATGGAATTGGCCTTCTTTACTGCTGCCGCACACTGGGTCGACACTTTCATTGAGTTGTCCACTAGCACTCCAAGATCTCTCTCCTGTTCTGTCACTGAAAGCTCAGAACCCATTAGCTTATAGTTGAAGTTTTGATTTTTTTGCCCCAATGTGCATCACTTTACATTTGTCTACATTGAAATGCATCTGTCATTTGGCTGCCCATTCCCCCAGTCTGGAGAGATCATCTTGGAGCTCTTCACAATCCCTTCTGGTTTTCACCACCCGGAAAAGTTTTGTGTCATCCGCAAACTTGGCCACCTTGCTGCTTATCCCTGGCTCCAGGTCATTTATGAACAAGCTGAAAAGCATGGGTCCCAAGACAGATCCTTGGGGCACTCCGCTTTTCACCTCTCTTCATTGTGAAAATTGTCCATTGACACCCTCTCTTTGCTTCCTGCTCCCCAACCAATTTTAAATCCATAAGAGGACCTGCCCTCTTATTCCCTGACTGTGAAGTTTAACCAGTAGCCTTTGGTGAGGGACCGTGTCAAAAGCTTTCTGAAAATCCAGATATGTAATATCCACAGGTTCGCCAGCATCCACATGCTGGTTAACCTTTTCTACCAGATTTGTGAGGCAAGACTTACCCTTACAGAAGCCACGCTGACTTTCCTTCAGCAGCGCTTGTCTTCTATGAGCTTTAAGATTTTATCTTTGATGCGGCTTTCTACCATCTTACTCAGAACAGACGTTAGGCTGACCGGATCCCCTCTCCTTCCTTTTTAAAAGATTAGCGTAACATTAGCTATCCTCCAATCCTCTGGCACCACGGCAGATTAAAGGGACAAGTTGCATACTATAGTTAAGAGATCGGCAATTTTGTTTTTCAGTTCCTTAATAACTCTTGGGTGGATGCCATCTGGGCCTGGTGACTTACTGACCTTTAATTTGTCGATTATGTCTAAAACCTCTTCTCTTTTAACCTCTATCTGACTTAATTCCTTAATTCCTTAGTCAGAAGGGACCATTCAGGCAGCGGTACCTGTCCGATGTGTTCTGCCATGAAGACAGCCGCAAAGAACTCATTTAATTTCTCTGCAATCTCCGAGTCCCCTTTTATTTCCCCTTTTCCTCCCTCCCCATCCAGTGGGCCAACCGCCTTAATTCCTAAGGAACAACTTGAATTCATTCCCTTAACCATATAAGACAGTTGAGGAGGTGTCCTATACCATTTCAAAATTAATTTCACCTCCAATTCTCTAATTTTTTCCATTTTTATTTCCAATATTCCTTTCATTAATCTGTCTATCTCCTGTACTGTCAATTCCACCTTTCTTTCCCACTTAGTTTGTATTATCCCGATCATATGGTCTTTGTCTTTATTCATTAAGTTATATAACTTCCTTGCAATACCCTTCTTGTTATCCTCTTTAATACTATATAATTTTTCTAACAGAGTGTCCTCCTTATTTAGTATTCTACAATACCTCCTCTGTTTCAAGATATTTAATTATATAGAGCCATGATCCTTAACCAATATTGTCCTCCGACTTTCCCTAATACTTGTGCCGGTATCAATATCCCCTGAGGGTTATATACATCCTTCACTCTAAAGTAGCCCTTTTTGTCTAACTTCTTCCAAAATGTTTTCTCAACATTTTTAAATTCCTCACTTAGGGATTTAAGTGGGGTCCATTTGGAAAGGCTTGGCATCCAATTAGATTGCATTTCCCCCCATACTTTTAATGCTGTCTGTCTTGGGCCTATTGTATTTTTAATTTCATTTTTCACCTTCTGTGTACATATTCCAAATTCGCCCTCTCCTTTATTTATAGTGTCCTCCCATCTCACCTCTTCTCCCAACATGTATAGCAAAACAGATTGCAGCATGGTCACTGTTCCCCAGCAGCTCAGTAACATTGACATCCCTAACCAGGTCCCGAGTATCACAGAATATTAAATCCAGAGTCACCTGTCCTCTGGTGGGCTCTGTGACTAGCTGCTCTAAGGCACAGTCATTCAGCACATCAAGGAATCCGATCTCTCTTTCTTGGCCAGAGCATGAGTTAACCCAGTTGATATGAGGGTAATTGAAGTCCCCCATGATTACAACCCTGTCCCTCTTTGATGCCTCCTTGATTTGTTTCCTCATTTCAAGGTCCCCTTCAGGTTTTTGACCCGGAGGACGATAGCATGCCCCCACTATTACATCACCCTTTGGGCCAGGTAGCTTAATCCACAGTGACTCTATACTGGAGTTGGACCTGCTTTCAATTTCTACCCTACTGGATTCTACCCCTTCTTTGACACAGATGGCCACCCCACCTCCAACACCCCCCCTCCCGATCCCTCCTATAGAGTTTATAGCCTGGAATTGCAGTATCCCACTGGTTCTCTGCATTCCACCAGGTTTTCGTTATGCCCACTATATCAATGTGATCCCTAGTCACCAAACATTCCAGTTCTCCCATCTTTGCTCGGAGACTTCGGGCATTTGCACTGAGACACCTGTATATGGGGTCCCCCAAGAAAGATCTGTTCTTCGATCCCTTATCCCGGCCTTTCTTTCTACTGGACCGGTTGTCCCATCTCTTTATGCTTACACTACTAATCCCCACCCTGCTATTACTCTGTGGTTTTCCAGCTTCTCCTTTTTCATCCTGTAAGGATGAGGCATTCCGAACCAGATGCCACTCGGCTCCTGTCGACTTTCCCCCAGGGATCAGTTTAAAAGCTGCTCTGCCACCTTTGTAATGTTAAGCGCCAGCAGCCTGGTTCCATTCTGGTTCCACATTGCGAGTATCTTCAGAAGTCAGGTGATGACCTGATCAGCACATCTCCTGCACACTTGTTTCAGTGTTGCAGGTCAGTCCTACCTGCAACACTGAAACAAGTGTACAGGAGATTGAACATTATGCTTAAGGAAGGGAGGGGAGATCCCACCCTCTAACTCAGAGATCTTCAACCTTTTTCATCTCATGGCATACTGACAAGGTGCTAAAATTGTCAAGGCACACCATCAGCTTTTTTTTACACTTGACAAAGCACACTGTGCTACAGTGGGGTGTTCACCCCCCAATGGCCCTACTAATAAATGACCTTTCCCCAAATTCCCACAGCATACTTGCAGGCCATTTACAGCACATCAGTGTGCTGTGGCCCAGTGGTTGAAAATGGCTGCTCTAACCATTGGAAATTCCACTCAGCTTTGTCCAAGGCTGCCATTTTTTCCTAGTAGATCAGTTTGTGTTTTAACAGTTATATCACGGAAAGTCTTCAGCAGGAGAAGACTTCCCCATCACCCAGCCATGAAAATAGCCAGTGATTGCACTTTTGCCTTTTGAACTACTGAAAAAAGCATGTAAGCCAGAAAATTCAGATTCTCTGATTTCAAAAGTAGGCTCTGCCTTTGTATTCCCCCCCCCCCCACAACCGGAAGGATGCTGAGTATTTGCTCTTTGAGAAGAAAAGATCAGATTTTACACTGAATTAAGAGTATTTAAATGGACCAGAATGTCATCTAATCAATTAATCCACGGTGCAATTACCCACGTATAAGTCCCCTGTCCCTCCAGATAAACCAGCACAATCTGACTGCAGCAGCTCACAAACAAAATGTACCTGCAGAAAACACTGCTGAAGTGAGCGAGTCAAGGTACATCCTACAAAACATGGCAAAGGATGCCCAGAAACAACTGGGTGGAGGAGGAATCCTTCCATAGCTGAGATCTGGGAGTAGTTTGGCCCTATTTATGGAGTTCTGATTCTCACACTACTGTATGTAAGCAGTGTGACTGCTGCTCCAATCATGCCCCAATAATTTTGGAGTCAAACTGCTCAGGAAGTGTGTGAAGTTGCCCCTAAGTAGGATGGAGTCATTTTAATCAGATTACAGGAGTGCTCCAGTATCCACTGCTTCAGTTATCCACGGATACCATGGACACAGGAATGAAGGTTAGGGGGAACATTAAACAAATCTCATTTTTTGCCCTTTGCTTTGCGGCCAAACCACTGGTGTTTCCTTATCTTTAAAGTGGTGCCCCCAGTATCCACGGTTTCAGGTACCCACAGAAGGGTCGGGAACAGAACCCCAGCGGCTAGCAGGGCATGCCTGTATTGGTATTTGCAGCTTGGGGAGAGAATGTGCTCCACTGACGTGATTAAAATTGTCATTTTTCACATAAGAAACTGGGTTGGGATTGCAGCAACACCTTTGCTGCTCAAGTAGCTCAAAATTCCCCAAGGAAATGTTACTGGTGCATAAGTTTGTTTCATCCAGTATCTTCCCTCCGACAGTGGTAGTCCTCAGTGCCACACATTGCCTGACTGCTGACCAAATGGATTCCTAGCCAATCCGTTCTCAGTTTGCTCATTGGTGGGTCAGTGATCCTGACTGGGGCAGGATCCGGCACTTGGAAATGGGGAGATGTGACCCCCCTTTCTCAGTGGACTCATTGGCAGGCTCAGGTCAGGTGATGAAATTTCCTGAGGGAGGGGCTCCCTCCATTCCCCAGACTGCAAACAAGCCTCAGGAAAGACATTCCGCCCTCCTGTCTCTTCTGTGCTCTTCTGCGAGACGTCATCTGTGGTGTGGTGTGCTGGTAGTGCGTTGGCATGGATGCGGGGCTGCAGCTTGCTGCAGGTGTCCTCTGGCTTCCGAGGGGTATGGCGGGGCAAAGATGGCAGGTGCTATCGAACCTCTGAGTGGGATCGCCTCCCCTCAGCTCCCCTCGGGCCGAGGGGAGCTGGAGAGGTAGGGCAGGAGGGCCGGCTGAGCCTGCCAATTGTTGCTTCAAAGCTCAAAAATGAAGAAGTGTGAGGTGCCACAACAGACAGATTATCCTTGAGGCCTTGCTTGGTAAAACGTGGGACGTGCTGTGGCTTGTTTGGCACCTGTGCTCCAATCCACAAAAGAAAACAGGCACCAGCCAGTGTCTGAGGAAGCAGCCTGGGGAAAAGGGGGTGTGTGTGCTGAAAATACGGAGTGCCTTTAGTGCCCCAGTTTGCCACAGCAGAGCAGAGCAGGCCTCAAAAGCAGCAGAACCCACCTCTGAAGCAGCCTGGCAAGAGGCAGCCGCCTCTGGGATTTTCAGCCACTGCTACAGGGAAGACTGAAGAGCCGTCAAGGAACGTGCCTCCAAGTTTCCTCCCTCCGCCACTCATAAGTCTGATTCAATGATATATGGGGGAAATCCTCATGGGGCTGGTAACAGCATGTGATCTTTTGTCATCTTCACTATTCTACTCTATGGTTTCTGAAATGCAGAGTGCAAACCCTGTATTTAATTTATGGTTTATTTTCTAAAATAACCATTCCAACACTTGTAAAGTTGCAGAATTACAATCCCCACAAAACTGATCTAACTGATCAATCCTCCCATCATTGCATATTGATCCCAATATGCAATAAAGAAGTAAATTTCTCAAACAACTCCGTGGTTTTAAATTGTCCTTCTCTCCCCCTGACCATTATTCACACAGGCCACAACTAAAGTCTTTAGTTGCCATTCCTATTTTCTTGGACTACTTTGTAATTTCCAGTGATTTACCGAATCAATCTCAGCCATGATAAACAAAGCCAAATAAAGCCATTTTCCGCCCTCTCCAAGGTCTACACGAATGGAATTGGGGTTCGACTGCTGCAGGCTGCCACGGAAGTGCCACGAAGTGCTTTGCGCGGTGCAGGGAGCAGGGGCACCAGTAGGGAGAGCAGAGCCTTCTTGCACACATCGGCAGATGCCTGGGAGCGGGGGAGTGCAGGGAAGGGGTTGAACAGGGCATGGGGGAGGAGATGGGGTGGGGTAGGCAGATCGAGCAGCAGCGCACGCTGGATCCTGACCCCCTTCCCAGACCCGATCCACCCGTATGGACCAACTCAGACTTGTGCCAGTGATAGGGCTGGTGCAGGTCCGAGTTGACCCACAGTGGCTGTGGGGCTTAGCCTAGAGCAGCAAACGTCACCCAGAGGAGACCTCCAGCAAGCCCCTTGCCTGTACCGCTGTGTTACCACACAGGGATTTGGTTAGGACTGAGCTGCTAATTTCCCTTGAAACAATTTCCATCACATTATTCAAAACCTTTGTTAACGCACTGAACTCCAAATTATGTCTTGTTCTCTCTAATATTGTCTACCTCAGTTCAATAAACAGGTGCACGTTGCCACCATTCATGAGTCAAGTTTCCTTCTTCTTAACACTTCCAACATCTACAGATATCTGTCCAATATATCCAACTCATCCTTTGTGGGGTCAAATACCATCTGTACAGAACCTTGTACTTTGCTTCTTTCCATGAGGCACACACGAAAGCTTCTTTCTGAAACAAATACAACTCAGCCAAAACTCTACTAGATCCTCCTCTCCAAAATCCCCTCTCCCACTTTTTTTATGTCTGTCTTCTTTCAAAGAGAACGCATTTAAAATACAGCTCCTTAACCACCACCCCTCCTTTATTAATACCACCGTCTACTCAGTCAGTTGTCTCAAGTTCCAAATTCTTAATCTTTGAACCACAAATGTTCCCATCTGAAGGTATTATAGCCATGCTGGGTTCCAACAGTTAGCTGCTGTTACAATGTTCTCTCAAGGCACAAATCTAGCGGTTTCCCAAAGCAGTAATAGTTTCGATGCAGCCATCAAAGCATGCAAGGAGGAGCAGACAGGAAGAAAAGAGAAAAGCAGCAAAGGTGGCAGAACAAAAATTTCATAGAACAGCAGCAGCTCGTTCATATAACACGCCTTGCTTCTTTGAAACCCAGCCGTAATACGTTGCACTCTCCTGCTCGTCACAGTGACTCAGTCAACAGCTGAGAAGATGGTTATCATTGAGTAATGGGCAGCTGCTGCCCTCCAAGCATCCTGGTTTCAGAGCTGACCACTACAGGCAAACAATTTGGCAGTTTGGAGCTCCCTTTTCCTTCTCATTCAAGAATATCTTCCTTCTGTTCACCAGCAGTCAAATGTCATTAATTCCAACCAC
Organism: Lerista edwardsae; assembly: GCA_029204185.1. Lineage (NCBI taxonomy): Eukaryota > Metazoa > Chordata > Lepidosauria > Squamata > Scincidae > Lerista > Lerista edwardsae. Next base: position 237,879 of record JAJKFI010000168.1, on the reverse strand, counting down.
ATCTTTAAGACAGCATTTTTCAAACTGGGATTGGGACCCGCTTGGTGGGTTGTGACCCAATTTCTGGTGGATCCCACAGTATCCCCAATGAAAACATGGGTGATGGAAAGAGCAGGTAGCCTCAAGTTCTGAAACTAAAAAAAAACAGACAGCTGCTAACTGTTCTGCAAAGAGCTGAGCTCCTGCAGTTTGCAAGTTTGTGTAAAGATAGGGAGATAGATACATGTTTGAACATCTTTTTTTCTGGAGTTTTTCCCCCCAAGTCCTCATGAACAAGTAGTGGGGCAGGTGAAAGTGGGGTCACATAACTAAGCCCCTCGAGCCTTGAAGCTATTCAGTATGGCTGCCTCATTAGAGAAATGTATTGAGTTTTGTTTTTTTGCAAATAAATAAATAACATGTTTCTTCTACAACAATGTTATTCGAACTGTTGGTCAGGACCCACTTGGTGGGTTGTGACCTGATGTCAGGTGGGTCGTGGAAAGCTGGAAGTAGCCAAACTGCAGACTTTATTATTGTTATATTCCTTTTGTGATTGTTTACAGTTTGAATTTTCAAGTGCATGTTTTTTAAATTTTATTTTTAGTTCAGTGCTTTTGTATCACATTTTGTCCTAATCTTGCCTTCTGAGGGATGTTTCATGGTTTTACAATTGTTGCAGTCCAAGAATGTCAATTTGCACTTCAGGAGTGTCATTTATTGTTACAATGACAGCACTTCCTGCTGGATGATGTCACTTCCTGCTACAACATCACTTCCAGGTAATGACATCACTTCCGGTGGGTCCCAATATGAGTGCCATTCTAAAAAGTTTGAATACCATGGTTCTACAACATAGGGCAGTACTGATCAGTACAAAGAAACATCTGATACAAAGTGTATTTCATTCACACTTTATGCTACCAGTGCCAAACATGGACACTTACAACAAAACACAAGCAAACGTTAGTTACTGTAGAAATGAGATGTTTGAGGAAAGCTGTGGGAGTGACCAGAAGAGACAAAATCAGGAATGAGATCATAGGGGAAAGAATAGGAATTCTAGGCTATGTACAAAGACAGCAAATAAAGTGGTTTGCTCACCTGGAGAGAATGCCTTATAAGGCACATATAACGAGAGGAGAAGGGCAAAGAGTGTGAGGTGGGCCCAGAAGGCAGTGGAGTGATGACATCAAAAACCTATTGCAGCAACACCAAATGACATTGGAAGAGGCTGCTAGAAGCGCAAAAACTGCAACTTTGTATCTCCCTCGCAGACGCGTATCTGACCTGTAGCCCGGGGTGGCGCGAGCCATGGGCGCCGGGCAGCAGCGGGGTGGCATTGCGTGCAGTCCATGCATGAAACAGTGCGCTCCTCGGCCCGCCCGCCCTCCCTGGTCTCCGTTACGCTCCGAAATGGAGCATTTCTGGGCGCAGGGAGGTGTGTCGGAGCGACGCATGGGGGCGGGGCGATGTCTTGGGGGCGCGGTTTCAGTGCCAGCCATGGGCGCGCTCTGGCCTCCGTTCAGGCCTGCTCCCTTGACACCCAAAGTGGTAAAAGAGGAAGAAAAGAAGAAATAAAATATTAAATGTAAATATATAAATAAAAATGTTGCTTTCTAGATCAGTTTTTTTAAGTTTCATAAAGCTTAACCTATCATAAAGGACCCACCTGTCCTGTTTAAGCGTCATTTAAAAAAGAGGGTCCAGGTGCTAAAAAGTTTGAGAACCGCTGCTTTAAGAGGAGAAAAAAAGTGAAGACAGTGGGAAATCCTGGCCTGCAGGCAATAGGTCACAGAATGCCTCAACATTTGGGGGAGTGTGAACAGTCAGAGAGGAGACTGGGAGACAGATAAAGCCTGGGAAATCTTACCAGTGGAGACAATTAGGATTTTTTTATTATTATTAATTTTTATTGATTTTAACATAAGGGTACAGTGTAGGGTAAATGATAACCTGGGAAAGGGATAACTAAGGGTTACACATAAGGTTTACTGTTCCGAGAAAGCTAAGTTCTTAGTCAATTATACATTCTTATAGTTCATCTAGACATCTTTACTTAATTCTTAATTGTGTATCTATATCTAATTATTAATTGTATAATTGTGTATCTATCCATTCATAAAAGCGTTTCCAGTACTTTTCTATTTTATACAAATTTCCATCTTTTAATCTTTCTGTTAATATATCCATCTCTGCTACATTGTACAATTTATCTAATAAATTTTCTAATGTTGGTGTTTCATTACTCTTCCACTTTTGTGCGTATACCAATCTTGCCACAGTTATGATATGTATTGCTAAATATTTACTCTGTTTATCTTGTATTGTCGCTACCAGGTTGAGAAGGAAAAATTCCAGTTTCAATGGGATATTGCATTTCAAAATTAATTGAATCCAGTTTTGTATTAGTTTCCAGAATTTTTTAGCTTTTTTGCAGGTCCACCACATGTGGTAGTATGTGCCTGTTGCATCCTTACATTTCCAGCACTGTTTCGATGTTCCTTTATACATTTTGGCTATTGTTTCTGGCGCAAGATGCCATCTGTAGAACATTTTATAAATATTTTCTTTGAAAGTTGATGCTTTGGTGAGTTTTATGTTCATGTTCCAAATCTGTTCCCAGTCTTCTATATTTATCTGGTTTCCATAATTTTTCATCCATTTTATCATCGTCTCTTTTATTATTTCATCTTCTGTTTTACATCTGTCATACATCTTCTTGATGTATTTAACTTATGTATTTAACTTATGTATTAACTTGATGTATTTAACTTATCAAATTCCACTTCAACTTGGTATATTCCTATTTTTTTATCTTCTTTAATTCTGGATTTTAGCTGCATTTCTCTCCACCAATCTAGATATATTCCTTTTTTTTCTAACTCCTGTCTATTTAAGATATTTCCTTTTTCATCTAGGAGTTCTTGATATGTTCTATTTTGATCATTGTTTATCCAATCTGGTCTGCTGTTTATTTCCAAGGGCTTGACCCATCTTGGAATCTTAATATATATCCTATGTCTAATCTGTTCCCACACTTTTAATAGTGATCTTCTCAATATCTGTTGTTTGAACTGTCCATATTGCTTGTCTTTTTCATATATTAGGAAAGCACGCCATCCTACTCGTAGGCCATTTGCTTCTAATTTCATCAATCTTGTCTTCTCAGCTTTTACCCAGTCTTTAATCCATTGTAAAGCCACCGCCTGATAATACAATCTGGTACACTGAAGCCCGCTCTTCTTCTATCCTCCTGCAATAATTTCAATCTTATTCTTATAAATTTAATAATCGTTCTATTTAATTCTGTAAAAAAATTCTTCTTGAGTATTATGGGAATGGTTTGAAAGAGGAATAATAACTTTGGAAGAATATTCATCTTAATGGCTGTAACTCTTCCCAACAGGGATAGTTGTAGTCTATTCCATGTTTCCAACTTTTTTAAAACTTCTTTTAGGATCTTCAAATAATTATCTTCCATTAATGTACTAGTTTTCTTAGTTATTATGATTCCCAAATATTTTATTTTGTTACTTGCAAGTCAAAATTCTTTAGTTTTTCTTCTTCTTTCCCTTTAATGTTTTTTAATATCATCTTAGTTTTTTGGTAATTAATCTTTAGTCCTGCTACTTCACTGTATTTCTCTACATCCTCCAATAAAGATTGAAGTCATAGGATCTTCCAAGATAAATACTAAACCGTCTGCGTATGCTAATAATTTATATTCTTCTCCTTGATTTTTTAATCCTTTTATTCTATTGTTATCTCTTATTATATTATTTAAAGTCTCCAATGCTAAAATAAACAGTAATGGCGATAATGGACAGCCTTGTCTTGTCCCCTATTCTATCTTTACTTCTTTAGTGAATTCTCCATTTATTTTTATCTTCGCTTTCTGTTCTGAGTATATTCCCTTCCATTACTTTAATCATCTTTTCTCCAAAGTTGGAGAACTTTTCTTCTAATTGTTTTATCATATGGGATTTAGGTCGACTCTGTCGAGCCGTTGCTTCGGCGACTACACTGGCTGCCGGTTCTGTTCCGGGCCCAATTCAAAGTGCTAGTTTTGACTTTTAAAGCCCTTTACGGCTCGGGTCCGGGGTATTTGAGGGACCGCCTTCTTCCATATAATCCAACCCGTACTCTTAGATCATCTGGGGGGGCCCTTTTGACTGTGCCGCCAGCAGGAGAAGTGAGAGGGGTGGCAGCCAGGAAGAGGGCCTTTTCGGTGGTGGCCCCCCAACTCTGGAACACCCTCCCCTTAGAATTGAGAACTGCTCCCTCCTTGTTTACGTTTCGGCGGGGGCTGAAGACCTTTTTATTCCAAAAAGCTTTTAACTGTTGACAGGCTGGCTGGTTATTATGATCCATGGGGCTTGTTGTTTTAAACTGTTTTTAAATTTGTTTTTAATTGTGTTCTTAATCTTTTGATTATATTGTTTAATACTGCTTTTAATTGTTTTTAATGTGAATTGTTATATTGTTTTTATATATATATTGTAATGCCGCCTTGGGTGCCTTCGGGCACAATAAGGCGGGGTAAAAATCCAATAATAAATAAATAAATAAATAAATATAATTCCAGTCCACGTTATTGAAAGCTTTTTGGGCATCAACAAATATCAGGGCTAATTTCCTTTCTGGGTGTATTTTGTAAAATTCCAGAATATTTATTATCATTCTAATATTATTTTTTAACTGTCGCTTTGGTAAAAATCCTGCTTGATCTTCATGTATAACTTGCATCAGAATTTTTTTTAATCTTGTAGCTAATATTGATGTAAATATTTTATAATCTGAGTTTAATAATGATATTGGTCTGTAATTCTTGATTTCTGTTTGATCAGTGTCCAGTTTTTGTATCAATGTGATGGTTGCTTCCTCCCATGTTTTAGGAATTTCTCCACTTTCCCATATTTTTCCAATTAAATTTTTAAAAGGTATCATTAATACTTCTCCCAATTTTTTATAATACTCTGCTGGAAGACCATCTGGTCCTGGTACTTTCTGTTTTCTTATAGCTTCCACCAATTCACTAATGCTTATAGGTTTTTTCTTTTTTTCTGTTCTTCCGATAATCTTAATTTATTATGTTTTTTAGATATTCAATTTGTTTCTCTTTATCAACTTTTTTGCCTTTATATAAATTCTTATAAAATTCTTCTATTATTTCTTTCATTCCCTCTAATGTTGTCACTTCTTCTCCTTGATTATTTCTTAATTTCTTAATATGATTTCTTTGTCTTTCTTTCTTTAATTTGAATGTTACATCTTCTGAGCTCCATTTTTTCCCCGGTTCAAATTTCTCTTTAATATAAGTAGCTACTCCTCTTTTTTTTTGTCTTTGTCTGATGCATAGAATAAACTTCCCAATTTTCCATTTTTCAGAAATCTTATATCTTTTTCTCTAATGTGTGTTTCTTGAAGGCAGACTATATCAAGATTCATTTTCTCTAATTGATGAAAAATCCTGCGCCTTTTTTGAAGTGAATTCAAACCATTAATATTTATAGATATTACTTTAATTTGCTCCTCCATTTTGCTTTTTATAACGTTCTTTTTTCTCTTTCTCTATTTCTTGTTTAGACAATTAGGATTTTTTTTTACCTGGACAGGCAACTGGTTGTGATTTCTGCCTCTAGGTGTCGGTTCTACTGCTGTGGATTCCAGAATCTGAAAACTGACTCCAGCAGCCAACCCTCCAATATTTGCTAAGTGATGGAACAGGACAGTCGTATGGGCAGCCACAGCCCTGCAAGGGGGTCACTGCCTGAACTGGACTCGTTGCGTAGGTGTGGTTAGTGACACTGAATTTATCTGGTTCCAGGTTCTCATATGTGCAAACTGTTTGGCCTCAAAGATTATGTTTCATCCTGTATTATTACTAATACTGTGGCAATTTTTTTAAACATGGCAAACAGTCACAGAAAAAAACATGGTTAAAAAATGTTCAGTCTTAAAGGCCACTGTCTAAAAAGCATTTCTACCTAATGTCACACAAAAGCTCCTAAAATAAGCTGGTTTTGCATTTACGCCTAAAAAGAATTCAAGAAGTTGGCCCTTGAAGCTTGGCTAGAAACCGTCTTCAGTGCCCAACTGGCTCCTCTGCCTGTCAAGCGATGATTAAACGGAGCTGCCTTTGCCTTCAGCTTGGCAGCCCAGCACAAGGGGGCAATGGGAGGGGCCTGGGGGACACATGCAGGGAGAAGGAGGGACCAGTGACCCATGCCAGGCTCCAACAGACTGTACCAATGGGGTTCTCCTTCAGATTAAATTGCAGGCAACCTGCAAACATCATCAGCCAGCACCAGATGCTTAGGATTTTCCAATCTGGAAAATGAACAGCCCTTTTGGGATCACTGATTGGCCTCCAATTCCACAGTATGCTTCAACCCAAAGCCCATCTGAACCAGCTAAAAGTCAGATGGCTTTGCTCTGTCTCTGGTTCAATCAGACTGATGCATTGCTTTATTTTAACAACAACAAACAAACAAACCCAGACCTTAAGCCAAATACACTCTGGAAGCAGCAAGTCAGCATAGCTACAGGCCAACTTTCTCATATCGCCTTCACCAACTGAAAGGAGGGAGGGGAAATGGCAGTGTTTGGGAATAGCACAGTCAAAGAGAGAACAAGTTCGCAATTAGGCAGGCGTACAATAGAACTCTGTTTCCATCTTACTTTTTAGCTTTAAATTAAACTGTTGTACTTTTTAATGTATTATGTACATTATGCTTTATATGAGCTACTTTGGGAATCCACGTTAGTGGAGGAAGGGTGGGTTATAAATATTATAAACACAGGAAAACTGAAAAGTATTTTAAAAAAGAAAACGCTGTTTTTTTCTAGAGCATTCTGGTTTCCATTAACTTTCCCTCTCCCTCATCTGCAATGAATACAACAATCTATAACTATATAAACAGCCATCTTCTGGCTGGCACAATAATACTTCACTTAGGGCCCAGCTACATACAATGTGAAACGCGTCGTTCTTGGTTTAGCTCAAATTCAAGTTTGCGGACAACACTAAACTTTTCTGGGTGGTGAAAACCAGAAGGGATTGTGAAGAGCTCCAGAAGGATCTCTCCAAACTGGGGGAATGGGCAGCCAAATGGCAGATGCGTTTTAACGTAGACAAGTGTAAAGTGATGCATATTGAGGGGAAAAAACAAAACTTCACATATAGGCTGATGGGTTCTGAATTGCTAAAACAGATCAGGAGAAAGATCTTGGAGTGCTGGACAACCCAGTGAGCAGCAGCAGTGAAAGAGGCCAATTCCATGGGTTTTTTTTAAAAAAGGATTAAGAATAAACAGCCAATAATATTATGCCATTGAACAAACTGATGGTAAGGTCCCATCTGGAGTATTCTAGCAGTTCTCATCGCCACACCTCAAAAAGGACATAGTGAAACCAGAGGTGTCATCTACTCCCCAGTAGACGGTTCGCTGGGCGGGAGTAGGGAGTGATTGACAGTCCGTCGATTCACTTCCGGTTTCTTCGCGCGCCCCGCGCAGCTTTCCCTCACCTCGGAGGGGGCGCCTGCTCGCCCAGGCACCCTGCGCGCCCCCCACCCATCCCCCAAGGCGAGCAGGCGCCCCCTCCGAGGCGAGGGAAAGCCACGCGGGGCGCGCGAAGAAACCGGAAGTGAATCGACGGACTGTCAATCACTCCCTACTCCCGCCCAGCGAACCATCTACTGGGGAGTAGATGACACCTCTGAGTGAAACTGGAAAACAGCAGAAGAAAGCAACCAAAATTATTGTCTGTCTGTCTGTCTATCCTTCTGTCTGTCTGTCTGTCTGTCTGTCTGTCTAAAAGATTTGTATCCTGCTTTTCTTTGTTAGCTCAAGGCAGATAACATGAATATTGTTAACAATATTAAAATGAACAATATATAATACAATATATAAAAAATTAAAAAAGAAAAAATAGAAAGAAAAATAAAAATAAGACTAAGGGGGGTAATAACATTTTGGAGGAGGGCAACTTCAAAAGCCAAGTTGTAAAGCCAAGTACCACTGTGGAGACACAGGAGACACAGGCATCTGACACATCACACAAACACAAGACGGAACAAAAAAATTTTGAGCCGTTGCTGAAAGGCCATGATGACTGGGCTGCACACCTCCCTTATGAGGAAGGCTATAGTGTTTGGCTCTTCAGTGTAGAAAAAGGCACCCAAGAGGGGACATGACTGAGATGCACAAAATTATGTATGAGATGGAATGGAGTGGACAGAGGGATGTTCTCCCCCTACACACACACACACACCACAAGAACCAGAGGACATGCACTAAAATTGAGTGATGGGGGAGTTAGAACTGACAAAAGAAAATATTTATTTAGCCAGCATGTAATTAGTCTGTGGAACTTCTGGACACCAGATGTGGTGATAGTGTCTGGCCTAGATGCCTTTAAAAGGGAATTGGAAAGATTTCTAGAAGAAAAATCCATCATAGGTTACAAGCCATGATTGATATGTGCAACTTAGAAGTCGGTTTTAGAAGTAGGCTACCTCAGAATGCCAGATGCAAGGAAGTGGCAACAGGGTGCAGGCCTCTTGTGTGCCTCCTGAGGCATCTGGTGGGCCACTGTGAGACCCAGAAGCTGGAATGGATGTGCCTTTGGCTTGATCCTGCAGGGTTCTACTTCTTCTATACTTATTTTGAGGTTTGTTTTTAAGGAAATGGCAGCCATGTGGGGGCCTGACCCAGACGACAACCATGGTTAGAAGGCAGGGGGTGTTTAGCCAATTAGAAGGCACTTAATCTGATGAAGGATAATTATCAATGTAGGAATTATCCCACATGGCATTTTGGTTGAATCTGGGAGGTCATGCAAGGCCATCCAGCTACAGCCAGCATCCACATTTGGTCAAACTCTGAGCCGCATAAAGCCTGCTGGAGCCTTCTGACAGGTATGAAATAGTATCAGTGGGGGGCAGCGGCGTCATGCTGCCGGAACGCTGGGCGGGAGGAATGGGTGAGCGGCAGCCCGCCCATTGCGTACCGCTCCGTTTCGCCGTCTTCCCCGCCCCCGTACCGCTGCCGCTCACCCGTTCCTCCCGCCCAGTGTTCCGGCAGCATGACACCGCTGGTGGGGGGTCTGGGAATTGACCCACCCCCATGGACACCGAGGGCACACTGTACTCAGAAGCCTGCACCCGCACAGAATCCTCAAGACAGAGGCCCAGGGAAACTGCTGAAGGGGGATGAATCCTTCTAATGAGTCACCCAGAAGCTGCTGTGTCAGAACCACATGGAATTCTCTTTGAACCATAAGAAATCCAGGTTTGGCCAATTTTTTCCGACGGCTGGAAGATAGCTTAATCCTCCATTGACGTTTAATTTTTTTTTAAATCTTGGAATGGTGATGTAAACCCAGGACTGCACTTTGTACAAACAAGACTTTTATTATGACACAGGCCAGTCCCTGCAGCACTGAATATCCCAAACGGGGGGGGGGGGGGGGGGAAGAGTCGGCTGCTCTTCAGTAAACATCAAAGTCATTTCTTCCTTCTGGTTGCCCTTTCAAATCCCTCTGTTCACTGAGCGCCCAGAAATGGAAAATATGTCCCCTCGCTCCTCGGAAAGGTTTGCTTTGGCATATCACAGCATTTGCAACAGCTCGGTAGCTAGGCGGCTGCTCAGAGCTGGAGGTGTTCTTTAGGACAAGAGAAGTCCCACTTTTCTGGCAAAAAAAAGTTATTCTCTTTCCCACTGCAATTTGAAAAACTACGTCCCTCTAGAAGAGTCCTGGCAGACCATGTCCAGGCTCAATAAAGGTGGCTACAAGGGAATGGAAAAGCCTAAGCCGGATTTGGGGCTTGCACCACAGCAGGCGAAACAGTCTGAGAACCCAAGCACAAGAAATCCAACTTGGGGAGACAACCTCCGCAAGAAGAACGTGGAGCAGAGCAGGCGGGAGCCCTGTCAGTTCACCTAAGGACATCTGAAGGCTTTAGCTAGCACAGGAAGCAAAGAGCTACTGAAGGAGAGGACGCAGGGAAAAGGCAAATTCGCTGGGAATAGCTACCACTAATATCTAGTTTCACTGAAATGAACAGGAAATGAGTAGGCCAGCAATGGGATACATTTACACGGTGATTTTAATACATCATCAATTAAAACACTTTCGCAATAATACCCCCTCATGCTGCCATGATCTTCAACAGACTTACATTCTGCATCAAAAGGAAATGCATAAAACAAATAAAGTAAACTATAGGTGGGCCCTTTTTAACCGCAGGGTAGGAATACGCAGATTTGAGGACTGAAGGGCCCCATCCAGTGTCGTCATTCAGCCGGAACGCTGGGCGGGAGGAACAGGTGAGCGGCAGCTCGCCCGTCGCGTTCCGGTCCGTTTCGCTGTCTTCCCCGCCCCCACGGGGCTGCCGCTCACCCGTTCCTCCCACCCAGCGTTCCAGCTGAATGACGACGCTGGCCCCATCTGACCTCCCAGAGGGGACCAGAAGCACCTTCTGGCTGCATCTGGGAGGCTTTCTGAGGGCTGGAGAGGCTGTGGGTGGCCTCTTCGGGCCTCAGAATTCCTCCTGGAAGTGTTGAAAAGGCATTTCCATTTTTCCCCAGAAACTGTAAGTGCCTCTCAGACACCTCCGGAGGGTCCTGAGGCCTGGAGAAGCCATGCGCTGTCTCTCTGTCAGAACCGGAAGGCACTTCTCGTCATGCCTGGAGATCAGTTGAGGGCCCCGACCTGCAGATTCTGTTATCCGAAGGTTTCAGCATCTGCCAGGGTTCCTGGAAAGGAACGCCTGCGAATGCCAGGGGCCAACCGCAGTAAAATGATTCTGCTTGCAGAACTGCAGAATTTGAGAATTCTTCTCTACGGAATTATTCCAAGGTAACTAAAACGCTGCAATTAAAAAGCAGCAACTCTATAAAGAATGCATGCACATGTGCTTGTTTCTTCCACTTCTGAGGGTGAGAGGAAGGGACAGAGTACACGTGTGGCACTTCAGCTCCATCCATTTCCGGATTTAGAAATTCTGCTCAGACCACCCCACCCACTATACTGGCTTGTGACATTTTACCAGGCAATGCCCGATGCCCATATATTATCAGCCCTGTTTTCTCAGCCATAAGGACTGGAAATGTGCTTTAAAAACATCAAAGGTAAGTTTCTTGGGATGCTGAATTCTGCAGTATGATTGGAAAGCATAAGAACAGGAGGATTCTTCCATGGCTCCTGTTCAGTGGTGTCATTCAAATGATTTAGGAACAGGAATTCATTATTGAGTTCAAATTCAAATGTTGGAGGAAAAAAAAACCCGGAAGCAGCCACGGAGCCCGTTAGGATCCTGAACGTCCGTTCTGGTCCGTTCCCCCTGAATGACATCGCTGCCTTCTCCCCAGTGGGCTGCAGACTCACTAGAGCGGCTGCTGACTCCACGTGTGTGGCTGGAGGGAGCGAGGAAGGGGGCTGTGCAGGACGGGACTTCCCCACTGCAGCCCTTCCCCCTTCCCCCCCTAGGAATCTGGAGTCGCTCCCTTTAACCCTCTGAGTGCCAGCCAACCAAGAAGAAAAGCTCTTTGCAGAGGAATTGGGAGGGGGGAGGAGGGAGAGTGAAGTGGGCGGAGTCAGCCCTAATTTTAACTAGTGGAACTGAGTTCCCCCGCGTTCCCCCTGCATGACATCACTGCTCCTGTTGCTTCTTGCCTTCACAAATATGGCAGTAGAAATACAACCCCCACAAAGGAGGAGAACTGTGTGGTTCTCGGAGTGCCTTGTGAAAAGGCTGGGAGCAGAAGCCCCTGGTGAGCTGCCACATATTTTTTGTATGTCTGCGTATAGCACATCAGAAGCAAATTACAGGAGAGCACAAGACCCCTATGACAGACGTGCCTGCCCAATTCAAGAAACTGCTTAATAAAACCAATGTAGTTTACTCAAGCAAGCTGTATCACAGCGTAAAGCAGACACTGCACTTAACATCAACAAAAATTCAACAAGGTAACCCAAATGGTGTGTTAAGAAAAAACTGCATTCTATGCAAATTAAGCAAACCACTGCTTAATTTGCATAATTTATTCTGCTAGTCATGGGATATGGTGCGTTACAAAAGATGCTAAAGTCATGCCCTAATTACAGTGGAAATCATAATAATGATAAATGCCAGGGAACTTGTTTTATTTGCAAACAAAAAGGAAGAGATTCTGCGACTGCTGGTATCACCTGCACCTAATATTATATCTATAATATCTTAATATCTATAATTTCTTAATATCACACTTTTTGGCATGACTTCAAATTTGATTTTTATTTTTTACTTTTTCACTGTATAAATAACTTTAAAAGATGCTTCCTTTTTTGGCTTTTGTGTGCAGCATACACATTGCCCAGAAAAAAAGCTCAATAAAATTACTAGTCAAAATCACATTAGGAAATGGGCCTTAACTATCCAGACTTCTACTAGAAAATGCAACTTGTTAATGACTGAAAAAGAGCAATTTTCCTTTTGTTCGTTTTGTTTAATTAACTGAATCAATCTGACATCCATTGGGATTCCCGCCTCCATATTACAGTTATTCACAAATTTTATACCTTACAGAGAAGGAAAATACAAATAAGGCAAAGGCTGATATTGCTATGTCTGCAGAAAATATGTAAAGGTACTGAGATGTAATTATTATCCTGCTGCTTTTTCTGGTCTATGGCTGTCTTTTTATATGAAGAGTTTAGTGGCAATCTCTAACTACAACTGTCAGTTTGTATTTGTTTTCTGTCTGGTATGGTGAGCTATGATTTACATCGCCATAAGTATCCATTCAGACATCTGTGGGGTAACTTTTGGGACCAAACAAACAAAAGCATCAAAGGAGCTCCTAAGAGACAGAGAGGAGACGGTTTTTATGATCCAGAAAGCCATGGAGGGTAAGTGAAGGAGAGAGGCCGGCTGCCCTAGATCAACTTTGCAAAACTCCCAGCACACCAGAGGAGGAGAACTCACGTCCTCTGTTCTGGGGCAGATCTGTTCTACCGCCAATTAAATTAGTGGTAGTTTACTTGGCAGGACTGGAAATGAAGCTAAAGTAGTGCTACAAACGTATTTGCCTTGAAGCAGCCTAAGCACCATCACATACACACCAGAGTGATGTAACAGGTACATTTGTATTTTCAGAAACCTGCTTCCTCAGTATCAGGCAGCGCAATCCCATGGTCAACACTATGTCATTAGTGCCGACGAGGGGGGGGGTGAGTGGGACCCCGCATCGGCACTAACACACCGAGATCGGCGGTGCCTCGGTTCACCTGCGCTGAGTTTCCTCTGGGCCAGCCGAAGCTGACTGACGCGGAAGAGAGAGAATGCGGGAGGGAGTGGGCGGGGGGAGCGTTTCTGGGGGAGTGGTGGGTGTGCCGGCCTGGGGGGGGGTGTCCTGGGAGGAGGGCAGGCCCAGATTCAGCCATAAGGCCAAATCCTAGGCCCATTTCCCAGGCCATGCAGCCCCAATTCGGGCCATGCAGTCTCCTCGGACCTGCGCCTGCTGTTTAGCAGATCCAAGGAGTCCATAGGGGAGGCTGGAGCCTCCCCACGTGCAAGGGCCCAAATGTGCCCTTGTGCCAGGGAGCTCCAGCCTCCCATATGCAGCACTACACTGGATCAGGTGCAGACCCGCCAGCAGTGGCGTCATGCTGCCGGAACACTGGGCAGGAAGAACGGGTGAGTGGCAGCCCGCCCATTGCGTACCACTCCGTTTTGCTGTCTTCCCTGCCCCCGTTCTGCCACTCACCCGTTCCTCCTGCCCAGCATTCTGGCAGCATGACGCTGCTGCCCGCTGGCCTCACCATTCCAGCGCAGTGTGGCGTTGCGCTCCGAGTGGCTCATCCAGGAGCTCAGCAGCCGGTCCCAGAGTAGTCTTACATCACTGTCTGGTTGTCCATTTGCCAAATGAGGCTCTCAGAGTTATTGCCAAGAAAAACAAGAATATCAAGCATAGTAAATTAATTGCAGATTAAATATCCTGGTTAAGGAAACAAAGGTGAATTTGTTGTCTGCTGTATGGATAAACAATCCAAACATTTTTCCAAGGTGCCAATATAGTACGGCTTAACATTGTACTGGTATGAATCAGCAGTTGGAGGTTCCTGGGCCAAAACCAGCTGCTAAGGATGTTGCAAGTCACACCCACCCCAGAGGCGAAGGAGAAGTGGAGAAAAATGTCTGCAACGGTGGCTTCAGGCTGGGGGGAGTTGAGGTTCAGCGACTGTCGTAAGGGTCACCAGCCTCACTTGTTTCTTAAAGTGGCCATCCAAGAACTAACCTTTAGCCTGATTGAAAAATGAAGGATAAAACTACACAAAGAGGAAAAGATTCTCAAAGGCCCCCACTGACGTCTTTGGGCTAAAGTAAACAAGATAAAATTTGGGATACAATTCAGACCTGGCCAGATCTAGCCCTCACCCCATATGAAGTTCACCTGGGACAGGGATCAAATTTAGTCCCATTCCCAATGATCTCCCTAAGTTCACTCCTCAGATTTCCCTGTGGAAGTGCTGTTAATGGTTATCACTCACTTCCCAGAGGAAATAAACACACAAAAGGGTGCATTGTGACAGTTTTCTGGGAGAAGGGCACAAGCTGCATTTCTGGTACAGCCTCCCGACCATTATAGAGTACCCACGTAGTGTACTGTATGTTTCTAGGCATACGCAGGGGTCCTTGCAACCTTCCATATAAACATCACTCCCCCAGCTCTACACACACACACACACACACACACAAACACACACACACACACACACACACACAGAGAGAGAGAGAGAGAGAGAGAGAGAGAGAGAGAGAGAGAATCAACAAGTCAGCAGATCCCCAAGTTGTTACGTATGTCAGGAATGTTCCCCCCAAAGCCCCCTTCCTGGCTAGCTCATGTCATCCCAGCTGCTACATCTATAATACTCCATGTGCTGCTAGCTGTAAAGAATACATAACAGGAAATGCAAAGAGGGGAGAAAATTCCCCGCTTCTTGAACTCTGCATTGTGATGAAGGGCTTCTGCATGATCCAGGGCCCAAACACGGAGGGAAAAGATCAGTGGTCTATTTTCTAGGAAAGCAGTGGCCAAAAGGTTATTCCTAAGTGTGCCAGTAGTCAAACCTGATTAAGGGTGCCATCCTGAGGCGCCCGCCACGCTGATGCTACGTCATAGCACCGGCGTGACACACCTAGCGCCAACGCGGGGGCGCCAATTGGCCCCCCGCACCCACGTTCGAGCAATGGGACCGGCGCTGCCTGCAATGCCAGTCCCGTTGCACCGTGCTAAGCCTACCTCGCACTGGCCGAAGCCAACCGGCGTGAGGGAGACGCCATGTCCAAGCGGACACGGGGTTGGCAGGGGGGAGGGAGGTTGGCGGTGGGATGTGGGCGGGCTGGGAATTTGGCCCTAAGGCCAAATCCTAAGCCCGATTGGGAGACCGCGCGGCCCCAATTCGGGCCACGCAGTGTCCTCAGATCTGCACCTGCTGTACCCTTGCCGTGGGAGGCTCTAGCCTCCCCTGCCCACCTTAGGATACGGCGCTGGCCGGCCAGCCTTGCCCTTCCCAAGCTGGGTAGGGTTGTGCTGTGAGACACTGTAGTCCTCGTCTCGGGCTTTGATGTGCTTTTCTCTATCCACTCAGCTGGGGATGAGGCCTCAGGTCAGTGGCAGAGCCCAGGAATGGCCGGGCTGAGAAGACTCTTATCTGAAATGTCAGGCATGTGGAGGTTGAATATTTTCGATTTTCAGGAAGCATTAGATACTGTCCCTCACCAAAGGCTGCTGAAGAAGCTTCACAGTCAGGGAATAAGAGGGCAGGTCCTCTAAATCCTCTAAAGGATTAAGAATTGGCTGAGGACCATGAAACAGAGAGTGGTCCTGTGGCAGGACCACAGGAGTCAATGGGCAATTTTCACAGTGGAGAGAGGTGAAAAATGGAGTGCCCCAAGGATCTGTCTTGGGCCCAGTGCTTTTCCACTTATTCATAAATGATCTGGAGTCAGGACTAGGTAGGGAGATGGCCAAGTTGGTGGATGACACTAAATCTTTCCAGATGGTGAAAACCAGAAGGGATTGTGAAGAGCTCCAAGAGGATCTCCCCAGACTGGGGGAATGGGCAGCCAAATGGCAGACACATTTTAATGTGGACAAGTGGAAAGTAATGCATATTGGGACAAAAAAATCAAAACTTCACATATAGGCTAATGGGTTCTGGGTGTGACAGCTCATGAGAGTTATCGTGGGGTGCTGGCAATTATATAGTGACTTTTTATACACACACACATATACACAAACTTATAAAATGAGTACATACACAGGGCACAATCCTAACCTAACTAAGCACAAGTTAGGCCAGCAGAGTTTGGAGGGACAAGGGACACCGTAAAGTATGTTTGGACCACTCTTAGAGCCAGAGGCCAGCACACAGACATGTGCCACCCTCCCTGACTCAGAGTGGTCAAAACATACTTTACGGTGCCCCTTCCACTGGCCAAATTTTGCTGGCCCAACTCCAGGTCAGGATTGTGCCCACAGAGAGAGTGTGTTCTCTCTCTCTCTCTCTCTCTCTCTCTCTCTCTCTCTCTCTCTCTCT
>JAJKFI010000168.1:205053-219326 GCA_029204185.1 Lerista edwardsae | reverse complement strand
AATGAATGAATGAATGAATGAATGAATGAATGAATGAATGAATGAATGAAGCCACTTCTGGCCTTGCCAGCACAATAATGTTACTTCCTATTCCTGCTTAATGTAATCACTCCCCCGCCCCCAGGTCTTAGGGCTCCTGATAAGTAGTTGCATCTAAGAGGGCCCACCCCCAGCCCTTACATTTGGCACCCCTGATCAACGTCTTTAAGTGAGGCGTGTCGGCACTGTTGGGCCAGAGGCGCCTGCCCTTGCAGTAGCCCACATTAGGGTGTGGCAAGAGGTAGCCTCAGAGAACGGCAAAGCGGGAGGGGGTCCCTTCACCCCCTGGTCCTCCTCCCTGCCAGCAGCCTTGCTTGGGTTCGCTGGCTGGCCAGCCTCCTGCCTGCTGGCCAGGCTCCTCCAGACTGCCCCCATCCCCTGCTTGCCTGGGGCTGTACAGAGCTGCCCCGCCCTCTGGCTCCGCCTCTTCCTCCCAGCCCGGCTGCACAAGCCCAGGCTGACAACCCTCCAGGGCCCTGATCCTGCCAGCACTTGCCACCCTGCCTTCTCCGGCCACTGCAGCCAGGGGCCGCCTCTCACCTGCTCCTGGCGTCAGCAGGCCAGGCGGACGGCACCCTTGATCACAACAGGACCGGCCTGACTGCGACCGAGGGGGAAGGGGTGGGTGGGCTGCCTGTCCTGTCTGTTGCAGCAGTGCCAGGGGCTTCCCATGGCCTGACCCGCCACTGGGGCAGGGGGGCTGCTGCCACAGTCCCCATAGGAGAGTATGATGGCCGGGATCCTGGCTGCCTCAAGCCTTCCCGGGTAAGCGAAGCCCCAGACCAGATCCCAGACAAGGTGGAATAGGTTTGTTTTTATTTATTGAAAAGAACTTATAGCCTTCCTCTTCCTCCTGAAATAAGGATGCTCAAAACTGCTTAAAATAAAAAGCGAAACAACAATAAAATATCAATACAAAATACAAAATAAAAACAGCAGCAGCAACAGGACAGTTGCAAAGTAAAGTAGGAATAAGGGATGGGAGAAGTAAATAATGAAATGGAGAAATGTAAAGCTTTTGTTGCTGCTGCTGCTGCTGCTGCTACATCTGCATAGTGTGGCATGACCTAGGATAGTAGTGAGGCAACCAAGTCTATCAAAGACACCAAATTATGGTCAAGTTTCAAGCAGAACGTTAAGGAGTGCAGAGGAATCTCCATCTTAGGTGAATGAGCACAGAAACGGCAAATGATGTTCAAGTTAAGTGCGAAGGGATGCACACTGTGAGGTGGGGGGGGGCGAACCCTAACCTCATCTACATGCTGATGGGGTCAGAATTGGCTGCACATATCAGGGGGAAGGGTTGTAAGAGCTGTGGCGGACAGACCTCTCAAAATGCCAATTATTGTGCAGCCACGGCAAAAAGCGCAAGCTCAAAACTGAGAACGATTGGGAAAGTTTGAGAGCTGCGCTCCGAGCATCTTAATGCCTTTGTATCAGTGCTTTTCAACCAGGGTATCTGGTGCACCCATGGGCAAGGTGTGGCTTGGCAGCGGCTTGGCCCTTCAAAGGAGGAGGCACTGTTTGGGGAAGGAAAATGCAGGGCAAAGCACTCTGCTTCTGTACACAGCTGCTGCGTCTGGTGCCAGTGGAGCCACTTGCAAATGTGATACTTGCCCCCTAAAAGGGTTGAAAAAAATCCAACTTTATATTATTACACAGCCACATTTATATGTCAGACCAGCACACCTCGGTGCTCTGCTTGCAGGCTTCCTGGGAGCACCTGGCTGGCCACCGCTGAAAACAGGATGCTGCACTAGACGGACCCTCTGATCCTGCAAGGACCTTCTTCCTGTACCTGCATGATGAACGCCAGACAGGAACTGAGCAAGGGATGACCGGCCTGGAATGAAATGACCTGCCAGGGACCAGACCACTGCAGCTGATCTTCCTCCAATCACACCACCATTAGAGGCATTCATTCATTCATTCATTCATTCATTCATTCATTCATTCATTCATTCATTCATTCATTCAAATAGTATTTATATACCGCTTTTCAACACAAAGTTCACAAAGCGGTTTACAGGAAAATAGTAATAATAAAGTTAAATGGCTACCTGTCCCAAAGGGCTCACAATCTAAAAATATGCAAAACACCACCAGCAACAGCCACTAGAAAAGACACTGCGCAGGGGTGAAGAGGGACAATTACTCTCCCCCTGCTAAATATAAGAGGAACACCACTTGGAAAAGTGCCTCTTGCCCAGTTAGCATGGCAGTTAGGAGCCAGGCATGATCCTAAACACACTGTGTGGTTAAACTGTGCCACTAGTGTAATAAGAGGGCACAAATTTCCAGGTTTGCCGAGGGACAGGAGGGGAGAAAGCAGGAAGAAAGAAGCCTTCTATGAGAGGCCTCTTGGACCACAGCACAGTCAGAGATTCCACGGTCTGCTGCGGCCGGTTACCTGGCAGCCGCCTCTCTAGCTGGTGAAGTGTTTTTTTGCTCCTCTGCTGGATGCCGGAGCTCTCCAGTGTTTGCACAGGCAGGCTCCAGTTTTCAGGACGTTGGCCTGGCAGCAACCTTGGCTGTGTGGAGAGACTCTGAGAACAGCAACAAGGCCCAGCCGCTCCGTGCAAAAGCCTGGGAAGGCTCTCCTGACTCTCACCACGAGACGCTGGATCATGCCCTCTGTGCCCCTGGAGCCTGAAGGCAGGTGCACGTGGCACTCGCCCAGCTGGGATCAGATGCACTCACTGTGAGAGCCAAGATTCGGTGAGGAAGGGAGCACCAGCCAGGTGTGGCTCTACGGCAGGAAACGCAGCCAGGTTTGGGAACGTGGAAGCCTGACTCTCCCCCAGCGGTGTCATGCAGCCGGAACGCTGGGAGGGACGAACGGGTGAGCGGCAGCCCGCCCGTCGCGTCACGCTCTGTTTCGCCGGCGAAATGGAGCGTGACGCGACGGGCGGGCTGCCGCTCACCCGTTCGTCCCTCCCAGCGTTCCGGCTGCATGACGCCACTGCTCTCCCCCTCCTTATAGTCTGTGAATCTGGGTATGCACTTTAAAAATAAAAATGAAGGGCAGTAACAGGTCAACACCTGGGATCTTTACACTGTACCACCATCCTCAAGAACAGCAGACTTGCTCCATTAATAAATGTGACTATTTTAAGAGTGGGGGGAAATACAGGGAACCACAGGTGGGTGATGACAAGTGTGGACTATGGGGATCCATGCTAATATTTACATTTAGCACTTAGAGCACTCAAAGCCCTCATAACAAGGATGGGAACTTGAGTCTCGGGACTCAAGTCCAAGTGGCAAAAACATGTGACTTGGAGATTGCAGAGAAATTAATTGAATTCTTTGTGTCCATCTTCACAACAGAAGACCTTGGGCAGATACAGCTGCCCAAATGACCCCTCCTAATTAAAGAATTAAGTCAGATAGAAGTTAATAAAGAAGATGCTTTAGATCAAATTGATAAATTAAATATCAGTAAGTCACCAGGCCCAGACGGCATCCACCCAAGAGTTATCAATGAACTAAAGAACAAAGTTGCTGACCTCTTAACTAGAGTATGCAACTTGTCCCTTCAAACAGCCACGGTGCCAGAGGATCTGTTCCGGGTAAGATAGTGGAAAGCCTGATCAAAGATAAAATCCTAAAACACGTAGAGGAAGAAGTACTGCTGAAGGAAAGTCAGCATAGCTTCTGTAAGGGTAAGTCTTGCCTCAGGAACCTTTTAGAATTCTTTGAAAAGGTCAACAGGCACGTGGATGTGGGTGAACCTGTGGATATCATATACCTGGATTTTCAGAAGGCGTTTGACACAGTTCCCCACCAAAGGCTGCTGAAGAAACTTCCCAGTCAGGGAATAAGAGGGCAGGTCCTCTTGTGGATTCAGAATTGGTTGAGGGCCAGGAAACAGAGAGTGGGGGTCAATGGGAAATTTTCATGATTAGATGGAGAGAGGTGAAGAGCAGTGTGCCCCAGGGATCTGTCCTGGGGCCCGTGCTTTTCAACTTGTTCATAAATGACCTGGAGACAGGGATAAGCAGCGAGGTGGCCAAGTTTGCAGATGACACTAAATTTTTCCGGGTGATGAAAACCAGAAGGGATTGTGAAGAGCTACAGAAGGATCTCCCAAGTTGAGGAAATGGGCAGCAAAATGGCAGATGCGTTTCAATGTAGACAAGTGTAAAGGAATTGGGGCACACTAGGGCAAAAAACCCATCAAAAGTTCATGTAGGCTAATTGGTTCTGAGCTGTCTATGACAGCTCAGGAGAGAGATCTTGGGGTGCTGGTGGACAACTTGATGAAGGCGTCAATCCAGTGTGCAGCAGTTGTGAAGAAGGTCAATTCCATGCTTGGGGTAATTAAAGAAGGGGTTGGGAAAAAAACAGCCAATATTATCATGCCATTGTACAAATGGATGGTAAGGCCACATCTGGAGTATTGTGTACAGTTCTGATTACATTTCAAGAAGGATATAGTGGAGCTGGAAAAAGTGTAGAAGAGAGTGATGAAAACGATTAAGGGGCCAGGGCACCTCCCTTATGAGAAAAGTCTGCAGCGTTTGGAGCTCTTCAGTCTAGAAAAAAGGAGCCTGAGGCAAGACATGATTGAGACATACAAAAATATGCATGGGAGGGATAGAGTAGATAGAGGGATGTTCTTTTCCCTCTCTCACAATACCAGAACCAGGGGACAACTACTAAAATTGAGTGTTGGGAGAGTTAGAACAGACAAAAGGAGATACTTTTTTACCCAACGGGTAATTACTCTGTGGAACTCCTTGCCACAGGAGGTGGTAATTTCACCTGGCCTAGGTGTCTTTAAAAGGGGATTGGACAGATTTCTGGAGGACATGTCCATTGTGGGCTATAAGCCATGAAGCAGTGGTGTCATTCAAATGATTTAGGAACAGGAACTCACTTTTGATTGGCACTTGTCGGAACCTGGAACCAGCCACGGAGCCCGTTAGGATCCAGAACGCCCGTTCTGGTCGGTTCCCCCTGAATGACATCACTGCCTTCGCCCCCCTAGGAATCCAGAGTCGCTCCCTTTAACCCTCTGAGTGCCGGCCAACCAAGAAGAAAAGCTCTTTGCAGAGGAATTGGGGGGAGGGGAGAGTGAAGTGGGCGGAGTCAGCCCTAATTTTAACTAGTGGAACTGAGTTCCCCCATGTTCCCCCTGCATGACATCACTGCCATGAAGGGTTGTGTAACCTCCTTACGTTAGTAGTAGGCTACTTCAGAATGCCAGGTGCAAGGGAATGGCAACAGGATGCAGGGATTTTGTTGTCTCGTGTGCTCCCTGAGGTGAGCCACTGTGAGATACAGGAAGCTGGACTAGATGGGCCTTTGGCCTGATCCAGCGGGGCACTTCTTTTGTTCTTAAACTTGCATGGATTTGAATCACACTTGTCAAGGACTCAAGAATGAATCTGGAAAACTTGTCTGAAAACCCACCAGTCTTGCTTACCTTGTTTCAAGGCATGAAAGACCTTGTGGGGCCACAAGGAAGTCAGCGGTTCCAGCTAAGAGGCAGGGAATGGTTAATGTTTTGCACTGAGCAAGAGGCGGGGAGGGAGGCAGGACCAGGCTTCTTGTCCATCTTTGAAGGAACCGATGATCACTGGATGAAGAATGGGGGGTCTGATTTTTTTCTTTGAAGGAGGGGGGGCAGAAGGAGTGCCCAAGGGGTTCCTGCCTTAGCATTGGAAGGAGAAGCCCAGGAAAGGGGAAAAGGGGGAGGCAGGGAAGGGCTGGTTCCTTCATAGCAATCCTGCAGGCTCTGTGGGAGGAGGAAGCAGCAGTGGGACTACTTCTGAGTAGCTGCTCAGCTCCTCCCAGCTGCTGTGTGCAATCTCCTCGCTGCTTCTGTCCCTGCTCTCTTGCATCCCCCCCGCTCCCTCCCGCCTTGCCCATGCCCTGGCATACCTGTCAGAAAAGACTTGTGACTTGTGTCAAAATGACTCAGGAAGTTCAGAGGCACGTTGCCACAGGCATGTGCCAGGACTTGTGCCAAGTCGAATCTTAGGGGGCTGAGTCTTGGAACTCGACTCGAGTCCTGCCGCAGTGCCAAATTCCCATCCCTGCTCAATAATAATACTTGGCATTTGTATACTGTATTCTGATTGGACAACAGTAAGGTATATTTACTTATCGTACCTTTGGCCACGTGGTGAAGGTAACACAGGAACCAGAGATGTTCCAGCTCACACTAGACTCTTATTCACTACCATTCACAAGTGCAGTTACAGTATACGCAGTTGAAAACTGCTGTGATCATTCACAGAACCAGTTCAGGCTCTAAAAATTCATCTTGAGGCCATGAAAGCAAACAAATACCGTATTAGGGGGCAGGGATAAAAACGTATCAGGAAAATGATTTCATAAATTGCTTTTGAGTCACGTGTATCTCACAGTCTGAAAGGCTTTGGTCTCTCTCATTATACGGGAATTAGAGGACAACTGATTGAACCAAAAACAGTACGGTCTTACAACAGACTCGGAAGTACACAATGCCCGGTTAACAGCACTGTTACAGGATGCTCTGAAGGCCAACGGAACAACTGCGATCCAGACACAATCAGACTGCTTTGCAGAGGACAGGCCCATTTGGAGCTGGCTGTTCAGGGTCTCATGGGTGTGTGTGTCATGTAACCTCACATTAAGATGCCTCTCTAAATTGCCAGACTTTAAGAATGATCATGTGCATAAATTAGAAATGTTCATTCATGCAAACAGACTAATTTAACATGACGAACATCAAGGCCAAGGTAAGAACAAACGAGCAAAGCAAACAAAAACAACAATAACAACCCTGCACAGTTGGCAACACATCTGACATCTTCATAGCAAACTGGCCAGATGGCAACCCCTGGATCATTCCTTAATTGCTCTGCAACTTCCTTTCAAGCATCCGGTATTGGCTGCTGCTTGAGATTGGAAATGGGGTTAGATGAACCATTGGCCCACTCTAGTTTGGCTGGGACTGGGGGCCTGACAAAGCATTTGCCCGGGCAGAGGGCCAAAGCAATGAGCCATGTGCGTTCCATTCTGGGATGCGCGGCCTTCTGCCTCGTGCGTGAGGAAATGGTCTTGTGCACCACAGATGCAGCATACAAGGGCAGAGCACAACGCCAGCTTCCTATTCCCATTCAAAAGCAGCCCTTTGGCTAGCAGGACCAGGACATGGGTTGGGGAAGTTGTTCTCTCTCTCTCTCTCTCTCTCTCTCTCTCCTTGCAACACTACAGGCCCGTCCTCCATTTGTCTGATACAGGCTGCCAGGCTTGTAATAAGCAAGACAAAGTGTTCTGCTCCTTTATCCCTTACTAGCTTTTTGTTACCCGGCGTTGCCCAGGTAACAAAATGATCTTCCAGAGTTTATGAGTTTTGCACCCCTTCTCGCCCCCCATGCTGACGGGGGCCGAACCTGGACTCCAACCACATCAGGAGCGTCGCCGCTCACCTCGGTGACCCCGGTTCCGACACAGATTTTGGCAGTTTTTGACCGTTTTCACGTGGGGCCCCCTGCACACCCCACCCCTGGGGATACTGGGGGGGGGCTGACCCCCGCAGTGTTTGTCGCCAGGCCGCCAGGCACATGTAACAAAAAGCTAGTTTTATTATATAAACCACAGGCATGCCCCAGTATCTGTGGGGGATAGGTTCCCGAGCCCCCCTATGGCTGTCTGAAATTGTGGATAAGAGGGAACCTGTGTTAAGTTCCCTCTCCCCTCCCACCTCTGAGCAAGAAGATGTTTCGCAACCCAAAGTATAAAGGAAAGTAAGGGGAGTATCCTGACCCATGGATAATTGCAGCTGCGGATACAGAATCCATGGATACAGGGCCCACTCTGTACTCTGGTTGAAAAGCAGCATATTTCTCACAATAATGCAAATAATAAATTTTTAAAAATCAATAATTTAAAAATGTCAACATATTACCATATTAAAACAGAAAATTAAAAAAAAACCCAGAAAAGGTAAGATTCAGCCAGGGTGGGGTGGGGGGAGAATCATCATTTAAATAGAGATGCCTGATAGAACAAAAATGTTTTGACTAGGTTTTCAAACACACAAGAAAAGAGGGGCAGGTTTCAAAGAGCCCCACAATCTGGGGCTATGACCACAAATGTCAAGTCAGCCCTGCCCCAGCAGAACCCCCCCCCCCCGATAGAGATTTGTGCACAGGACAAAGCAAAACCTGAAACGGTGAAGGAAGGAGTGGCCACAGGATGCAAGCATCTTGTCATCTCGTGTGCTCCCTGAGGCACCTGTGTTTGAGGCACAACAAGTTTGTGTTGTGAAGTCAGAGACTAGCTGTGAATCAGGACTTCCCTCGTTCAAATGGTGAATTCCCTGCCATGAATTCACCAGACGGCCTTTAGCAAAACTAGTCAGGCTCAGTCTTCCCATCTGCAACATTACATGGGGTTAATAATACCTCACAAGGTTGTTAACATCAAGATAACAACATCAAGATAAAATATGTGGAACACTTAGCATTTGTTTAGCCCTTACCTTATATTCTGTTTAGTTATGCCTTTTATCCCAAACAAAACTGTGATTACTTGCACAGGTGAGAACTATTTTGACCTGACTTACGAGAGTCATTTGCTTTTGCTTGATCCCGGCATGGTTGAGAGATGTGGGATGTGTGTCCTGTATACTCATGCACCCATTTTTCATAAGATTAACACTTCTTGATCAGTGCTGGAGGCAGAGAAGCAAACCTCTCACCAGCAGAGCAAGGGCACCACAATATTTTTGACGTGGGGTAAGTCTGCTGTTCCATAAAGACAAACTTGGCTAGGAATCACAAAAAAGAGGGAGAGAACACTCAGTAGATAACTATAAAATGCTTGAATTCAAGTTATAATCACTATAGAAACAATAAATGAAATGCCAGGGTGAGTTAAAGTTCAGTATAAAGGTATACAGTACATTAAACATCCTTGGCATTGGACTGTAGATTTAAGAAATACTGTAATTTAGGGCACTATCCTAACCAACGTTCCCGCACTGACCTAGTGGTGCCACTGGGGGGGGGGGAGGCAATCACAGAGGCAAAGGGAAATGTTTGTTCCCTTACCTTGGAGCTGCATTCCCCTTACCCCAGTGCTGGAAAGTTGGTTAGGATTGTGCCCTTATTGTATGCTATACACTTCTACATACAATAATATATTTCAATCTCTGGGGTATTACAGTGACTGCTTCTACAGTGACTATTTAGGACTATTTAGTAAGGATTTGAAGCTTCTTACAATGGTCACATGCTTGTGTGCGCTGCCCTCCCTTTTTGTGTGTGTGTTAATATATTGGGTCCTTTCCTTAGCTGAAATGAGGAACAGTCCCTTGGCAGGCAGCAATGCCAATTGCACCCAACGTGAGGATACAGCAGGCATAAGTACCTGCTTTACATTGAGAGCACAATCCTAACAATTGGAGGGCACAAGGGCCACCCTAAAGTGCTTTTGGACCACTCTCGGAGTCAGGGAAGATGGTGCATGTCTGTGTCCCGGCCTCCCTGACTCCGAGAGTGGCCCAAACATACCATACTTTACAGTGTCCATTGCGCTGGCCAAACTGGGCTGGACTAACTCCAGGTTAAGAGTCAGACCATTGTTCCAACTAGTTCAACACTGTGAACACCCACTGGCAACATCTCTTCGGGGTTTCAGTTTCTGCCTTATCTGTATATGGAGCTACTAGGAATGGAACCAGAGACCTTCTGCAAGCAAAGGAGATGCTCAACCACTAAGCTGTGTATGGTAAGGTAGGTAAAGGTTTCCCCATGACCAAATGGTCTAGTCGTGACTGACTGTAGGGCACGGTGCTCATCTCCGTTTCTAAGCCTATAGAGCCGGCATTTTGTCCGAGGACAAGCTTCCGTGGTCATGTGGCCAGCATGACTCTACGCTGTAGCGCACGGAACGCCATTCCCTTCCCACCGAAGTGGTCCCTATTTATTTACTTGCATTTAGGTGCTTTCGAACTGCTAGTTTGGCAGGAGCTGGGACAAGTGATGGGAGCTCACTCCGTCACCCGGTCTTGAACTCCTAACCTTCCGGTCGGGAAGCCCAGCAGCAGCGGCTTAACCCGCTGCACCACGTCCCACTCAGAAGCTGTGTATACAATGATGTAAAAATGTAATAAAAACTTGCTCCAAGTCAATGTAGATTGTGCAACACCAGCAGCCAGCATGACCCCGTCTGGCCATGTCTCCTGGTGATGGCAATTTGCTGTTCCAGCAGTTGCTGCCAGAGAGCAAGCCAGTGTGGAGGGAACGTTTCTCAAACTGAGAATCGGGACCCACTTGGTGGGTCATAACCTGATTTCTGATGGGCTTGGCAGAGCCTCCAATTAAAACACAGGTGATGGAAAGATCAGATAACTAACTGCCTTAAGCCCTGAGGCCATTCAAAAACCTGCTAACTGTCCTGCAAACAGCTGAGCTCCTGCAATTTGCAAGCTTCTGTAAATAGAAGCAGATCAATGTTTGCCAGTTTTTTTCTGGTGTTTTCCCCCCCCCCAAGTCCATCAATGACAGGCAGTGGTGAAGGCTGGGTCACATAAATAAGCCCCTCAAGCTTGTAGGCTGCCTCATTATGAGAAACTGAACTCTTTTTTTGCTGTTTTGCAAATACAAAAGTGTTCTAGAAAGAAATATTTTTATTTTACAAGTAATCGTAATTATTTAAGCCTTGCAAACATGGATGGGTCCCAATAGAGTTTCATTTTAAAAAGTGGCCCCAGTGCTACAATGTTTGAGAACCACTACATAGCACCACATAGAACTGGAGGAAGCCACAGGCTATGCAATTGTCTCCATTAAGCAATGTAGACAAAAGCACCAGAAGTTCCTATTTCAACTGCAAGGAGTTACTGCAAGCAGTAAAAATAGAAGACAACATCCCTGAAATTTGCACTGTCTGGGCACATGTGCTTATGCTCTAGGCCAGCAGTTCCCAAACTTCTTACCTTGGCAACCCACTTCAGCATCTGTGGTAGGTCCAGGAAGCTGCAAAGCAATATGGGGCGGGAACTACGTCCAGGTCGTGCCAGCCCTGACTGGTCGCATCCTGCCACGTCACGCGCCAGAACGTCTTGCAGGAAGCTTCCACAAGGCTTTCTGGGGTGCAACATAGCCAATGATGTGAGTCATGGGTCGGAGCAACCTGGAAGCGGCTTCCAGTCATGGCAGGCATGTGACCCACCAAAAATTGGGTCATGCCACACCAGTGGGTCATGACCAGTAGTTTGGGAAACACTGCTCTAGGCCAGATATGGCCAGCTGGCAGTTGCTGAGCTGCATCAAGAGCTCTGGGGTTGGCTCTGGTTAAGAAGCCATGTCCTCCTCTTACAGACTGGCAGTCCTAGCGGAATCACTTTGGTCTTCCTGGGTGGTGCAACCATCCTCTCCTGTGGGTGCAATCCTCCCCAGCACCAGAATGGCAAGGCCGGCCGGCCAGCTGGGTGGGGGGAGGCTCCACCCTGCGCTCCCTTACTGTAGGGGAGGCTCCAGCCTCCCCTGTGCGCTCCTCGGATCTGCGCCCGCTAAAGAGCGGGCGTAGATCCAAGGAGACCGCGTGGCCTGAATCGGGGCCGTGCGACCTCACGGACGGGCTTAGCATGTGGCTGTATGGCCACCTCCCAAGCCCGCCCACGTCCCGCCCCCAGCCTCCCTCCCTCCCTCCCACCAATCCCCATTCTGCCCCGCTCGCGCTGGCTGGCTTTGGCCGATGTGAAGGAGGCGCTGCGCAGGCACAAGAGGACTGGCGCTGCCAGCAGTGCCAGTCCTGTTGCTTTAGCGCCATCAGCACTAAGCGCGCAGCATCAGCGCAACCCCGTTGCACCAACGCTGTGCGATCCTTAGGATTGTGCTGTGTGCTGTGTACAAATCAATCAACCCCCAAGCAGCTGCACACTATAGTATTTAGTTCCCACTTTAGTTCAAAGTTTAGTAAGTCTGCCAATACCACAGTGACAATTGTCTCTATCCTCAGCAACTATGCCAGGACTGATCTCAAAGACATGCTGCTTAGCTCCAGCTGCCAACCGAGAGGTGAAAACGAATAGCAGGCCAGTTGAAGGGCCTGCTAAATCCATTCCCTTTCCAAATGGCCCTGCAGGACAGGAAGATCGTGATCAGGGGACCAAATCAATAATTATTTCCTGGAATCCATCAGTGAGCAGAAAAGTAACCAGATCCACAGCTGGCTGTTCTGCTGCAGATGAACCTTTCCAAATCTGCCACAAGCTTTACAAGGTTCCTTTGGAAACCAGGTACTATGAGCACTGGTGATTTACAGCCGGCTTCTTTTCCTCATGGCTCTCCTGGGAATGTGTGGGATTTCATTTCTATTGCTTAACAAAATGCATTAATCTTCCAAGGACAATGCAAGTACAAATATTCTGGGGGCATGTGTTTGGTTAGCACTTAGTAGGGCTTTGCACATTCAAAGCTCTGAACAAACAATGACTAAGCCCACTTCTCAGCAGACCTAAGATAAGAACATAACAAGGCCATTTCAGAGTGAGGCACACATGCCTGCACACACACACACACGCACATGCACACACGCGCACCAAGTGTATCTCTCTGAATAATTTTTCCACATTTCAATCATCATTTTTTACACACCTTGCGCAGAACAAGAACTACCCTAAGTACTTATTTCTTAGTATCATGCTTACAAGTCACAGAAGTGTGACATGTGTGAGCCACATAAGGAAGCCAAATACATAAATGAGGCTGCAATTGTAGGCACACTTTCCAGGGAGTAAGCCCAACTTAACACAACGGGGCTTACTTCTGAGTAAGAAAACACAGGACACCAAAAGTCTGAGGCTGTAGCAGGGACCAGGAATCAGGACTTAGGCAAGCAGGCAGAGAAGAAGCTGGGGAGCTGGCACAGGACAGCAACCTGCAGCACCCCCAGAAGACAATGCTGAATGGGCGTTGCTATTTATTTTATTTTTATTTTTGAAGAATTTATACCCCGCCTTTCCCGTGCCGAAGCAAATGCCCAAGGCGGCTTACATGGGCAGGCTAGTCTAAACCACCATTTTTTTCAATGGGCTTTTTTTAACAAATATACAGTATTCTGCGATTCACTGAATCCTCAGTCCCAGATGTAGCCTTCATAGCGTGGGTCTCTCCTCTGGCTGAGTGACACGGAGCTTCAGCAGGTGATCGTAAGTCCAGCCTGGACAGGTCCTCAAGGTTGGACTCCGTTCTTTTGCCGGCTGGCCTTCTCACCACATTCCCACACTGGCTAATCAGCTCCACAGTGACTCCGTTCTGCCACAACAGGTACTGCAGCTTGTCACAGCCCAGCACTCTGTCTCCCATCCAAAAATAGACCACAGATTCTCCTGCTTAGCTTCAGGCAGTACCAGCAGCTCAACCATCAGTCCACACCTCCTGCTCCTAGATAGAAGATGTCCAGAAGCTCCACCCCTTCTTGGATCTGACTAGATCCCAAGATGGCTCCTGTCTCTGAGCCTGCATCCTCCTCCTGAATAGGCCTAGACAGCGGCATCCCCCCTTCCCTGGTCCTGATCAGTTGCTACTGAACTTAATCACAACAAAAACAAAACCCATCCCATAGACCAGGGGTCCTCAAAACTACAGCCCGTGGGCCAAATACCCAAGGTAATTTACCCGGCCCGCCCATCATTCAGAGCCGAAACGAGGAGGGGTGCAAGACAACTGTTTTGTAGGTGGAACGTTTTTCACGTGGTTCGTGGTTTCCCTGAGGGAGGACTGTTTTCCAGCCGGACCAGCAGCGTGCCCTTACACGTGACGCCCAGAACAGCGGATCCATTGCTCGGCAACCCTCATGTTGCTGTTAAGCCCAGCCTGTGTGGCGTCCGTGTGGCGGCTCCCGGGGCCCCGCTGGGGATGGCAGCGTGATGAGGGCCCAACAGTCCGAGGGATAGTGAACTGGCCCCATGCTTAAAAAGTTTGAGGACCCCTGCCATAGACACACAACTGTATATACAATATATTATACCATACTGAATGCAAGGTGTATTTTGTGCCTAGGAAGTCGTCCCAATAATAAACATAAACGTACTAAATCAGGTCAAATTCCACCATCCCATTTCTTTTTTTCACAGAAAAGCCACCTTTAATTCAACAGTTGGAAGAAGCTCATGATTCTGATTTAAGAGATGATGGCCACAATCCAATACAGGATTACAAGTGCTTAAACCCAATGAAAGGTGTTGGGATATGTTTTGGAACACTAGATTTAATTTACAAGTTGAA
>JAJKFI010000168.1:164667-190352 GCA_029204185.1 Lerista edwardsae | reverse complement strand
GGCTGCATGACGCTACTGCTTCCAGGTATTTGGGGCCCCCTCCGAAACTCTTCAGGAAAGCTCCTGCCACACTGAATGGAAGCCCCTGGTGGATGGGCAGGTGGGCAGGCATGGTTCTCCTCCCCCCTTTACAAATAAGGCCTCCGCAGCTCAGTCAATGCATCACATTTCCCCACCTATTGCCTTGTTACAACACACACACACACACGCACGCACACACAAGGCCATCTTTGCAGCCAACCCCCAGCCTCCGGCAGTCCAGCTACAGGCACGGTTCTCCCCACAAACAGACCCAGACTTGCATGGAAGCTCTCCACCCACCCACCGCACTCTTAAAACAGCAGAAACCTGAGGGGCAAAAAATGGCGAGGCCAGGCACTTCTGCGTTGTTCCCAAAAGGGGAACAAGAAACTAACCAACGGATGCAGGCTTGAATGAAGGTCCCTCACAATGCAGCCCAGCTCAATCCCTAGAGATGGCTCTTGGTGAGCTCTGGAAGCCTCACCTTTGCAAGGTCAGGCTTGCTGTTGTCTTTTGCTGGCTGGCGGGTTGGCGGGCCGGATGGGGACCCCTAGGGGTGGATCTGGTGACCCCTGCATGAGGCTGACATGCCAACCTGACGGACCCAAGTCCCTGCAGGGCCCCTGGGCTTCAGCCTAACCACAGGGAACAAATGGCAACCTACACAGCCCTATCTCAGGTAACCCTTGGTGCAAGGGAGTGGCAACAGGATGCAAGCATCTTGTTGTCTCATGCCTCCCTGGGGCACCTGGTGGGCCGCTGTGAGATACAGGAAGCTGGACTAGATGGGCCTTTGGCCTGATCCAGTAGGGCTCTTCTCATGTTCTTAAACCCCTGCAGCAGCACCACCCTGGCCCTCATGGAGTTCAGCATCCGGGGATTTCAGTATCCGCGGGGAGCGGGCATATAACCAATTCCCCATAGATACTGAGGGCTCACTGCAGTTCAACAAAATGGTTAAAACAAACAGCTACAAATAAAGACGTGGAGGTCCAGCACAGCCATCTCTGGCCATACAGTACAGGACGCTTTTATAAAGATAAACGGTGCAATAAACTGGCACGACCACATGTCTAGGAAGGCCACAACTGAGACTAGAGACGGAATCCAAGCAAACTCTCACTGCACCTGCCACTCACTATCATTTCACCACCTCCAATTAACCTCCTCCAAGGCCAGTCAGAACAACACCACAAGGGTCCTCCAGGCTGATGGGTCCAGCATTCATCACCATTCTACTCCAAAGCAGCCATTCTCACCCTTTTGTTGCTGTTGTGTCCCTAAGGAAGCTCTTCTCAGGTCTCGGTCCTCCCCGCCCCCATCAAACAACATGAACAGATAAAATCATGTATTTGAACACCAGGCTGTGGTCCCCTTCAAATGCTCCAGGGCTCCCCAGGGGGCTGTATGGTTCCTGTTGAGAATGGCTGCTCTAGGGGGACCTAATGATAGTGGTCCTGGAACTTCTGTGCTCACTTTAAGGGCATTCAAAACACACACACACACACACACACACACCCCAAAAATTTTAAAAACCCTGTGTACCAGATATTCTGCCATTATTGTCCAAATATAGTCTCATGGTCTTTCATACTTTTCTCTCTTTTTGAGCTTTTTTTTTTAATGGAAGAGGAGAAAACAAAAGGCTTTGGAGCCTACCCTCACTTCAACAATCGATTCAGATGACAGTGGCAGAAGTTACTAAGAGTTCCACCGCTGAATGCATTAGTAGTTGGATTTGGGCTACAATCCTTTACCCACTTTCCTGGGAGTAAACCCCACTGAACACTATGAGATTTACTTCTGAGTAGACACACATAGGGTTGTGCTGTGAAACACCATTCAGCGAAGCACAGGTTCAATGGAATTACACCCCTATAGGCTAGTGAAGAAGCACTGGGCCCTTTATTTACAGACACGTCTACAGGCATCCGTGTTGCTGGAACAGTAGATCTGATCCAGTAAGCCTGATCGCTGGTCTACACATGAGTAGAATTTTGCAATTTGCACAGTTTCTCACAATGGTCCATGTGCCCAACAAAGCCCACCATGGCAGTGCAATCCCCCCCCCTCTCTCTCTCTCTCTCTCACACACACACACACACACACACACACACCACAGCACAGCGCAAAAATGAGTAAGAACCTCACTACTTGAGAATATTCTACAATACAATGCTCACACAACTGCAGCCCAACTCTCACCATGATGTGGCAGTGCTAAGTTGAGCAACGGTCTCGGAGGTTGGACATTCTGTTTATATTAAACCTTTTTGGGTCTGAAAAACTTGCCTCTT
This sequence comes from Lerista edwardsae, assembly GCA_029204185.1. Taxonomy (NCBI): domain Eukaryota; kingdom Metazoa; phylum Chordata; class Lepidosauria; order Squamata; family Scincidae; genus Lerista; species Lerista edwardsae. The sequence goes on along the minus strand of JAJKFI010000168.1, from coordinate 188,034 downwards.
TTGACAGCTACTGCCCTGCAAGCCCCTGTGAAGCCGGGAGGCTGCTCAGAAAGAGGAAATGTCCCCGGGGCGAGAAGGCGAGCCAGTCCAGCTCACACAGCCTGCCCTTCACCTTGAAAGCACGAGCAGATGTCTCTCCCCGGGCGCATCCTGGCAACATCCATACAGCGTCTGTTTACTTTCTGTCAGCCCACAGACGTCCCCACAGCAGACATATACAGAAAACACTCCAAGGCCTCTATTCCTGCCGTGGCCATCACACAAAGAACTCCCAACACAACACGCAAGTAAGTGTTGGGGATACGGAAGAAAAATAATGTGCAGCGGGGAAACACCATTTAATTTCCTGCACCGGTAAAGTGGTGATCGCTAGTTCTAAATCTCAGTCTGAACTTTCAAGCTCAAGAGTTCTTTTACAACAGGGAGGAGAAAGGGAGGAGGGCAGAGGAGAGAGGGGGGAAAACTTTCCTCTCTTCTTTTGTCTGCAAGCTGCACTGCCAACTAGGCAATGTAAATGACCCAGGTTCAACAAGCTCCTCTGCCCTTTTCAGAACCCAGATGCAGTTTTAGACGCACAAAAGACCATCGCTTCTCTCCTTGCCCAGCCCAATAACAACAATAAGAAGAACAATACTTTTTTCGGAGGAAGACGTTTGCACAAGCGGAAGCATGGCGAGCCGTGGGGCGTCCGCCCCCTCCCCACTCCAGCCTTACCAGCTTTGCAAGGGTCCTTGTAGTCAATGGGCTCCGTGTTTTCTTCCTCTTCTTCCAGGATATAGCTGTAGTCCGTGAAATCCATCGCTCGTCCCAGGACCAGGAAGGAGAGGAGCAGCAGCCCTCCCCTGGATCCAGGCATGCTCGCAGGTCCTGGGAAGTGCTCCACGGAACTGAGAGGGGGGGAAAAAACTGGAGTGGGAAAGGGGAGGGGGGAAGAGAACTGGGAAGCGATGGGAGGTTTCCCCCCCCCCTCTCTCGCTCGCTTTTTTTCCTGTAGGGAAATGAGATCTGGCGGAGGCGGGTTCAAGCGCCGGAGCTCAGCCCCCTCCAAGCCGGAGGGGTTGATCGCAGTGCTGCCCTGGGAATAGGGCCAGCCGGGGGGGGGGGGCGTTGCGGCGTTGCAGCCTCGGGAGATGCTGGCTACTCACCCGCGGACATCTCCTTTCCCCCGGCCCGGCGGCCCGGCCCGGCCCGGCGGCTGCCTGCACCGTCGTCCGCGGAGGCTGTACTGGGCCCGAGGGTGGCGGCGGCGCAGGGACCCGGCCACGAGACCCCCTGCGAAGTTTTCCGCCGGCCCGAAGGCAGAGAGAGACTGGAAGCGGGAACGACGCTCGCGGCCGCGGGACGGCGCCCCCCCCCCCCCGGCCCCCCCCCAGAGACCCCCCCCCCCACTCTCGCTGGGGGAGGGGGCGAGCGAGCGGGCAGGCGCGGCCGGGGCATCCCAGGACAGCGCCGACCATCCGCGCTCAGCCCGGCCGCCTTTCGGGGAGGCTTCGGGACGGGCACCGAGCTTGCCCGGCAGTGGGCAGAGTTACATCGCGGATGGGCACAAGTGGGTCGCTTCCTCCCCCCCCCCCGCGAAACCTGGTGTGCAAAACGAGACCTCTGGAGCCCCTTTTCATGGAGGGTGGGGCGGGGGCCGGGAAACGACGGGGCAGACACTGCTGCAGCCGGGAGGCTGCAGACACCGCGCACGGCCGCCCCCCTGACCCAGGGCACATCTGGAGGGGGGGTTGGTTTGCAGAGCGGGCGCTGCCCCCGCCCCCCCCCCCCGTGCTGCACCTTGCGAACAAAGGCGCTGGAGTTGTATGTCCCGGGGATGCTCTACGATGGAAGGGGGGGGCAGCCCCGTGGATGCGTGGAGGGCCCTCCCGTCTCCTTCCCTGTTGCTTTTGCTTTCCACACAGTGGCGCCCATCGGCGCCTTAGTTTTGCACCTTGTATGCACACGTGAACTCTCTTCCTCCCCCCGCCACACACACACACACACACACACACACACACACACAGTGCCACGGCGCCAAGTTTTGACGTGGCGGCCAAAGCTGGCCACGCTTTGCCCAGGAGCACAGCTGGGGATTTCTATAAGGAAAGCAATAATTCGCGATTTGCTTCCTGTGTGTGGTACAATACCAGAGCATAAGGTTAATAAAAAGTTGTCAAAAATGTCAAGAGAGATCATTTTTTTGCAGAGTGTGTGTTAAGAAGTGCAGTATAGGTTTTTGTTGTAAATGGTGGGACAAGCTATTATTATTTTGAAAATGCATCAATATTTCAAATGGCCAGAAAAAGTTTTCGTTTTTAAAATTAGCTTTAACTTGCATTTTTTAAGGTTTTATTTTAAAACTTTTGAACCCATACCATTCTTGCCTATAAAGCAACCCAACAAAATTAGAATTAGGGCAAAAGACCATGACCACAGATGAAACCATAATAACAAAAAGCAATTAAACTAATTCAGAGACAGCATACATACATTTTGTATGTAAAGTCTTAATTGATTTGAGAAATTCTGACAGTGCTACTGGGAAAATCTTAGAAGCCCATATGGACTTGAAGTAGCGAAGTAAAAGGTGTGATCAGGGGCCTTAGGAGCTGGGGGCCCAGCTGGAAACATTTTTGGCCAGGTTCACAACCAAGGTCTGTAGAATCCAAGAGATATACATTATATTCATTACACATTTAATTCTCTATGGCAGAGTAGAAAGAATTCAGTGTGCACTTCAAAATTGCAGGTTTTTAATATAAAATGGCATACAAGACTAGATTATCCTAGTACAGGGTCCCCTTAGGTGTGGGGCCCAGAGAAATTGTTCCAATTGGCTTAAAGCCAACCCCAAGAATGATCAGGATCTGTTAAAGTATGAAGCTGCTCAGGCAGTCACTTCAAAACTGCCGTTCACAATCGGACCCACTCATGGTGATGAAACCAAGTGCATTCTTTTCACTTAGTATTTGGGTTGAACCCAAGTTGCTTGCACACACTTCTCCAAAGAAGAGTTCTGTCAAACCCAGAAGCTGACACACTGTCTCAACCAGCAGTTGATTCTAATTTGCCCTTTTTTCATCTCCTGGTTGAACCATTGTTGCACATGAAATCATCTCCTGTGAGGTGCTTAACTCTTAATTCCAAACTGGATCCAGTATTCCAATGTGAACAAGATAATCCGGAGATACTGTTTCTCTCTTTGCTACTGCAGTGTCACAGGAACCGTTCCACTGTGGAACAGCAGCCTGGTAGCTGGAGGGTTGCAACTGATGGCACAGGCTACAGAACAAGATAGTATGGATGTTTCACGTGCTGCGGCTTTAGGTTCAAGGTTAGCCATTTGTTTGCATGGAAAGGAATTTGCCACACCAGAACCTGTGAACTGTGCTAGTAACTTGTCTGTGGGTGACACCTACAGGTCAAAGTGTGGCACTTTGGTTGCCTGTGCTGTAACCACACATAGGGTGTTCTCTCAATTATTTGAAAACAGAAAGGGCTGTTGCAATTGGCAGGTCAACAGGAAAGGAAGCATAGTGGTCAATCAGAAATTTCCAGACCCCATTCTGGAAAGCATTCCTGTTCCACACACAAATCAGCATTCCTGATTTGGAATGTGTGTACCTAGTTGTGGTTGGCCAAGATGTTTGGGCTGTAAGTGGGCATAACAGAAATCTGGTGGAAGTGGAGAACTGGTGGGATACTGAAATCCCAAGCTAACAACCCGTCCTATAGAGGGACAGGGAGGGAAGTATTGGAAGTGGGGTGGCCATCGATGTCAAGGAAGGGGTAGGGTCCAGCAGAGTGGAAACTGAAGGTGGGCCGGACTCCATCATAGAGTCACTGTGGGTTAAGCTACCAGGCCCAAATTGCGATGTAATAGTGAGGGCAGCGGCAGCATTCAGCCGGTACGCTGGGCAGGACTTACCTTTGAGCGGCAGTCCGCCCATAGCGTCACGCCGTGTTCCACCGCTTTCCCACCCGCCGGGGCGGGCGGGAACGCGGCGGAACGCGGCGTGACGCTACGGGCGGACTGCTGCTCAAAGGTAAGTCCCGCCCAGCGTACCGGCTGAATGCCACCGCTGAGTGGGGATGTGCTATCATCCTCTGGATCAAAAACTTGAAAGGGACCCTGAAATAAGGAAACAAATCAAGGAGGCATCAAAGAGGGACTGAGCTATAATCACGGGAGACTTCAATTATCCTCTTATCGTGGCCTCTTATTGTGCCAACTCGTGCTCTGGCCGAGAAAAAGAGACCGAGTTCCTTGACATGCAAAATGACTGTGTCGTAGAGCACAGCTAGTCATGGAGCCCACCAGAGGACAGACGACTCTGGAGTTAATACTGTGTGGTACTTGGGACCTGGTTAGGGATGTAAATAGTACTGAGCCATTGGGGAGCAGCAATCTGTTTTGCCATGCATGTTGGGGGAAGAGTGCCAGGCAAATCTGACACAAAAACCCTTGACCTCAATTAAGAAGTTGAAAGGGAAGGTAAAAAGAGTCCAATCTCCCCAGGCTGCATGGAGGCTCTTTAAAACCATAGTAGTAGAGGTCCAATGAGTTGTAAAGGCCCTTTGTATACTGCAAAGAAAGATGGGATTGACTATGTCCAGGAGGGGCCCTGCATGGCTAACAAGCAAAGTTAGAGAGGCTGTAAAGGACAAGGAAACTTCCTTCCATAAATGGAAGTCTTGCCCTAATGAGGAGAATAAACCTCTGGCAAAAGGAATATAAGAAAGTGATACGGGAGGCCAAAAAAGAGTTTGAGGAACGCATGGCTAGCAACATAAAGGGGAATAATAAAAGCTTCTTCAAATATGTTAGAAGCAGGAAACCTGCCAGAGAGGCGGTTGGCCCGCTGGATGGTGAGGGAGGGAAAGGGGAGATAAAAGGCAACTTGGAGATTGCAGAGAAATTAAACAATGCATTTTAAATAATGCATCTGTCTTTACGACAGAAGACCCTGGGCAGATACTGCTGCCTGAAAAGCCTCTCCTGACTAAGGAATTAAGCATGCAACCCTATCCAACTTTCCAGATGCAGTCCTGAGGAAAGAGAACAAACGTTCCCTTACTTGGAGGAGGCCTCTGTAACTGCCACCCTACTGCAGGATGCAGTGCATGACTCATTGCAAGGCTGCACCAGTGCTGGACAGTTGGATAGGATTTGGCCCTAAGTCAGATAGAGGTTAAAAGAGGAGATGTTTTATAACTGACAAATTAAAGATAAATAAGTCACTGGGCCCAGATGGCATTCACCCAAGAGTTATTAAGGAACTGAAGTGTGAAATTGCCAACTTCTTAACTAGAGTATGCAACTTCTCCCTTAAAACAGCCACAGTGCCAGAGGACTGGAGGATACCAAAAAGGGAGGGGGGGACCCTGGAAACTACAGGTTGGTCAGCCTAACAACTGTTCTGGGTAAGATGGTAGAAATCCTTATTAAAGATAAAATCCTAAAACATGTAGAGGAACAAGTACTGCTGAAGGAAAGTCAGCATGGCTTCTGTAAGGGTAAGTCTTGCCTTTTAGAATTCTTTGGAAAGGTATGCGGATGCAGGCAAACCTGTGGATATTATATATCTAGATTTTCAGAAAGCATTTGACACAGTCCCTCACCAAAGGCTCTTGTGAAAACTCCACTGTCAGGGAATAAGAGGGTAGGCCCTCTTATGGATTAAGAATTGGATGAGGACCAAGAACCAGGGAGAGGGGATTAATGGGCAATTTTCACAATGGAGAGAGGTGAAAAGTGGAGTGCCCCAGGGAACTGTCCTGGGGCCAGTGCTTTTCAACCTGTTCATAAATGACCTGGAGACAGGGATAAGCAGCGAGGTGGCCAAGTTCGCAGACAACACTAAACTTTTCCAGGTGGTGAAAACCAGAAGGGCTCTTGCTCCAGAAGGATCTCTCCAAGTTGGGGGAATGGGCAGCAAAATGGCAGATGTGCTTCAATGTAGACAAGTGTAAAGTGATGCACATTGGGGCAAATAATCAAAACCACATATAGGCTAATGGATCAGGAGAGAGATCTTGGGGTGTCAGTGGACAACTCAATGTGCAGTGTGCACCAGTGGTGAAAAAGGCCAATTCCATGCTTGGGATAATTAAAAAAGGGGTTGGGAATAAAACGGCCAATATTATAAAATGAAATAAAATGGCCATTGTTCAAATTGATGGTAAGGTAATATCTGGAGTATTGCATACAATTCTGATTGCCACATCTCACAAAAGGGCATTGTAGAACTAAAAAAGGTGCAGAAGAGAGCAGCTAAATGATTCCTGGGCTGGGGCACCTCCCTTATGAGGAAAGGCCGCAGCATTTGGGGCTCTTCAGTCTAGAAAAAAAGGCGCCTGAGGGGGGACATGATTGAGACATACAAAATTATGCATGAGATGGATAGAGTTGACAGAGGGGCGCTCTTTTCCTTCTCTCACAACACCAGAACCAGAGGACATCCACTTAAATTGAGTTTTGGAAGAGTCAGAACAGATAAAAGAAAATACTTTTTTACCCAGCGGGTAATTAACCTGTGGAACTCCTTGCCACAGGAGGTAGTGATGGTGTTTGACCTGGGTGTCTTTTAAAGGGGGATTGGACAGATTCATGGAGGAAAAGTCCACTGCAGGAGAAAAAATTGCATTTTAAATGCTGAGCTCTAAGGTCTCCACAGGACATGACTCAACTCTTAGAGAGGCAGAGCCGGACTGGGTTGGAATTCCCTCCTCCACCAGGAGAGGCATCTTTAAGCAAGTCCGACTCTGCCTCTCTGAGTGGGATGGGCTTCCCACGTGGTAAGAGAATGCCCACCTCCCTCTTCCAGAGAATTACCTTGGACACACTCCAGAGCATTATTTTAGGCCCCAATCCAGAGAGGAATACCGTAGGATAATTGGGAAATTAAAAGGTAAAGGTTTCCCCACGACCGAATAGTCTAGTCGTGACCATCTCTGGGGTGTGTGTGTGCTCATCTCCGTTTCTAAGCCGAAGAGCCAGCGTTTGTCCAAGGACAAGCTTCCATGGTCATGTGGCTGGCATGACTATACGCCAAGGTGCACGGAATGCCGTTTCCTTCCCACCGAAGTGGTCCCTGTTTATCTACTTGCGCTTTTAGGTGCTTTCGAACTGCTAGGTCGGCAGGAGCTGGGACAAGCAATGGGGGTGTACTCCGTTGCGAGGTCTCGAACTGCCACCTTCCGGTTAGCAGCTCAGCGGTTTAACCTGCAGCTCCACCACATCCCTTGTAATTGGGAAATTACCTTAGTGTAAAAGGTCTTCAAGGCAGCTTCAAGCTTAGTTAGTAGATGTTTGGCATGTAGTTTGCCTGTAGTGGATAGCAAGCTGATGGGTCTGTAGTTTGATGCCAACCCATAATCGCCCTTTTTAAAAAATTGGAACCACGATTGTGTTTGACCTTGATTCTAGCATTATGCCAGTCACCTGGAATTGGTTCAGTGGTGATGCGTGACACCAGTAGCCACGATTTGCAGCTGTTCAGATGCAAGGGCAGGTGGGAGGCCCCATCCACCCCTAAACACAGCACAGAGCTCCTCTTGGCAGGCAGGGATTCGGGCAGCACGCCTGTCATCCCCCTGCCCCAGGGTGTGACACCTGGGGCAGTCCACCCCTGTTGCCCCCCTGCAGTGTCACGAATTATACCAAATATCTGGATTCATTCCAGTCTAGTTTCAGATTGGCCTCTGGGACTGACACAACCTTGGTCACCCGGGTTGTTGATCCACACTGGAAATTAGACAGGGGGACTGTGGCCCTCAGTGGGTTTTGATGCCATTGACCACTTCCCTCTGAGCCACCTGGCTGTGGTTCAGGGTACAGTTGCCCTTACAGTGAGGGTATGGCTGGTGAGGCAGAATTGACCCACTGGAATTCTTTGAAAAGTGCCACCATCACTTCTGCAGTGGCTGGGATCCTGCAAACACTTAAATCCATGGGCTCCAGCTATTCGGAGCCTTTGGTTTGTAAATCTTTGCATGATCACAGCAGTGGCAGCACTTTTCAAAGAATTCCGGTGGGGCGGTTATGCATCACCTGCCACACCCCGCCGAAAGTTGCTGGTTTATAGCTTGCTTTGTACGGGGTATCATCACTCCCCTTGATCAGGGGCATAGTCTGGGAGCGCTTCTAGACCCAGCTTTGTTCCTAGAGAGGACAGGTGGTAGCTGCGACCAGGAACGCTTTTGTGTTGTTTTGGCAAATATTCAAGCTGTAGCTCTTCCCCGGGAAGGCAGATCTGGTTTACAATGATTCATTCCATAGTGATGTTTCATTTATTTTACACTATAACACACACTACTTATGGCTGTCTTTGTAGACAGTCTGGATGCTTTAACTAGTGCAAAATAAGGCAGCCGGGATGTTTATGATATCTGATAAACACATTACAGTTTTTCATGATCTGCAATGGTTTCTTGTATGAATTAGCTGTATGCTAATTGAAGTTGCTGTTTTATCTATGTACTAGCCTTGGGGTAACAAATTATCCCAAGCTTCTAGGCGACCCTGGAAACTACGGAGTCGATGCCTATTTTGGCTGTTTTCGGCCATTTTCACGTGGGGCCCCCAGTGCACCCCCACCCCCGGGGGCACCAGGGGGGCCTGACCCCTGCAGTGTTTGTCGCCAGGCCGGAAGGCGTGCGAGTGCCGGGTCTGGTGCTAATCACTCCAGGCGTTCCTGCAGGGCATGGTGGACGTTTTATTTCACACCCCACATCAAGGGGGGGCCAAACCCGGCCTCCAACGGCATTGGGAGCATCACCGCTCATCTCGGCGACCCCGGAAACTTTGGATTCGACGCCGCTTTTGGCTGTTTTTGACCATTTTCACGAGGGGACCCCCATGTACCCCCACCCCCGGGGGCGCTAGGGGGGTCTGACACCCGCAGTGTTTGTCGCCAGGCTGCAAGGTGTATGCGTGCCAAATTTTGTGTTGATCACTCCAGGCGTTGCGGAGCCTATGCGGAACACACACACACACACACACACACACACACGCACACACGCATACACACATTCTTCTTTATATATAACTAGCTTTTTCTACCCAGCGTTGCCCGGGCAACAAATTATCCCAAGTCCAAACGTGGACTCAAACGGCATTGGGAGTGTCGCCATTCATCTCGGCGACCCCGGAAACTATGGATTTGACACCGATTTCGGCCGTTTTAGACCATTTTCACATGGGGCTCCCTGTGCACCCCCACCCCTGGGGGCGCTAGCGGGGGTCTGACCTCCGTAGTGTTTGTCTCCAGACCGTAAAGCATACTCGTGTCAATTGCTCCAGGCGTTCCAGCGGGGCATGGCGGACGTTTTGTTTCGCACCCCTTCTCGCCCCCACCTCGAGGGGGGGCCGAACCTGGTCTCCAACAGCGTCGGGAGCGTCATCGCTCTTCTCAGCAGCCCCAGAAACTATGGATTCGATGCTGATTTTGGCCATTTTCGACCATTTTCATGCGGGCCCTCCCAGATACCCCCACCCCCGGGGGTGCTAGGGGGCCTCGGCGTGGGGGGCGAGAAGGGGTGCGAAACAAAACGTCTGCCATGCCCTGCTGGGACACCTGGACTGACGTGCACCAAACCCAGCATGCACATGCCTTGTGGCCTGGCAACAAACGCTGCAGGGGGGCAGCACCCCTACTGCCCCCGGGAGTGGGGGTACGCAGGGCCCCCCACGTAAAAACGGTCGAATGTGGCCAAAATTGGCGTCGAATCTGTAGGTTCTGGGGTCGCCAGGATGAGCGGCAACACTCCAGATGCCGTTGGAGTCAAGGTTTGGCCCCCCCTCAGCATGGGGGCGTGAAGGGGTGTGAAACAAAACGTCTGCCATGCTGCCAAGTCGCGCAACGAGGGAGAACACGCAGACCAATGTGATCTATAAGTTCTACTTTATTGTTGTACACAAGCCATATTTATCCTTCAGGTTTACAGCGCAGTATGTTGCTGATTAACACATCAGAAGGTTGCTTTGATTAACTCAGCGAGTTTCGGTCAAACAAGACTAACAAGATTAGCAAGGGCAAACAGGCTTAAACGGTCTCGCGGCTTTTGCAATCTCTCTTCCTTCTTAGCGCAGGATGCTCCGCTTCCGATCTCCTTGTTCCGTGCGTTTGTCGTGTTGCGCAAGGGTCAGCCGTGTCGCGCAAGGGTTAGTTGATTGCAGCAGTCTCTTACTTCGTTCTGGCCCATGTTCCCCCAATCCCATAGTCCTTAGCAAAAACCAACCTTTCCACAGCATCAACATCTCCCCCTTTTCTTTTAAACAGCTGCTCGGAAGTTTTAAAGGCAACATTTTGGATACATTGAAAACAGCAAGGTCCAAATAAACACATTAAAATACATAGGACAATTATCATTAGCACTGGTTGAAACATATGCAGCAGCCAGGCTGGCAATCCTAATGAGTTGAACCAGTCTGCAACGGGGTCGGTCTGGATCCGGATTTTTTGCAAGTCTTTCGTTAATTTCTGGAGTTTGCTGGTAATAGAATCTGAGTGATCAGAAAGATTAAAACAACAGAGACCTTCTAGATCGTTACACCCGTGATTATGAATTGCAAGCAAATAATCGGGCAGACCGGTTCCATTGCCATATCTGCAAGAACACTAGCAGTGATATTCATTTGATTTCTAGCCCAGCACGCCAGCCGGCGTATCTGGTCTGCGTTTATCCCCGCTTGAACTCCAGGAGCGAACCAAGATGCAAAGACAATGGCAGTGGTGCTACTAAGTTCTACTTTATCATTGCAATCAGCAGGCAGGGCAATATCGCGCTTGGCTCTCCTCTTGGTGAGGTTCTGCACGACAGTCATATTTACAGTATCTTTAGTGTTGACACGGCCCGCCCCATGCACTTCCGCAAAAAATTCATTGCTTGTTTTGTTATGGTGAAAATAATTGGTCTTACATTTACCCAGTTTGTGCCTAACTCCCCCTTTTCTTTTAAAAGGAGGGAAATATATCTTTTTACATCCTGATGTGTACGTTTAATAATTGCTTGCTACTAATCTCTAAAAACTTAAAGCCTTGGTAGGTTTGGAGAGCATAAGGATGCTTACATAAAAATTAGAAATGCAACTTTGAACTAATGATTTCTAGTTTAGCTGAGCCCGCGGGTAAACTTGCAAGCAATTTTGCTAGGCATTTCAGTTTTTTCAAAAAGCTTTATTTGGCTCCTTTAAAGTGTGATTTGCTGCTGGTAGGACTCAGCTTTGTTTAGGATTGAAGCGGCATTGCTGTAAACATGAACTTTTGTGATTTAGAGAGATTTGGTTTGAAATATTGGTAATGTTTACACCACCTTTTTATACAAGCCTTGTTTAAAAATGGAACTTTCATTATTTTAGGAAACAGATTTTTAAAGGCTTAGGCTTTATAGTTCACACAGCACAGCGTTGAAGGAAAGAATGCATGTTTTTTGCTGAGATTAAGGGACAGGAATTTCCTGAGAAGATAAAAATCTTGAGGATAGGTGTAAGACGCTGGGTGAGTCACCCTGCTACTTTGCTTTGGAGGAAAGAGGAGGGGGTTTGGAAACCCCAACTCAGTGTCAACTGTCTCCCCCCCCTTGGGCTAAGAGGGAGGGGGAGCATGTGATTCTAAGAATGGCTGAAATATTTACTATGCCAGTCTGTAGCTATTCCCGTTTTTAGAACTGTCTTTAATACCTCTAAATGAATATCTAAGAATAACAGACACTATCATGTTACACCAATCTCCATTCAATGTTCTGTGTGAAATTCCCACAGAATCCCCAATAGCCCTGCCTATTAAACCACATTCCAAAGGACTCCTAAATAAGTTTAGCTATAAAACACTAACAAATAGACAATCATACATTCAATTTAAAATACTTTCTAAAGATTACATGGTTTTCTTTGGCGAGGTTTAGTGGCATTCTGATGCACACTAGTGTTTAGACTTAACTCAAATTTTTTCCAAACAGAGAACAAATAGTGCACAAAACCAAAAAAAAAATATATCATGGTACCAGGAATGAGCTCAAAAATGAAAAGAAGTGTTGCAACAATATTAGGCCTGAAGGATGACACAAGAAAGAGATAGCACGCAGAGAAGCAGAAAAGAAGTCTGGACACAGAGATGTGCCCACAGAGATGCACACACACATATGGAATTTCCGTAAGGTGTGCCTACACACCCACACACATACACACCCCTATATATACACACACTCCCAGTCCAGGTCAACACACACATACACACACCTGGACTTTTACTCAAACACATGCTTTTACATCTACACTTGGATTTTTACCCAAACAACACATGTAGGGACAGACAAGACATACAGCGCGCGTTTTTACGACACATGACAAACACATAACATTTAACACTGGAAAGCCCCCCCCCACGGGGGCCTTTTCAAACAGCCCAGAACCACCATGCAAAACACAGAAACAAACAAAATGGATTCTTCTTCTTTGCAGGCGAGGCTTCCAATTTTGCAAAAACAACATTTGAGTGGGGGTAGCAGAGTTTTTGTCAACAACTTTATGTTAGCAGGGACCAAATCGGGATGGTCTAGCAGCGTGGCAATTTGTTGTTGCGCTAGTCTATTGTCTGTCTTATAGTTCATTATATTCTCTTGTATTTTATTGATCATAGTCCAGTTAAAGGGGACCCATTCTGCCGCGTTAGATTACTTGCGGGGCTGCTTTGCTTTTTTATTACTTTGCTTGCAGTTGCAAATGCTTTTTTCGTTGAGTACGCGCTTTCGGAGCCGCCATCCACCACCCAGCCACTTCCCTCCGGTTCCGGCTCGACTGGCGGGCGGCGGGCAGACGCGGTGCGCGGTGGCTTGGCCGGGGACTGGCCAAGTTGGCGGGCGGCCGGAGCGCTCGGGCGATCCTCCTATCTTGCCAGGCCCTGCGCGGTGCTGGAGGCGGGCTCTGAGCTGCTGGGCGCCCGCCCCTTGCCTTGAGCGCGCCCGCCTGCCCGCCCCGGCTCCGGGCTCTGCTCCGGGCTTTTCGGCGCGCCGCTTGTTGTTCTTGGGAGGCTGTGCTTCTCTCTCCCTCCCCCGGTGTTTGGGTCGAAAGCGAACGCAGCTGGGTCACACAGAGGTATGTAGAAGTGGCTGCAGCCGAGGAGCGGTAGCTAAGCGAGGCTGCTGCTTGTGGATGCGCCGCGGGCGGGCCCGGGCAATGCTGCTGCTCCTGCCGCCGCCACTGCCTCCTATGGTTAAACGTTTCGTCCTTCCCTGGCGGGGCTGAATCCCAGGAGGGGAGGGGGTTCCCTGTCAGTCGTCTCATTCCGCGGAACCTGCCTCCACCCTCCTTGCCCTTCTGAGTATCTTTCTTGTCCCTTTCTCTTTGCCCATCCCAATGCTTTGGATCCATTCGCGGGGGACGCGCATCTGGTGGGACTTCATAGGCTCCCTCTCTATTCTTTTTCCATTTTGACAGATCAGGGTAAATTTTGTCTGGAATGTCCTCATCCATGGGCAAGGGGACATCGGCTGGGTCAGATGGAGCCGTGGGAACAGCAAAGGGGGCTTCCTTGGGGAGTGGGCTGGTATACGGAGGGAGGCTGTCAGTGGGACCCCCCATCGCTGTTTTTTCTGCCTCTGTCAGAGGGCACAACTCGGTGTTTGCGGACACAGGGTTCACGAAATGCCGAGAATCACAGCCCTCGCTAATTTCCTCCCCGCTGTCCGTCCCCAAAGCCCTCTGCAGTGCCTTCTTTGCCTCGACCTCCCCGTGGAGCCTGGTCATGACTCTATTCATTGTCCCGTAAGTGGAGACCAAGCGCTGTGCCTCAGCATTCCCACTTTGCACTGAGTCCCACAAATTCGTCCCAATGTCTATCCAAGTTTGTTTTACAAACACGTCCTTCAATCGTTTAAGGTGACCTCTCCGCCGTGCCCACTGACAGACAGCGGCGGCATCCTTCTCCTTTAAATGGCAGTCGTACTTCAAAGCTAATTCGCACAGCAACCGGAGCGCTGCCTGCTCCGAGACCGATACGGTCGTTCCCATCCCGCGTTCCCTGACTCACCGGTCAGTTCCCTGACTCACTGGTCAGTCGTGGCCACTTTTCCTTTTCCCGCCTTTCTTTTGGCGTCCGCCTCTCGGGCGTCCGGGGGATCCTTTGGCTCCTGGCCGCGGCGATCCACTCCCGTCCGGGATGCTAAGCCTCGGGCTCCTATGGCGTTCGATCGCAGAATCGCGTCGGGGTCACCAATTGCCAAGTCGCGCAACGAGGGAGAACACGCAGACCAATGTGATCTATAAGTTCTACTTTATTGTTGTACACAAGCCATATTTATCCTTCAGGTTTACAGCGCAGTATGTTGCTGATTAACACATCAGAAGGTTGCTTTGATTAACTCAGCGAGTTTCGGTCAAACAAGACTAACAAGATTAGCAAGGGCAAACAGGCTTAAACGGTCTCGCGGCTTTTGCAATCTCTCTTCCTTCTTAGCGCAGGATGCTCCGCTTCCGATCTCCTTGTTCCGTGCGTTTGTCGTGTTGCGCAAGGGTCAGCCGTGTCGCGCAAGGGTTAGTTGATTGCAGCAGTCTCTTACTTCGTTCTGGCCCATGTTCCCCCAATCCCATAGTCCTTAGCAAAAACCAACCTTTCCACAGCATCAACACCATGCCCTGCTGGAACGCCTGGACCGACGCGCACCAAACTCGGCACGCGCATGCCTTGCAGCCTGGCGATAAGCACTGGGGGCCAGGCCCCCCTAGCGCCCCCAAGGGTGGGGGTACACGGGGGGCGTGAAAACGCACCAAAATGGCCTAAATTGGCGTAGAATCTGTAGTTTCCGGGGTCGCCGGGATGAGGGGCGACGCTCCCAACGGCGTTGGAATCTGGGTTTGGCCCCCCTCGGCATGGGGGGGCAAGAAGGGGTGCAAAACAAAATGTCCACCATGCGCTGCTGGGACGCCTGGAGCAATGCGCACCAAATTCGGCATGCGCATGCCTTGCGGCCTGGCGACAAACACTATGGGGTCAGGCCCCCCTAGCGCCCCGGGGGGTGGGGGTGCGCAGGGTGCCCTGTGTGAAAACAGCCAAAATCGGCGTAGAATCCCTACTTTCTGGGGTTGCCGGGACGAGCGGCGATGCTCCTGACGCCATTTCAGTCCCAGTTCGGCCCCCCTCAGCCTGGGGGTGCGAGAAGGGGTGCGAAACGAAACGTCCACACTGACCCGCTGGAACGCCTGGAGCAATTGCCACCAAACTCGGCACGCGTAAGCGTTATGGCCTGGCGACAAACACTGCGGGGGCGCAACCCCCCTGGCGACCCCGGGGTGGGGGTGAGCAGGTGAAAATGGTCGAAAACGGATGATATCAGCATCAAATCTGTAGTTTTCGGAGTCGCCGAGACAAGCGGTGATGCTCCTGACGCCATTGCAGTCTGGGTTCGGCCCCCCTCAGCACAGGGGGCAAGAAGGGGTGCAAAACAAAATGTCTGAAATGACCGACATTACTGTCAAATCCACATTTTTCGGGGTCACTAAGCTGATTGGTGATAGTCCTCTGATGACATTTGTTACCTGAGCAATGCCAGGTACCAAAAAGCTTGTTGTTGTTGTTGTTGTTGTTGTTGTTCAGTCGCTAAGTCGTGTCCGACTCTTCGCGACCCCATGGACCACAGCACGCCAGGCCTCCCTGTCCTCCACTAGCTTCCTGAGTTCGCCCAATTTCATATTCATTGCTTCGGTGACACTATCTAACCATCTCATCCTCTGTCGCCCCCTTCTCCTTTTGCCTTCAATCTTTCCCAGCATGAGGGTCTTTTCTAAAGAGTCCTCTCTTCTCATCAGGTGGCCAAAGTATTGGAGCTTCAGCTTCAGCATTTGTCCTTCCAGGGAGCAATCAGGCTTGACTTCCTGGAGAATTGACCGATTGGATCTCTTTGCAGTCCAGGGGACTCTCAAGAGTCTTCTCCAACACCATAATTCAAAAGCATCGATTCTTCGACGCTCTGCCTTTCTTATGGTCCAGCTCTCACAGCCATACATGGCTACTGGGAAAACCATCGCTTTGACTATGCGAACCTTTGTTGGCAGGGTGATGTCTCGGCTTTTGATTAAGCTATCTAGGTTCACCATAGCTTTCTTCCCAAGAAGTAAACGTCTTTTAATTTCATGGCTGCAGTCACCATCTGCGGTGATCTTGGAGCCCAGGAAAATAAAGTCTGTCACTGCTTCCATTTCTTCCCCTTCTGTTTGCCAGGAAGTGATGGGAGTGGTTGCCATGATCTTAGTCTTTTTAATGTTGAGCTTCAAGCCAATTTTGGCACTTTCCTCTTTCACCCTCATCAAAAGGTTCTTTAGGTCTTCCTCACTTTCTGCCAGTAGAGTGGTATCGTCTGCATATCTGAGGTTGTTGATGTTTCTCCCAGCAATCTTGATTCCAGCTTGTGAGTCATCCAGCCCTGCCTTCCTCATGATGTACTCTGCGTATAAGTTAAATAAGCAGGGTGACAATATACAGCCTTGTCGTACTCCTTTCCCAATTTTAAACCAGTCGGTTGTTCCATGTCCAGTTCTAACTGTTGCTTCCTGACCCGCATAAAGGTTTCTCAGAAGGCAGATCAGGTGGTCTGGAACTCCCATCTCTTCAAGAACTTGCCACAGTTTGTTGTGATCCACACAATCAAAGGCTTTAGCATAATCAATGAAGCAGAGGTAGATGTTTTTCTGGAACTCTCTTGCTTTCTCCATGATCCAGCGAAGGTTGGCAATTTGATCTCTAGTTCCTCTGCCTCTTCGGAAACCAGCTTGTACATCTGGTAGTTCTCGATTCACATACTGCTGAAGCCGAGCTTGTAGGATTTTGAGCATGACCTTGCTAGCATGTGAAATGAGTGCAATGGTGCGGTAATTCGAGCAATCTTTGGCATTGCCCTTCTTTGGGATTGGAATGTAAACTGATCTTTTCCAGTCTTGTGGCCACTGTTGGGTTTTCCAAATTTGCTGGCATATGGAGAGCAGCACTTGGACAGCATCATCTTTTAAGATTTTGAGTAATTCCGCTGGAATGCTGTCACCTCCACTAGCTTTGTTGTTAGTGAGGCTTTCTAAAGCCCACTTGACTTCACACTCCAGGATGTCAGGTTCGAGCTCAGTGACTGTACCACTGTGGTTATCAGGAACATTTAGATCGGCCTTATAGAGTTCCTCTGTGTATTCTTGCCACCTCTTCTGAATCTCATCTGCTTCTGTTAGGTCCTTGCCATTTTTGTCCTTTATTGTGCCTACCTTAGCATGAAATTGTCCTTTGACATCTCCAATTTTCTTGAAAAGATCTCTAGTCCTCCCCATTCTGTTGTTTTCCTCTATTTCTTTGCATTGCTCATTTAGAAAGGCCTTCCTATCTCTCCTTGCTGTTCTCTGGAAATCTGCATTCAGTTGGGTATATCTTTTCCTTTCTCCCTTGCTTTTGGCTTCTCTCCTTTCCTCAGCTATTTGTAAAGCCTCGTCAGACAGCCACTTTGCCTTCTTGCATTTCTTCCTCTTTGGGATGGTTTTAGTTGCTGCCTCCTGTACAATGTTACAGACCTCCGTCCAAAGTTCTTCAGGCACTCTGTCTACCAAATCTAAGCCCCTAAATCTATTTGTCACCTCCACTGTATATTCGTAGGGGATCTGATTTAGGTCATACGTGGAGGGCCTAGCGGTTTTCCTTACTTTTTTCAGTTTAAGCCTGAATTTGGCAAGAAGAAGCTGATGATCTGAGCCACAGTCAGCTCCAGGTCTTGTTTTGACTGCCTGTATGGAACTTTTCCATCTTTGGCTGCAAAGAATGTAATCAATCTGATTTCGATGTAGACCATCTGGTGAAGTCCATGTGTACAGTCGCCGTTTGTGTTGCTGGAAAAGGGTGTTTGCTATGACTAATGTGTTCTCCTGACATAACTCTATCAGTCTTTGCCCTGCTTCATTTTGTACTCCAAGACCAAACTTGCCTGTTATTCCTCTTACCTCTTGACTGCCTACTTTAGCATTCCAATCCCCTATGATGAGAAGGACATCTTTTTTGGGTGTTAATTCTAGAAGCTGTTCTAGGTCTTCATAGAAACGGTCAACTTCTTCCTCTTCAGCACCAGTGGTTGGGGCGTAGACTTGGATTACTGTGATGTTGAAAGGTTTGCCTTGGATCCGAATGGAAATCATTCTATCATTTTTGAGGTTATACCCCAGTACTGCTGTTCTCACTCTCTTGTTCACGATGAAGGCTACTCCATTTCTTCTAAGGGATTCCTGCCCACAGTAGCAAATATAATGGTCATCTGAATTAAATTCTCCCATTCCTGTCCACTTTAGTTCACTAACTCCCAGGATGTCGATGTTCAGCCTTGACATCTCACGTTTGACCACATCTAGCTTGCCTTGATTCATAGATCTGACGTTCCAGGTTCCTATGTAGTATTGTTCTTTGCAGCATCGCACTTTCCTTTCACTTCCAGACACATCCACAGCTGAGCTTCCTTTCAGTTTTGGCCCAGCTACTTCACTCTTTCTGGAGCTACTAGTACTCGTGTTCTGCTCTTCCCCAGTAGCATAATGGACACCTTCCGACCTGAGGGTCTCATCTTCCAGTGTCATATCGTTTAGCCTTTTTGTTCTGTAATCCATGGGGTTTTCTTGGCAAGAGTACTGGAGTGGGTTGCCACTTCCTTCTCCAGCGGACCACGTTTAGTCAGAACTCTCCACGTTTAGTCAGAACCAAAAAGCTAGTTACCTATATAAAACTGGATACGGCTTGTGTCCAGGATACCTGAAGGACTGTGTCCTTCCTCCTGAATGTGCTCATACTCTGAATACATCTGCAGAGGCTCTGTTCCACGTCAGGAAGAAACATGGAACGGGACCTTTTCAGGGGTGGCCTGAAATTTTGAATTCTCTTCCTTTGGAGGCCCTAACTGGCCCTGACACCACCCATCTTTAGACCAGCAGTGAAAATATTTAACTCTCCCTTCATTTCTTTTGCTGGCCATTCATTTTTATCTAGTTTAGGTTGCTTTTCTGCTTTTGTTTTATCGACTGATTGTGTTTATATTGCTGATGTTTTATTGGATTTGTGTATTGTGAATTTTAATCTGTAAACTAACTTGATGTTACTTGAGGAGGGACAGCAAAGGCAACATCATAGTAAAGAGGAGTAATGCACACACCTTTACACTGTCGTCCTGTACATTGACTTCAAGGGACATTCCAAGGGAAGTCTATATGTTACCTATACACACTTATTAAGGACTACCCTGTTAGGCATAGTGGGACTTCTAAAAGTGGGACTTCATAGTGGAACAGCATGTAACTGCACTGTTAGTGACTTGAGTATGCATCCTGTGAGCTCTAAACCTTTTTCTTGGTTTTGAGATTAACATTTAGTAGCGCAGGTATGTGCAAACTTCTGGACTTTTACAGAGAACTCTGTATTGGAATGGAACCCTAGAAAATTCTTACCACAAAGTGCTGCAACTGAAAAATCAATAAAAGGAGTCAAGCAGGATTTGTGCATAACATTGTGTGTAGTCTTTTAGAGCAGGCTGTTCTGGACCTTATTCTCTCAGGAATTCTGTAATTCTTTGCACAAAACCCACGTGAGAGTTGACTGAAGCAGACCACTGAGTCACGGGACTTGCTGGATTTAGCAAATGGTGATTCCACTTGAACCCTTTGGAAATGCCAAACACTGGTGGCTTCAGCCAAGAGCATGGACAGCCTCTCCTGTTTAGGCCTGTGAAGTTCAGCTTCTTCCCCTGCCATTTAGCTATACAGGTTGAGCATCCCTTGCTTGGGATGGAATGGGATGGGAAGGTATCTGGATTTCAGAATAACTGCAAAAATATAATGAGGAAATGCTTCCTCTTGCTCTTTTCACGGTTACCCGTTTGGGTATCTGTTGGCCTCTTTGACATTTTTCAACCATGGCACACACCACAGAGCAGAGAACAGAAAGCCTGTAGCTGGGAATGAACACAAGACGTGCTAATTTTCACACTACAGAAAGTTAAAAAATAAAGCCTTGGACAAAAATGTCTGGATTTCGGATGCCTGGATAAGGGATCGTCTACCTGTATTTCTTTCCATAGAGGCCACAAATGAGAATGTCTGTTAAGAGATGACTACGTTCTCTGTTATTCCTGACCCTTTGCCTTTTTAGTAATAGGAGAATCTTCCAGGAAGTCATTCAGGAGAACTTTTCCCACTACACTCGTGCCTGGGACAATCCCAGCTTGCTCACTGAACTGGACATTCCAGCTGCCTTACCTGGAGGATCTAGATTTGGCCTGTCATCCACCAAATTCTGGAGGTTTCTGCAGTGCCAAGACCTGGATTAAGTGAAACATAAGAAAACTAAGGTACTGACCTTGTTTGTTTCGCGAGCTATTCATCTCCGAATACTGCAATCTCCGAATAATAATACTTCATAGTGCTGACAAATGGTTGCCAACTCTCCAAAAATTGGCATCAATTGACTAAAAGCAATCCTGGAGATTTTTAAAAAGTCCTCCTTGGTTTAGGGTGCAATCCTAACCAATTTTCAAGCACTGACATAGCTGTGCCAATGGGGCATGTGCTGCATCCTGCAGTGGAGTAGTAGTCACGGAGGCCTCCTCAAGGTAAGGGAATGTTTGTTCCTTCTCCAAGTCCCCTAACACCTGCCTTCCCATGACCAGAGCATATCTAGGGTATTGCGTGAGGTGGCAAGGGCCATGGGCGCCATTTGCCAGGGGGTGCCGATTGCCCTCAGCCCCCCCCACGCAGTGCCCAAGAAGACACCTGAGCCGCGGCCAAGGGGAAGTGTGCGCCCCACCCCCAACTCGCAGAGCCGGGGAGGCGCGCGGCTTCCCTCAGCCACCGCTCGGGTTTTGCCCAAGCAGTGGCCAGGAGACACCGCATGCCCCCCAGCTCTGCAAACCAAAGTTGGCTGAACCATGGTGGACAGAAGCCACACCCTGCAACATCGTGACATCATGACGTTGCGTGCCATGGGCGTGGTTTCGCCCTGGTATGCCTCTGCCCGTGACTCACCAGTTCTGCAGCGGAGAGTGCCATGACTCACATCCTGCTCTGGCACCTGCGTAGGCCTCAGAAGGCCTCTACAAGCAACCGGAAGTCACTTTCATGAACCTGGAAGTAAACTGGAAAGGGCTCTCCAGCTGCTTCTGGAGGGCTCAATGGGGAGCAAGGCATGAGTGGGAGGGCCCAACCCACTGGACAAATAGGAGTTAGAAAATAGAAGTTAAAGCTTGGTGCCTCAGGCCCCTGTGAAAGCATTGGCGTCACAGAGTTTGCATCCCCCCCCCAAGATGGACCGCCTCCTGTTCCAAATGATACAGAATAAATTATTATATCATTGTGAGGAAGGCCTAAAGGACCTTCTGATGAGGGTGAAAGTGCCAAAATTGGCTTGAAGCTCAACATTAAAAAAAACTAAGATCATGGCAACCACTCCCATCACTTCCTGGCAAATAGAAGGGGAAGAAATGGAAGAGTTTATTTTCCTGGGCTCCAAGATCACCTCAATGGTGATTGCAGCCATGAAATTAAAAGACGTTTACTTCTTGGGAGGAAAGCTATGGTGAACCTAGAGAACTTAATGAAAAGCCGAGACATCACCCTGCCAACAAAGGTTCGCACAGTCAAAGCTACGGTTTTCTCAGTAGTAATGTATGGCTGTGAGAGCTGGATCATAAGGAAGGCAGAGCGCCAAAGAATAGGTGCTTTTGAATTATAGTGTGGGAGAAGACTCTTGAGAGTCCCCTGGACTGCAAAGAGATCCAATCAGTCAATCCTACAGGAAGTCAAGCCTGATTGCTCCCTGGAAGGACAAATCCTAAAGCTGAAGCTCAAATACTTTGGCCACCTCCTGAGAAGAGAGGATTCTTGAGAAAAGACCCTCATGCTGGGAAAGACTGAAGGCAAAAGGAGAAGGGAGCGGCAGAGGAGGAGATGGTTAGATAGTATCACCGAAGCGATGAACATGAAATTGGGCGAACTCCGAAAGCTAGTGGAGGACAGGGGGGCCTGGTGTGCTGTGGTCCAGGGGGTCGCAAAGAGTCGGACACAACTTAGCGACTGAACAACAATCTAAATGCGGTGTTATCACTAGGGTTGGTATTACCTCCATTAGCTTTATTTATTTAACTATGGTACAGGTCACCCAACAAATCAATAACCAGCAAAAAAACTCATGGCCAATTTGATGACACTCACACAGTTAAATAAAAGTTCTAGTATTAGGTCTGATATATGGAAATGAGAGCGGACCCATACTAATGAGAGCTGAACCTTATTGGTTCCCTGCTGTGTCGTAACAATACCTCATTCGTAGTGGTAGTCTAAAAAAATGTTAGGGGGTGGGGAATTATCAATGTTATCCAAAAATAAAAATGGCTGAAAATGGTGTCATGTGTTCTTATTCAAAAATTGTGTTTTAATCAATTGTAAATCATGTTTATCAATTGGAATCGCTGTAAATATAGGCAGAGCATGGACCATGTAAAGTCTGCATGCTGTTGCACAACTACATCATGGTCAAATTTGTTCTTAAACTAACCCAGAAAAAGCCCAAGTGCTTCCAGACACCAAGGCCATCGAGGGTGCAGGGCAGGGGTTTACTACAGACACAGTGTCTGAAGAGAAAAAGGTAAATTTTTTACTCTCGTCTTATGAATTTTCTATTTTGAAGTCAGTAGCACTGTATCTTAATACTGTACTGTACAGGCGTCGTGAGTTAGACTTATAAAATATGTATGTGGTGATGTCTGTTTTTATGAAGTTGTTTTAATGCCAATAAAGGTATACTGACTGACTACAGACACAGGACCCAGCGGGCCCACAGGACCTGCTGTAGATCTTTTGACACCCCCGGCCAATGCGGCGACATTATTTATTTATTTAAAATTTTCACATTGCGTACATTCTTCCTCCAAGGAGTTCAGGGTGGTGGGCACGTTTCCTCCCCTTCTTTTATCCTCACAATAACCCTGTGAGGTAGATGCGGCTGAGAGATAATAATAGCTATGACATAAATCATCATCATCATCACGGCCAGAAAATAAATGCAGTGAATGTTTCCCCACAAGCCATGGATGGATGGATGGATGGACGGACGGACGTCAGTGCCCTCCCTTGCTTGGGCTCCCCTGCACACGGCACTCAGTGACATGCTGCCCCTGCACCTGGAGGCGCAATGCAGCCGTCATACGTCATGGGCACAACCAGCGGCGTCATGCAGCCAGAACGCTGGGCGGGAGGAACGGGTGAGCGGCAGCCCGCCCGTTGCGTACCGCTCCATTTCGCCGTCTTCCCTGCCCCCGCGGGAGAAATGGGTGAGCGGCAGCCCGCCCGTTGCGTACCGCTCCGTTTCGCCGTCTTCCCCGCCCCCC
>JAJKFI010000168.1:153879-164267 GCA_029204185.1 Lerista edwardsae | reverse complement strand
CAAGCAACGGGAGCTCACTCCGTCACGCAGTCTCGAACTCCCAACCTTGCAGTCAAAAGCCCAGCAACAGCAGATTAACTCGCTGCGCCACCACGTCCCTCTATTCTTCCTTAAAAACATGATTTTTTAAAAAAATAGCCATTTTTACATAAGAAGCTGTGTTTTCAGTTTTTAGGTTTTTGGCCATAGCTTTTGATATAATAAAGATATTACACTCTGTTTTTTCCATTGAATTCCTCGTGAAATTCTGCATACAACGGTATATAACATGATGGCATTATTCCTTAAAACCACAATTTAAAAAAAAAATCACGATTTTTACATTAAAAGTGATATTTTTGGTTTTCAGTTTCTTGGCCATAACTTTTGATAAAGATATTACACTCCAGTTTTTTCCCCACTGAATTCCGAGTGAAATTCCACATCAAACGGTATGTAGCATGATGGTATTATCTTTTAAAAAGTGCAATCTTAGCAATTTTGGTCCCTAGTGGTGTCACCCACCTGGTGCAGCCCACACACCCCAGCGATGCCACTGTGTGAAATAGAGCAGGAATTTGAGGAGAACCTTGAGGGCAAACCAGATTGAAGTGCTACAGTGGATGGGGTCTTCTCACAATACAACATTTTCAGAGGCCTTTGCTTGTGGAGGCAACTCAACAGAAATGGACTCTATTGGCAGAGAATACAAGGAATGCTGCAAGAAATATTAAATTTCAATATTCCACTCAAACCAGAAATATTTTTATTAAATATTTTAACAGAAATTCAAGATATAAATATGAAACACATTGTTATTCATGTAACAACGGCGGCTAGATTACTATTTGCACAGAAATGGAAAGATGACGAAACCCCAAATATGGAACAAATAATAGGGAAAATTTATGAAGTGGCAGAGATGGACATTTTAACAGAAAGATTAAGAGAGGGCAAGATCAATAAGATTAAACAATACTGGAAAATGTTTTATGATTGGACAGAAATGCAATGTTGAATTTAAAGTAATAAAAGATTAGTACTGATTACATAGTTCAACGTTGGATATTAAGATATTTCATAATTTATAAGTAAAGAAGATTTTGGATATATTGAGTATGAAATAGATAACCTTAGAAATGATATTTTTAATTGGATTGATGATATTTTTAAGATATTATGATGCATTGCAAGGTACTTACCTAATGTGTTTACCTTTGTTTAACCCATTCCTTTGTTTTCTGTAACCCTATCCCATCTCTTTTCTTAAAAATTAATAAAAACAATTAAAAACAACAACAGAAATGAACTCTCCTCCCCTGAGAAAGTGTTTGTATTTGGCAATTTCCCCACACACAGTCAACATGAGAAAGGGTTTGGCCATTTCTAAGCCTTAAAAAAAGGCACACCACCATTCTTCTATGATCGTATTCAAGGAAGTGTATCAATGACAGCTGCAGAATAAAATGAAATTAAGGATGCAATCCTAACCAACTTTCCAGCACCGGAGGAAGGACAATGCAGCTCTGAGGTAAGGGGACAAACATTCCCTTCCCTTGAGGAGCATAGAGTTATTATACATAGAGAGGGCATGACGTCACATACTTGAAGCTTCCGGGTATAACCCCGCCCCTTTTCCCCCCTTCCCGTTTACACTTTTTTTCCCGCCTTCCATTTTCTACTGTAATATTTTCGAAATTCCGAACATTAATAGGGTTTGTTTTGGGGGGGGGGTGAGTGTAGAAGTTTAAAAAAATACTCTTAATAGCCTAGAAGTGAAAAAGAACTACTCTCCTATTGACAACTGCTTGTGTTATACATTGAGAGATTTTAATGTAATTTCCCTACATATTTATCTAATTTTTGCCCATCCTCCCCTTTTTTTCTTTCCTTCCCGTTCACACTTTATTTCTGCTTGTGTAGATTTCAAAAAATAAGCCTGTCAAAGCAGTGCAATCCGAGTTTACATAGGCAGCAAGGGGCATTTCGTCCGGTGTGTTCAGTAATATAATTACGCGGAATTAAACCTTGGAATTGCATATTAACTCATAATTAGGTTACCACTGATGTTTCTCCACAATCACACGTTGTTATTTTGGTAAGTTTTTACTTCTGGAGTACACAAATAAGCCCTAAACATCATGCGAAAACCCATTGGAAATAATTGGAATCAGCATTGTTTTGAGTATATTTACGTCACCGCTAACCCCGCCCCCTGGATTCACTCGCTGCCCTATCTAGATAATAAGGATGGCCACCCCTTGTTGAGGAGGCCTCTGAGACTGTCCCCCTCCCACGTGCCCCAGTGGCACAGCTGAGTCAGTGCTGGAAAGTTAGGATTGCACCTTAAGTCACACAAGTTTTCACCTTTAGACTCTCCCCACGTGATCAGTTTGCTCCCCTCTCAGCTGATTCCAGAATCAGTGAACTATTCATTTGCATTTTCCTCCAAAACTTTCACAGCCTATTATTCCCTCTTGTCCTTCTCTCAGCCTGCTGCTAGCTCATTATTTTCCTCAGGGAACACACCCATATAGCTTTAATTCTCTGCACTCATCTTTAGGGGGCGCTAAAACAGTGCTTTCCCTCAGAACACTGTCTCCTCAAACTTTTTAAACAGGGGGCCAGTTCACTGTCCCTCAGAGTGTCGGGGGGCTGGACTATTGTTTGAAAAAAATATGAACGAATTCCTATGCACACTGCACATATATTATTTGTAGTGCAAAAAAAAAAAAAAAAACCCCAGGAAAAAACAACACAATAAAATGAAGACCAATTTTAATCAATATAAACTTCTTAGTACATATTTCAATGGAAAGTATGGGCTTGCCTTTGGCTAATGAGATGGTCAATGCCAGCGGTTCCATATTTGTCACTGCTAGTCGTAACAAGCCTGGCGTGATGGCTTCCCGCGCTGCCTCCTGCCTCTCTTTGGGTCCCTGACTCGCTGCACAGGCGCAGACGCCCCAGTGCCAGTCCGGAAGAGAGCAAACTGGCACAAAGAAGACAAGGAAGCCCCTGGGCTGCGCCCAACCCCTGGCCCTGCCCATGGAGTTAATACGGACGGATTGAAGCCAGGGGGCGGGCTTAGCGGCCATGTTGTCTGACTCAAAACATTGCTCATTCCAAGCATTTCAGATTGCTTTTCTGGTACTGTTTAGGGCTGAATCGTTTACTCCTGAAGTAAAAACTCACGAAAATAACAACGTGTGATCGTGTAGAAACATCATTGGTAACCTTATTATGAGTTAATATGCAATTCCAAGGTTTAATTCCGCGTAATTATGTTACTGAACATACCGGACGAAATGCTACTTGCTGTCTATTTAAACTCGGATTGCACTGTTTTGACAGACTTATTTTTTGAAATCTACACAAGCAGGAATAAAGTGTGAACGGGAAGGAAAGAAAAAAAGGGGAGGATGGGCAAAAATTAGATAAATATGTAGGGAAATTACATTAAAATCTCTCAATGTATAACACAAGTAGTTGTCAATATGAGAGGATTTTTTTTTTACTTCTAGACTACGAAGAGTATTTTTGAAAACTTCTACACTCACCCCCCCAAAAAAACCAAATTCTGTTAATGTCCAGAAGTTCGAAAATATTACCGTAGAAAATGGAAGGCAGAAAAAAAAAGTGTAAACGGGAAGGGGGAAAAAAGGAGGGGGGAAATATATTTTTTTTACTCTCTAGACCATTAACAGTGGGTGTCAGAAAATGGTGAATAAGACTGCTAGGAACAACAAGAAATTACACAGCTTCAAAAAATAATGCACTCACAGTTAACGGTAGTTTTATTGAACCGATGTAATGTGAATACATGAATCTTTCCGTGGAAATTAAATCCCATTTTTCGTTCAGCGATTCACACACCCGTATGCAGAACATGCAGGCATGCTTAAAGACGTTGAAATTAACTTTTACACGTGTGCAGGGAGATTTTTATTCGTAAATCTGAGGCGACCCTCCTCTTCGCGGCATGATCTGAGTCAGCCATATTGTGAGACCCAGAAGTGTCAAGACAGTGACGTCATGGCATCTCCAGTGATTAAAGCTTCTTGACTGGCACAAAGAAGACAAGGAAGCCCCTGGGCTGCGCCCCTGTCCCTTCCATGGAGGTATAATACACAGGAGAAGGCATGATGTCATTTTCTTGAAGCCATGGGTATACTAATATGGCTGACTCAGATCATTCCTGCCAAGGAGGAGGATTGCCGCAAATTCACGAATGAAAATCTCCGTGCACGTATGTAAAAGTTAATATATCAACCTTTTTAATCATGCCTGCGTGTTCTGCATACGGGTGTGCGAATCGCTGTACGAAAAATGGGATTTAATTTCCACAGAAAGATTCATGTATTCACATTACATCGGTTCAATAAAACTACAAACATCGGTTCAATAAAACTACAGTGCACTGAAACAATGAGTGCATTATTTTTGAAGCTGTGTAATTTCTTGTTGTTCCTAGCAGCCTTATTCACCATTTTCAGACACCCACTGTTAATGGTGTAGAAGGAAAAAAAAATTTTCCCCCTCCTTTTTTCCCCCTTCCCGTTTACACCTTTTTTCCCACCTTCCATTTTCTACTGTAATATTTTCGAAATTCTGAACATTAACAGAATTGTTTTATGAGGGGGGGGTGTAGACGTTTAAAAAAATACTCTTAATAGTCTAGAAGTAAAAAAGAACTACTCTCATATTGACAACTACTTGTGTTATGAAGAGATTTTAATGTAATTTTCCTATATAGTTATCTAATTTTTGCCCACCCTCGCCTTTTTTTTCTTTCCTTCCTGTTCACACTTTATTTTTGCTTGTGTAGATTTAAATAAAGTCTGTCAAAATAGTGCAATCTGAGTTTAAATAGACAGCATTTCGTCCGGTATGTTCAGTAATATAATTATGAGGAATTTAACCTTGCAATTGCATATTAAATCATAATAAGGTTACCAGTGATGTTTCTACATGATCACATGTTTTTATTTTGGTAAGTTTTTATTTAAGGAATAAACTATTCAGTCCTAAACAGTACGAGCAAAGTAATCTGAAATGCTTGGAATGCGGATTGTTTTGAGTATACAAACATGGCTGCTAAGTCCGCCCCCTGGCTTCACTTAGCCAGCATTACTTCTTAAGGCAGGGCTTCTCCTGTGTATTATAACTCCATGGTCCCCTCCCGGCCCCAGCACCTAAGCAGCACGGGCAGGGACGCTGGCCAGCTGCGGAGGCAACAGTCTCGGCCGGGCTGCTGCCGCTGCAAACTCACCGCGCGGGCAGAGCTGCTTCGGAAAGGCGGCGCCTCGGACAGGGGCTCGTCTGCTCGCCTGCCCCAGCCCGGGCTTGGAAGAGGCTGCTTTGCAAGGCGGTCCCTTCCAAGCCTGGGGCGATGAGGACCGATGAGGTCCTTCCTGCGGCGAACGCGCAGGCTCGTCTGCTCCTGCCCCGCTTGGAAGAGGCTGCTTTGCGGCGCGGTCCAGCCACGTTGCTAAGCAGCCCCTTCCGAGGCCTGCGTGCCCGCCCCCTGGTTTGAATGAGGGGCAGGCCGGGAAAATGACCTTGGGGGGCATGACGTTATAATAACAGGAGAGGACATGCCTATTGAATTGATGGGAGCGAATTGAAGCCATTGAAGAATTAAATTCTTTTTTACTTCTAGGCTATTACGAGTATTTTTTTAAACTTCTACACCCCCCACCCCCCCATAAAACAATTCTGTTAATGTTCAGAATTTCGAAAATATTACCGTAGAAAATGGAAGGCGGGAAAAAAAGTGTAAACGGGAAGGGGGAAAAAAGGAGGGGGAAAATATTTTTTTTCTTTCCCTTCTAGACCATTAACAGTGGGTGTCAGAAAATGGTGAATAAGACTGCTAGGAACAACAAGAAATTACACAGCTTCAAAAATAATGCACTCACTGAATGGTAGTTTTATTGAACCAATGTAATGTGAATACATGAATCTTTCCGTGGAAATTAAATCCCATTTTTCGTGCAGCGATTCGCACACCCGTATGCAGAACACGCAGGCATGATTAAAGAGGTTGATATTAACTTTTACAAACGTGCAGGGAGATTTTTATTCGTGAATTCGCAGCAACCCTCCTCCTGGCGGGAAAGATCTGAGTCAGCCATATTGTCTGACTCATGGCTTCAAGATCATGATGTCATGTCATCTCCTGTTATCTAACCTTCTTGTTGGGGGGCTGTAACTGGCCCACGGGCTGTAGTTTGCGGACTCCTGCCCTAAACTGTCCTTTATCCCGTCCGTCCTGGCTCTGAATTATAATTCTTGGGACACCAAATTCACCTCATTCCTCAGCTCTCCCATTTTCCCTGCAAGATACCCACACTAACAACTTCCATTTTCTCCAAGGCACAAACCGTCTCACGGATCTGCTCCCTCCAACACAAAATTCCCCATTATTCTCCTCAGGACATCCCTTCACAAACACAGGTCTCTATACACGTTTGGAGAGCTGCCCCTTCCCGCCAGACATAAATCCATTCCGTCAGTATTCCCCTGCAGTCCTGCGAACTCAATTTTCCTCCACTTACTTTGGATTCTTTCCCCCACTTTGTGCACACATGCGCTATTCCTCCATTTTCTTTTGGGGTATCTGTGGCCCACCCTGCCAAGCCTGTACCACCCTCTCCTCTCAAGACTTCTCTCTTCCCTTCAACCTCCCCGATCCACTGTTCCCCAGTATTCCATTGGCAGAGGGTGATAAACTGTTAGATTATCCATCTTCCCCTTTCCAATCACCACCCCCCCAAAAAAATTGCCTACCCCTACTCTGGCTTCCATCTAGTTATCAAAATTCAGCACTTAACCATCTAGTTCCTGCATTCACAGGACCTGCACAGAGTGATCCACATTTGGAAGCGGTTTAGCTGTTGGCCTAACGTCATGTCATTCTCTGCAC
The DNA here is from genome assembly GCA_029204185.1 of Lerista edwardsae. Classification (NCBI taxonomy): domain Eukaryota; kingdom Metazoa; phylum Chordata; class Lepidosauria; order Squamata; family Scincidae; genus Lerista; species Lerista edwardsae. Next base: position 157,360 of record JAJKFI010000168.1, on the reverse strand, counting down.
TAAAATGGATCCTTCACATCTACACCCTCTGAGCACCCGAGGACCCCAAGAACACTCTGGCACGTCATCCCAGGCATTCCACATTTGGCCCTAGCAATGCAGGGGGCCCACAGGCTCAGCATCAGTAGTGTCAGCCTACCAGTATGCTGGGCGTGTCTTCCGGGTGAGCGGCAGCGCGATCACGGCGTTCTGCTGCGTAACGGCGAAAGCCCGGCTTTCGCCGTTACGCAACAGAACGCAGCGATCGCGCTGCCGCTCACTCAGAAGACACGCCCAGCGTACCGGTAGGCTGACACTACTGCAGCCAGTCCAGTTAGTTGATGTTCTTATGTTTCTTTTTCTTTAATTTCTGTTTGTGTAGGTTTTGAATGCATTTTGAATGCATTCATATGCATTCATTTTGCATGCATCCCATGTAGTTAGTTATTTACTAACACATTTATTTATAACTTTGCCGTTACGCAACAGAACGCCGCGATCGCGCTGCCGCTCACCCGGAAGACACGCCCAGCATACCGGTAGGCTGACACTACTGCTCAGCATCCCAATTTGAGCGCCCACTGATGCTGAGCCAGCGGCTGGAGGGCCTCAGAGGACCTCCCAAGCATGAGTGGAAGTGGCTTCTGGTGGCCTGGCATGGGCCTCGGGTGCGCTTCTGTGGCTCCCTGCCAGGTCTCCCCGGGGATTTTATTTGGGTTTTTTTGGGGGGGGGAAGAAGGATTCCCTGCAGATACCGATGGCTTACTGTATACCTAACATTCAGTTCTAGTCAATCTAAAAAGTACGTCGCAAAAGTGACTGACACATAACATCGGGGCGGGGGGGGGAGGAACAATAAAGTCACATACTTAATTGGAACATTCAGAACAATTTATTGAAGTCAACCTCAAGCAAAGATTTAATCAGTGGAATGTCATTTTAAAAACCTTTCCAAATTAATTCTCACAGAAGCAAAAACACATCTGAATTCCAAAGTATTTGTAAAATAAAAAAGGCAACATCTCAGTAAATATAATGTACAAAAATTATATGTTCCTACCATCACTCACATTCAGTAAGAAGCTAAAATATTACAGGCAAGTCTAGATACACCATGACTAGTAAACAATGAGCTATCTATATACAGGTTAACCAAACTTTATAGATTTCACACTATGCAAGAGAACATAGGCTAAACAACAAAAAAAACCCTCAAAATGTTGTTAAGTTTCAAAATTACGCAGCAACATCAAGTCATAATACCGCAATGTCCCCATGGAATACCCCAGGGATAATTAACACTACTTGTTAGTGTCCAAGAGCTTCTGTTTGGTTTAAGAAACTCCTAAAATATTGTCTTTTAAGTGAATATCAATGATTTTGCTATTAAAGACTCTGGTGATTTTTGTTAAAATAACATTTCACAGAATCTACAAAGTTTGGTACATAGTAACAAGAGCTACAGAAATAACGATTCTACAAAGTCATTGTTACAGATAAAGAGTACACGGGAATGGAGACAAAACTGTTGGTATTGGTGCCTTGTTGTGCAATATCGTTCGTGTGTGTGTGTGTGTGTGTGTGTGTGTGTGTGTGTGTAGGGATACAAACGCATTTTATCTTTTTTGTTCAATTTTTCATAGCAACCCTAGAATCAGCACATACCCTTATAATCAATAAAAAGACACCGTCTTTTTAGTAGCCAGTCATAATAGCTATTTCACTATATTAGTTTTCAATGGCAATGCAAGTTATTTGCTTAATTAAAAACAACACACAATGGAGGCGGGACAAGGGAATGACACAAAGTAGATCCAGATAAACATGAATGCACAAATTATCATCTACTTGGTTCTTAACTGAAAAATACACTCTACTCCTTAAGTATGTCCAGTGCTTGGACTGTGAGACCGGCGGTTGCGAGAAGATTCAACATGCTGCCTTCACTCCTTCCCAAAGCTAAAAGCCCAGCAAAAATGTCTGTGCACAGCTGCCATTAGTGGCACAGATGAGGCAGTGAAATGGAGGAATAGTTTGGCAAAGCTGGCAGTTATTCTTTGAAATGAAGTTGCATATGGATACAGGCAGCGGCGTCATGCAGCCGGAACGCTGGGCGGGAGGAACGGGTGAGCGGCAGCTCACCGGGGGCGGGGAAGACGGCGAAACAGAGCGGTACGCAATGGGCAGGCTGCTGCTCACCCGTTCCTCCCACCCAGCGTTCCGGCTGCATGACGCCGCTGGATACAGGGTGTACATCCACTCAGTGTGTGCAGATGTGCACACACAAAAGTACTGCTCGGGAGATTGTACTCCAAGACTTCAGGACAAAACACAGCTGCATCAAGAGTTTGCTGCATTACCTCCTGTCTTGCCTCCAAAATCAGGGAGGCCTCCCCTCACCCCACCATATCTGCGCCACAGCTTACCACACAAACAGAAGACAGGAGGAAGAGGACTTCCCCCAACTCCATCCCTGCAAAAGCCATCGACAAGACATCCAGGAGTGCTTTGATAAGTGAACATATTTTTTGCTGAAATGTGTGAAGGGGGTAGAAGAGAAGAGGGGCACTCATTGGAAAAGTAAACATGCTGGCAATTTGGAAAGCAGCTGCTGTCCCAACACAACTGCTCTCCCCCCCCCCCCGCCCCAGCTTTAGAGCACAGGAAACAGAAACATCCATTTCCACATCCTGTCCACTTGCCTTGTGTCCATATCATGCAACAGGAGCAGAAATCAAATTTAAGCGCAATGTTAAGGCGGGAAAAGAGACTTTCACAATACCATATATATAAAATGCATAAATAAAAACACAAGCTGTAAAGTAAGAACATGAATAGTTTCAAGTACATTAACCCTGAATTCAATGAGGCAGAAGTTCCACTGTTAAAGTGACTAAATTCGTACCAGCGGCAGACATCCCCCACCCCCCCTCCCCAACCCAACCCAACACGTCTCAGTATATACAGTCACTATGGTTAAAAGCTCACTGTCAATGATTTTCTAGTCATTACACCTGTCCAACCCCACTGGCACACGTTAGAGGTAAGAGCTGAGGTGGAAAGACTGAGGAAACACCCAACTCCCCACCCCCTTTTTTACTTCATATGTAAGTGGACGTTCCAAAGGGCAATTTCTCACACACTGCATCTTAAGTGCACACGTGTGCACTTGAGGACATAAAAATAATGTATGAAGTAGGCCTCTGTATTTATATACTAAATCTATGTAGTGCTTTTCAAAGACTTGTTTTAAAACGCATAGTTGATATGGGTACATGTGGCAAGGAGTTGTGAAGTTGCCCGTATCAGCCACTCGTCTTCACTTGATACAGCCCAAAGACCCATGAATGTCTACAGGTACATGAAAAAAATATTTGCAAAGACAACAATGTATGTGAAGGCCCCCAGCACATATTACTTATTATGTTCTTACCCAGTGGCGTTATTCACCCGGTACGCTGGGCGGGACTTACCTTTGAGTGGCAGTCCGCCCGTTGCGTCA
>JAJKFI010000168.1:111496-125046 GCA_029204185.1 Lerista edwardsae | reverse complement strand
GAAACGGAGCGGTACGCAACGGGCGGGCTGCCGCTCACCCGTTCCTCCCGCCCAGCATTCCGGCTGCATGACGCCACTGTGCCTGAGGCAACCGCTTCAGTTGGCCACATGGAGGGGCTGGCCCTGCACAACTCACTGTGTGCCCCCACTGAACACATAAAAAAGCCTGAGTATGGAGTGAATCCCACTCAGCTTTGACTTCCATAAATGCCAATGGGAACTTTTCTGCCACATTATGGGTATACACGAACGAAATACAAATAAGCTCCTTCTGCAGCTATGCTGCCTCTTCTGTTGTCCCCCTGTGCTGAACTACAGATGCTACACCCTGTCCTAATTCTTTCATGTGAAACAGATAAACCTAGGCTATGAACCAGCCTCTATGCCCAGCTGAGAGGGGGGCCGCAGAGTTCCATTGACACAAGTTGAAGATGTTGCTGCTTGCAAAGCATGACTGGGGAAAATGTTCTCCCACTCGGTGTAAGGAACTGAAAGACAACCTCCTCCCCACCCCCAACACCAGCGGCAGCAGCTGCAGCCTCTTTCAGTATTTTTCCTACCATGTCTTAAGAATAGATGCTGACAGCTAAAAGGCAGTGGAAACATCCAGGCCTGGCACTAAGAGCTGGTATCCCCAATAGCCAAGGAGGAAGCTTGAGAACAAAAGCAACTTCTTCCCCTCCTGGAGAATCAACAGTTTAGTGTTTTAACAAAATCAAGGTCTGAACACCAGAGATATAAAAACGGAGGAAGACAAAAAACAGAGCTCACCTCTTGCACAAACGAAACAAAAGCCTACATTTACAGCTGATGAAGAGTGATTGCTCCGTTTGGAATGGTTACTACAGATGAGAATGTGGGATGACACAAACAAACTTCCTGCAGCAATACAGCCATCTCCCGAGTGATAGGCAATGGGGCATCTCAAACATCTCACCATGCGACCTGTTCAATATAAAATGCACCAGATGACAGTCCGTTTAGCATACAGTTACAGACTTCAAAGCCTGCCACAATGTTTGGTTTTACTCTACTCAGGATACATCTGATAAAAATGTTATTGTGTGCAAAAAGGATTGACATTTTCACAACCATAAAAGTTCCACTTCCTGCTGAAGAGAAGGCACTTTGCTCTGGATTATCTTCATGTTAGCCATGGGAACTGCTGCAATTATTCCACAGAAGTGCAGAGGAGGTCCACAAATTGTTATCTGGGGCAGAATTCAGCTTCCTGAGAACCTCGAGTTTCTTTTTTTTTTTTAGCTCTTACGGTTATGAGGATAAGCTTGGAAGTGGCAGAAAATGCCTGCTTATATTAGTCCTCAGGCATCAGAAAGGAGCCTGAAGGTCTCTGTGACGGCAGACAGGAGTGTGGTGTCTTTGGCTTCCCTACGATGAGCAAGACTGCCATCAGTTACACAAGACAGTTGCCATTGTTAAAGAAAGCCAAGATACATTACAACCATTTCTTCCACTGCATAAATTGTACAGGATGAAGGTTTTCATTTTTTTAAAAATGGAAGCACATGGTACACACAGTTCTGGCAACAGACATATTTAATTTTAATTCAGTGGGTTAATACTTATGGTCACTGCAAAAACTACCCCCTTCTGGAGAACAGTTATTGTTGGGCTGGATTGCCAAACAAAGGCAAGTGATAAGTCCACATACATTCGAAAGTGACAATTCTGAGAGTGCCAGACAGGTTTCCTGAAGCATGGCGTGACTACTTGCGTCTGCATCTTGACTGGATCAAGGAAGAGGGGTGGTTGGGTTGTGGTCAGCTCACTTGGTTTAACACCAAGAGAAGCACTTGGGGGACAAAAAACCCTCCAATGTTTTCCACACTCTTTAATCTGCACATCAAAAACAACCTAAAGCCCATCGAAATGTTGTTTCATGTGCTTCTTCTCTTTGCTCTGCACGTCTCCACTACTGCAAAGCAAGTGAGGGCTGAACGGCCTGCCTTCTTCTTGTCATGACCCACTTTGAAGATGCTCAAGAATTTGCCTCTCTGGAACCTGAGAGCCTCATGAAGGGCACCAGAGTCTGAGAGCCCTTACCTTTAAGGATCTTGAGTGAGTTCTAACCACATATCCCATAGGATATGGGCCGAATCCTCCATTGCTAATAGCTAATTTCAAGAGCCCACTAGTTAAGCAGGGGATCCTTCAATCCACATTCCCAAAATATTAAAGGCTTTTAGGAGTCCTTTGCAAAAGTTTCTCATGTTCCCAAATCAGTAGCTATCTATGTGCAAGCCCCGTGCTTCTTAATGTATACTACTAACAACTAACATTCGAGGCTTCAATAACCAAGCAAAATAGGGCATCATTTAGACCCCTGCTAACTGGACAAGAGGCACTTTTTCCAGTGGTGTTCCTCTTATATTTAGCAGGGGGAGAGTAACTGTCCCTCTTCACCCCTGCACAGTCTTTCTAGTGGCTGTTGCTGGCGGTCTGTCTTTTTTTAGATTGTGAGCCCTTTTGGGACAGGGAGCCATTTAACTTTATTATTACTATTTGCCTGTAAACCGCTTTGTGAACTTCGTGTTGAAAAGCGGTATATAAGTACCTGTTGATTGATTGATTGATTGATTTAGTAATCCACATCTCCCTCTCCCCCTCCGGACACAGGCACCCAGTCTCACTGCACCAGAAGAACAGCAAACTCTGCAGCTAGTCTACTATTCTAGCGTCTGAATAAAACGCTATTCTACTTTTTGGCTGCCCTAACCTTGCGCAGTCTGAAAATGGCACCAAGATGCCCAGGGTAGATCCACTGATTACTGACTTTCTACTCCTTGAGAATGAACTTGCAATGGCCGTTGGCTATCTGTATGCAGGTGCCCAACTGAAAGCCTCAAGTGAATATGCAACAAACATTACAGTTTTTACTCTTGCCAGAACCACAGCACCTGAAGCCGCCCCGAGCTCCAACTGCAGCGTCTCGTCCATCATGGACACGTCTTTATCATATAGTCACCAGATTGTCTTCCACAGCACTCAGCCTAGATCAAGACTAAAAGGAATTCTGCCTGGTAAAGGTTGAGGCACGTCCACTCTCGATCCTGGCGATGGGATCCCCCACTCCGGGCAGCTGCAGGAGGTGGCAGCCTCCACTCAAGCCACCACCAGCAGGCTGCCTGCATGACAGCAGAGAGCTTGACAGCATGTTCCCTGGGATAATCCAATGCTGGTAGGGAAGCCCCACCCTTGGATGCCTGTGTCAGATCAGGTTGCACTGGGGAGTTCTCCTCTGATGGCAGCTGTGAAAAAATTCACGCACGGACACACCTCACCCAGCCAGTGAGGTGGAATCTTGCTGCCCCCTCTCCTCATTCCAGGGTCAAGCTCCATAGGATACAGTATGTGGCAACTGCGGCAGCCTAAAGACCTCGGGACTGTCACTATCACCTCCCTGACTGTTTGCAAGCTGTCTTGTCCTGTTCTGCAGAGCAAGCAGGAAAGGCCTGTCCTTACCTCTGCTTGCTTTGTGAATATCCTTATCCATGGAGCAGGCAGTACAGCAGTGCTGTGGGCAACGGAATCCTCGGGACTCAAACACGGCCGTGGCAAACTTGCGCACACAGGGCTCATGGTAGAATTTGCCACACGCATTGACAGAGCAGCGCTTCACATCTTTCCCTGGAAGCTTGCAGGAAAAACACGTATGCTGTCCTTAAGAGAGGAGAGACACAGAGGATCAGTCCGAATGTAAAACTGAGAGTGTGTGACCAAGCAGTCGTCGTTTTGGATCACTGCAGGCTTCCTCCAACAGAGTTGGCAGGAAGAGAACCAATTGGGTATTCCTGCCGGCTTGCTGTATTCAGCATTGAGGCTGAGGAAGCTGACAGGCCTTCAATACCATTTTCTCAGTTACCGAGCAAGAAGGAAAGAGAGACAGCTGGGAGAACGGATGCTGTTCAGAAATGAAACGAGACAGCAGTCAATATTAGTGGCTGCTGGACTGCTTCAAGCAGCAGCCTCCAACGAGGCAGAAACCACTTGCTCATTTACCGTTTTTGCACTCCAGGCAGAGGAACTTCCCGTCGGGTTGTGAACTCAATCCCAAGCACTCCATATGAAAGCCCCGGTAACACTCTCCTTCACAGGACACCAGAGACTCGCCAGAGCTTTCACAAATCTGGAATAAAACAATGTGAGCGAACAAAATCAGCTTGCAGATGCTCTACATGCAAGTTGGCAGAGAATACCGTGTGACGCCTCTGCTCTAGTATGACCAAGGAAACACAAGATGGGGTATTCAGGTGCAGAACTGTGTAAATAGGAAGAAGACAAATGACTGCTGTTCACCAGTGGCAGGATCCAACCGTGGCAATATTCCTTTACCATTTCCCAGAGGTGAGTAACTGAATGAAAGCACGGCACTTGGGCGAAACTGGGCCTCCATAGCTGGTGCTAGGGGGCCTGGCCTCATCTCAGGGATCCTCTAAGGGGGTGCAGTGCATGTCTGATGTGCTGAAAGCAAAGAGCTGCACAGCAACCCACAAGGATGACTGCAATATAAAAGCCAGCCCACATACACTTCTGTCATAATCATCGCCTTTGAGTGCCAGGTTTTGTTACCCAGGAAAAGGTGGTAAACAAACAAGCAAGCAAAACTAAACAAATGGCACCTTGTGAATTCTATATAAAACAGAGGACACACTGACAATTCTGAACATTATCTTTTCAGACCGTGTTGTGCAGCAGAAATTTTGGGGAGCTTACCCAATTACTCTTTTCTAAGAGAACATCCCTGATTCAAAAACGGCAGCTCTGCCAGTAGCGCGCCTGCCATGGGGGGGGGGGGAAAACCCCCGGGTTGGGGGAGGGGGGGGGGGGGGGGGCTTGGCTTTCGCAGAGGCAAGCTGCCAGCGCAGAGTTGGGCCCGCTTGCGCACCCACCCTGGCTCTCAAACAGCTCCAGAACTGGAGCCTGGCATGGCACAGGTGCCTGCTGGGGACGGCGCAGGGGGTGGCACTCGTCGGACCTTGACCTGGGCAGAGCCTCTGCTGGGTCCACAGCAGCAAATTATGAGCTTCTATTATTCCAGGATTCTTCAGATCCCATACAACCCAGAGTGCCAACTCTGGAATTCTACCACTTTTATCTAGTAAGAGCTCACTTTTGCAGCCAGAGACCACAACAACAATTAAAACAAGTCGAAAAATGTAGAACGGTACAGAACGTTCAGCACATGCAAATATTATCATCAGACAGAATAAAAACACCTAAAATCACTACAGTTAAATTTGCCATATCAAAGATAATCTGAAAATTCAGATCAGTCAAGTACAAGTACAGGAAGTCAAGTACAGTCAAATACAGTCAAGTACAGGAAATGACAAAGCCCAGTTTCCTTTTCACCGGTACTAGTGTGAAAGTAGTCATTTTGGGTATCATTTGCTTGCGATGAGATGCAAGCAAAAAGTCAGGTCTTTTGCAAAAGGGTCACTAGTCTTTGGCAGAGCAGGAAGATGCGTACTCTGGGCACGTACACCACACATCTGAACAGGTAGCAAGGCAAATCCTAACTTCACCAGCACCACAAATGCAAAGAACCAAATTATGGCATCTGCTGCCTAAAATGATGAAAGGCATCAGTGGGACTCTAAGAAGCGGGTGGAGAAGGCTTTCTTAATGAGCATTTATTCATGCCAGCTAAATAGCTTTCAAATACACATTAGCAGTTAACTATTGCTTACCATGGAGCTAAAATAATGTCCAGCCCAGGTTAGGCTATTCGAAAGTTGTGCAGCTTAATTCTGATGCAGGTCTACTCTGATGCAAGTCGTGGTCACTTAACTGAGACTTGCTGTTAGAAGGGTATGCTCTTAGGTGGGATTGTAGCCCGATTCAAACTTTTCACCTACCTGACAAACAGTGTCTCTCTTACTTATGCCAGAACCTCTTCTTGATAAACTAGAATCCACAGATTGTACATCTGAAGCATCAGCGTCTGCGGCAGCTGAAGGGCTGTCTGACTGCTTTCCAAAGCTACCCTAAAAGAGAAAATCCATAACCATATTCATACTGCCAACTTTTTAAGGGGGTAGCTACAACTAAAAAACAATGACAATGTTGTTGATCTAAAAAATACAAATAAAATACTGATATGCTTTGAATTCCTCATGAATCTTCTTGCTCTCATTCTATGTCAATTCAAAAAAAACATGCATCGCAGTTTTTTTAAATGGGAATATAACATGGAAAGGGAAGAAAATCTCAGTCTATGCAAATGAGCCTAAAATCTCTCTGCATAATTGACAGCACGGTCCGGTGCTGACGGCTCCCGTACGGGCAAGAGTGCCAAAATGGCAACTGCTGCATCTTGTGGAAGTTGCAGAAACTGCTGGGGTATACTCGAGGGAAGGAGGCATTCGTGGGCCCTGCAATGAGGTTAACTCCAGTCTCTGCCTGCTATTTTGCAGAAGGAGACTCAAGTGCCCTGCGTCGGGCTTCCAAGCACGACACGGAGAGTTAGGGATGCGGCGGTGAGCTTTCAGCAGTTTGTGACACCCAGAGCTGGCACTGGGCCAGCGCCAATGGTACTGAGCCCAATAGGATCAGGCCCTTAATATGCTAGTTGGAGAGAAAGTTACAACAGGACATTCTCTGACCGCTGGAAACCTTATTCAGTCACCCCTCTGGATTCTGAGATTTCGTCAGTGACTGCTCATACAGTTACAAGCATATTTTCAGAAGCATAAGGGCTTGAAACGTGCTTCCCTGCTTTTAAAAAAAAAAGATTCTTAGGCAACTTACCGTATTTCCCCAAGTATAAGGCGCACCAAAGTATAAGACGCACCTTAATTTTGGGGCCAGAAATTTGAAGAAAAAAAATGTTGTGTTACTGGTTGCATGACTGCATTTTATTTAAACTTGCACCTTTTAAGTGCTCAAGGCGGCATGCAAGAGGCAGATAACTTCTACTGTATTTCATTTCTTTTGCTAGGTAACCCACTTTGTGGGCTTTTAAAAAATGCATCAGCTCCTCAGCTCCTCCGGCTGGAGGGCTGTCCCCTGGCAGAGCCCGCGGAGGACTGCTTGCCTGCTCCCTTGCCTTCCCGGCTCCTCCGCTGCGAAAAGTTCTCCCTGCGGCGGTGGCAGGCTTGGCTGCTGTGTCTGTGGCTCGGCGCGCAGCTCCCTCCCAGCCCTGTTTCTCCCGCGTCCAAGCGCCCGGCCTGCAGAGAGAGGGCGCGCGAGATGGTCCCGGGACTTGGGAAACTATAGAAGCAGCCGCCGCCGCCGCAGGGAGAACTTTTCGCAGCGGAGGAGCCGGGAAGGCAAGGGAGCAGGCAAGCAGTCCTCCGCGGGCTCTGCCAGGGGACAGCCCTCCAGCCAGAGGAGCTGAGTAGAGGGCGAAGGAGTCAAGCCGCAGTCCCGCGATCACACCCCTTGTATAACACGCACCCAGTTTTTAGACCCCAAACCTTTGGAAAAAAAGGTGCGTGTTATACATGGGGAAATACGGTAATTCTGCAACCAGCAGGTTTTGCAGTCCTGAAGAACTGCAGCATACAGGCACCTTGCCTATAACTCTCTGCACTTTTCTATCTGCTAATTTTCCCATGTTTCAAAGTAAAATGCTCTCTGATGTTCAAATGGAGCAGCAGTTATGTGAAATTGATTACTACCACTTATCTGCCCACTTCCAAAACCATACCCCATGAAGAGACATCAAACATTTACCTGTAGGTCATTAAGTCCTCTTGAATCAGAGTCAGACGTATCTCTGTATGCTGAGCTAGTCAATTCTACATCTGTTGAGGCACGACTCCTTTTCTTTAGAGGCTTACAAGAATCTGAAATCTCACTGGCACCTTAATACAATACACTGAAATTAATCTTAATGATCACTCAAACATACCCAGCCATTAAGGGAGAGGGGAGTTTGCAAGACTTTGCCTGCTCCAATGGTTGTCAAATTGCAAATATCCTATTAAACTAGTTCCAATTCTTTGTCAAAGAAAGCGAATTGACAGTTCTGAAAATTGTACTGGATGGATTTACAGTGGCATCCCCACCAACAAACACAGCAGACCAAGGGCATACTGGATTCCAGCCCCCTCCTTGCCCTTCTTTGCATCTTGACATGACCAGAAGATTAAGTGAAATACCCACTTTAAGCATGCACGATGGCTTGAGCATGACCAGTGGAAATGTTTGACTTTTTCTCCTTTTGGAATAAGAATTCAGTGTCATGGTGAACTGCTTTGGACAGTCATCTAAGTTTCAAAAACTGTTTGCCACCTGGGAGAAACACAAGCCTGTAGCCTTCTAGGACACACGAAGTTGCAAGGATCTTTGGACCCAGCAAGAACCAACGTTTCCTAGCGTTTCCAGGTAAGTGCCGTCTACAAGAGACTACAGCCCACTGCACTGAATGTTACTGCTGGAGTTTTCGGCAAATTTTTCAAAGAACCTGGAACGTATACTGCAACTCTATATGACTCTCATACACATACTCTTTAATTTGATCTGCTTGCTGCCAGGTTGTGGACCAAGAGACAGATAGCTAGTTGCCTTCATAAGCAACAGGCAGCCCAATCCTATGCTGCACAGGCACCAGAGATGCGGCAGTAGCCAAATGGCTACTGCCGCATCCTACCAGTGCTGGGCAAGCAGCACAGGCACCTCGGAAGAAGGGGACATTCGTCCCCTTCCCCTGGGGTAAGGGCGAGGGCCATAAATGGATCTCATTGTGCCTGCGCCAGCTATTTTGCCTCCGTGAGGGCCTCCGTGTCAGGCCGCTTGGCCCAACACAGAGGTCAGGATCTGGCAGTCGAGGCCACTGCCTGTCCCGTCCCACCCACCCCCTCTGCCTCTCCGTGGCCCAGTTCCACCCTTCACATCCGCCCAGAAAAATCACACCACTGGCAGCCCTGCATTTATCGGCCACCAGCTCTGTTTGGGTGCCTCCAAGCACGAGGGAACTGCACTGGGGCAGTGGGGGTGGCAAGGGCTTACCACCTGCCCCGGAGTCACCTTGCAGCACCTTTGTGATGCCAGTGCTGGCGGCACGCTTGTCCTGCCCGCGCTGCAGCCCACAGCATTGGGCCCTCGGAGCGCAAGCCTAAGGGAGCACTCGGCTGGCACAGCATCTGCTGCAGCAGATAGCTGTACTGTAAGCAGACGTGTCAGCCGACCGGTACGCAGGGCGTGTCTTCCGGGTGAGCGGCAGCAGGCGGGCTTTCGCCATTACACAACAGAACGCAGCGATCGCGCTGCCGCTCACCCGGAAGACACGCCCAGCGTACCGGTCGGCTGACACGTCTGACTGTAAGGCACATTCGTAATGCCTCAAGAGTCAGCAGTGCTGGGGGGAGATCTGTGCTGCCCCCACTGTCGCCGCATCCCAATGCCAGGCTGCCAGAGGAGACAGGATGTGTGCTGACCGGTGCAGGGGCACGCAGAGGGTGACAGGAAGAGGGTGTTTCGGGGCAGGGGGAGGGTGGGACGGAGGCAGATCCATCCCAGAAGGAGGCGGGATCACCAGAAGCCTCCTGCCATATCCTAACCCCCTTCCTGGCCAGGCAGGGTACTTCCATGGGGTACGTGGACTTCTGATTAGCCTCATAAAGCCGGCTGAGGTGGTACTTGGGACAAGAAGAAAAAAATCCCCTTACCCCCAGGGAGCCCCCCCAGCCAGCTCAAACTAGCACCGCGAACAGCGCAGACCGTGAGGCCCGGCTGCACCAGTACTAGTCAGAATTGTGCTGCCCATGCTTTAAACATGGGCTGCACTTGTGAACCTCTGCCCAATTTTCTCAGGGCTCCTATTACCACTGAAGTAGCAGAAAACAAGGTGAACTAAGAATCTGCCCGGCCTGGGCAGGCAGCGGTCAAGCCAGGGGAGAGGCTGTGCACACAAACACCTTTTATTTACAACGTGACATGAAAAGAGGCACAGCGGTATCGAATGGGCTGTACTCCCAGGACATTAGTTTAGAAGCAGCCAAACTCACCTTTTTGCAATCCAGTCTTCACGGCTGTCTGTGGGACTGTTTCTACCTGTTTGGACAGGAAAATGAGCAGTTAATAGGGGAATTTCCTGTGCCCTAGTATAAAAAGAGGAAATTAAACTTCAGTGCCATTAGCATATAGGGGAGGGGGAACACTTGCCATTGGCCCACTCACCACCCCCAACCCATGAAGATGCTTCTGTTCCACCTGTTACAATTTAACTGCAGATGCCTTCCCTGAATGCCAGGTGAAAAGGCGCACCTGTTTTTCCTTCAAAGCATTCCTATTGTGCTTAAAGTGATGGGACAGCTTTATCTTTGCTGCAAGCAACAGATTGGGGGGGGGGGTAGTAGCCAAGCCATTGGGCTACAGGAAAACCTCAGCACAGCCAAGGAGAGTAAACCGAAGCAGGAAACAGAGGTCCCGTCCCGGGTGACACTTAACTTACTGCCTTGCTTACACAATGGCGCTTCCACCCAGCAAGCACTTGCGCTTCTGAGGCCCTGCCTGGGCCGTTCCTCTGTATAGAGGGCTGCAAAGGTAGTATAGGGGGAGCAGGAGGCAGAGGCAATGCATTGCAGGCCTCTATACAGTTGGAAATGCAACGTCGGTACAGCACTGGGGAAGACAGGTTGGTGACTTGGTGAAAGCAATTCGTGGCTCTTGTGAACAGTGTCTTGGATCCTATACTGGAAGGCGACCTCCTGCCAGGGGACACCAACTTGGGAATTTGGTGGTTGCAAGCAGCTTCTTTGCTGAAGTCTTGCTTTTAAGCTAAAAACAGTAATTTGGAAAAAAAATGTCTCCACAGCGTGGTTACATATGCATGTAAGAAACACGTTTCGTAAATATTTATTAAGGATTATTCTATAATTTTTTAAAAATATTTTATTTCGTTGTACAATGGATAGAAACATACAATAGAAGGATTTGTATAGGATACAATTGATAGTACAAATATAAAATCTAGACAATCACTTGTATTGCGCTACCACTCACTGCAACAGAATTAACATTAATTTGTCTCTCATTTGAAATGAAAATTCCAGTTATAATTTTAAAACCAAAAGGATGCAGAATAAATTTGGAAATTCACTGCAACAAAGCTCAATTCGGGGAAACAGATATGGTTGTAGAACCCTACGATATCAGTATGCCTTTCTGAACACATAACAGATCTAAGTGTATGCATTACAGTGCATTGCTGATAGTGAAAACTTTCCTGGCCGTATGCTTCCCCTGGAAAAAAACCCAAAAAACACAGTACAATATACTATGTTGTTTCCACTAGCTACACAGAACAAAGCAAGCAAGGCTACTCGGGAATGTTGACTATGTATTGGTGATTCTTGTACCGTAATTAATTAAAAATATAACTGCTACAAGTTTATCATGAAAATGGGAAACTGCAACAACTGATGCCAAGAGGTTTCAAAAATATATCTGCATGATTGTATCAGATGTTCAATATTTGAATTTGTGAAAAGAGTTGCGCTGAAATTGTTTTCCTTTACTACTATCTCCACGGTTTTGGAAATCCAACCAGGGAAGAGGCTGTGCACATACGGCAAAAGAGAAGCTGTGGTTCTCTGAAAAGAAGTGTGTTTCAAATAGAAAAGGTGAAGGTGGACTTTCATCCTAGTGAAATAGGAAATCATGTGCTAGGCTCATCAGAATTGTATTCTTCATTTTATGAAATTCAGCTTTTCCAAGATGACTTGGCTCTTGAACAAATTGTATTTGGAATTGTTTACTATGCCTCTGTTTCAAGGTGGATTCTCCTTATATTTGAAATTTGAGAAAATTGATACTGCTGAAGACAAAGAACCAACAATTGTGATAACCATCTTGAAACTTGCAAAATCCATAGATTGCATAAATATGCCACCATTTCAACTGCCTGTTCTTACTTACACTTACAACTGGCTACTTCAAAAAGCAATATTTGCTTGAGGTCCAAATTGGTTCTACTTAAAGACAAAACCAAGCCAAGAGGATGCTCTTTCCTGCTCATTAGGAAACGGCTGATGCCTTTAAAAAACAATAATGTTTTCAAGTCAATTTTCAAGAGTAACCAGACAAATCCATCTAACTTTGCTTTGGGAAAACAAAAACAAATCAAACCCTCAGTACAAACCAGTGGCTAAACCAAGAACAAGAGAAGGAAGAGAAAGCTGGTCGCAATTCTATCAAGAGAACACACTGAAACATAAAAATCACTCTGCTCGTAACAGAAACAGCAAAAGTGAAGGTGTGAGGTCCCAATTATCCAAAGCATGACTGATGCTGCAAAGGGATACAGCAACGCTTACTGGGGGGTGGGGGGGTTAGGGTCTCAGGAGGAACAGTCCAAAAGTAAACCCAATGGAGAAAATGGAGGGGGGGAGATTTTTAGAAGGCACCAATATAAAGCCACAACAAGTATGAATACAGTATATTTTAACTCTCTACATGGAGGAAGCCAACCTGCTCCTTTTTGATCTTCTTCTTTGGCACAACTTCAGTGGATTTCTCAGACTCTGAGCGAGTTCGTATTGATCTTCGCTGTTGCTTCTTTTCTACAGAACCTGAGGGAAGAGAAGGGTTTCCATTACAGGAGTCTCTCTCTCTCCTCAATGAGGGATGACGTTCAATAGCAAAGTCCTGATTTCTCTACATTCTTCTTTTGAGTGCATAGACTTTAATCTGCCAGCTGGTGTTCTGGCGGCAGGCAATACATCAGTGCTTCAGGGAGAGTCCTGAGTTCGGGAAAAGACCAGCTTTAATGTGAAGATAAAAGGGGAAGACTAAATTCACATATTTGGGGAGTGACTTGTCACATTCATAATCCTTTAAATCGACTTTGAACTTTGAATTTTGCAGGTTACCCACTACACCAACAATGCAAATATAGTCAGAATTATAACTCCCACCTTTTTACCAGCTCAAATTGCTCTTGCAGACTCCTCTGTCTGAACCCCTAAGTTGTAGGGACTTAGGGCCCAATCCTATCCAAACTTTCCAGCACTGATGCAGCTGTGCTCATGGGGCAGGAGCTGCATCCGGCAGTGGGAATGCCGTCACGCAGTGTTTGCTTTTCTTATTTGGGGGATGGATTGTGGATTGAGTTTGTACAGATGTTGGCGAGTTGGATAGGATTGGGCCCTTCATCACTGTTGTAACAGATAATATTCTGGTGCAACATTTCAGGGCACGGTAGAATGACTTGGAAAAATCGAAGTACAGAAGGGGTTATTTGCCCTCTGGGTTTATTTCCGTTTTTGTAGCCAGGATACGGATTGGGACCATGGTGTGAGGGGGTTGTTTTAAACCAACAGTGGGCGTTGCATCATGCTGCAGCACCAATGAAAACCTTCCCTCCTGCAGCTGCTCTTTGCCTCAGGCAAGGAAGGGCGCTTCTGCTGGGGCAAATGGAGGCTTCCTTCCCAGGCAAACAGTGGCGTGGAGGAGGACGGGACTCATGAGGATGGCAGCACAAACGTAGAGTGGCTCTCCCCCAGGCCCTGTTCTTCCCTCCCCTCCGGCAGTTTAACACACACACACACACACACACACACACACACACACACACACACACA
>JAJKFI010000168.1:43989-111486 GCA_029204185.1 Lerista edwardsae | reverse complement strand
CACACACACACACACACACACACACACACACACACACACACACACACTGTGTTTAAAGTCACACTTAGTATGGTCCTAAGAGAAACTTCTCTCTCTCTCACACACACACACACACGCCAATTTGTTCAAATAGTGTCAAAAACTCCCAAGTGCACAAGGAACATTTAGAAACCCTGAGGCCAAATGAGGTGGTTGCCTCAGGCAACAGACTGGTGGGGAACGTCCACCTCTGCCTGTTATGTCCATTTGCCTTCAGTGCTCCTTCTCCCTCGATTGGAAGAAGGCAGTGGAGATGGGGTGGAAGAGGGAGAGTGAACAGCAAGAGCATCACTTCCTCTCCTCCACACTTCCTTCTTCTGCTCCATCCCCCTATTCCAGCGTGTCTCCATGTTTGTCTGCCACTTGGCACGGTCCACCTATGGGAAGTGCCACCAAAAGTAAATGGTGATGGTGCCATCACCAGTCCTTTCCGGCCAGGCACCACGTGACAAGCACCAGTAAGAGGCTCTGGGCAGAGAGGAGGGCTCTATCGAGCCTGTGAAAAGCGCACACTGGAGCTCTGCCCGCCAACCACGCCTCCTCCTGCTGCTGCTTGTTGTGTCTCGCTGCCGGGGTCTGGGGGTCCCGCGGGTTCCACCGGACACCCCCTCCAGCACCACTGCTCGAGAACTCCGCCCCATTCCAATCCAAGAGGAGCAGAAGCCGGCCCATCAGCAGGAAGGGGAGGCAGCACCCGGGATACTGCCCCAGGAACCAGGATGTTTCGGATCAGCCGGACTGGGGGCAAACAGCGGCAGGTGAGGAACAACCGAGCATTCATCGTACACACCACAAGGCTGGAACAGGCCAGCCCTGAGGAGATTTACCAGCTAGCACAGGTGTGCCACCGTGCCTGCGAGGGATCCTTCCCACAGAACCCCCCGGATACGGAAACTGCGGACACAAGGGATGCTGCGTACACACTGTCATTGCCCCCGAGCCCATCCCATTGCCTTCGTTTTTGTATAGTTGTGCCGCAAGTGCTGGTGGTTCTTCCTTAAAACAAGTGAAACACCTGCTAAACTGAGGGGTGACAGACAGGAGCCTAAATGAAACTTAACTGGTGTGCAACCAACTTTCAGACAGTAGCAAATCAAGGAGGTAGCAGACTCCAAGATGGAGCCGGAAAATGAAATCAGTTTAAAGTGCCTGTGTACACAGGTGTTTCAGCAAATGTCTTCTTTGGGGGCACAAAGAAAATCTACAAAAAAGTGTACTCCCTTAACTTAGACTTGACTGATTTGTCAGGATAGCCTCAAGTTCGTTATTAAAATATTTATATATCACTTTTTAAGCTAATGGAAATCAATCAATCAATCAAACAAACAAACAGGTACTTATATACCGCTTTTCAACACGAAGTTCACAAAGCGGTTTACAGGCAAATAGTAATAATAAAGTTAAATGGCTCCCTGTCCCAAAAGGGCTCACAATCTAAAAAAAGGCAGACCGCCAGCAACAGCCACTAGAAAGACTGCGCAGGGGTGAAGAGGGACAATTACTCTCCCCCTGCTAAATATAAGAGGAACACCACTGGAAAAAGTGCCTCTTGTCCAGTTAGCAGGGGTCATTCCAGTTAGCAGATTCTGCCACCAGAATCCACACTGTTGGAAGTGGTTTTCTTTGTGTCCCAGAATGTGGCTGCACCGAGAGACGTTTTCGATAAGCTCCACTTTGGGGCATCTCCTTGTGGCCATTGCAGAAGTGCCACAGGGCAGCTCCAGCGCCACCGGCATTGGCTCAGCAGGCTGTCCTGCGGGCCTGGTGGCAGCAATGCAATGCCAGCAAGTGGCAAGCGCTTTCTAGGCGGGGCAGGAGGGTGGAGCTGGGCAGGGGGAGGGCTGAAGCAGGGGTGGGACCGGCAGCGACCTTCACCGCTGGGCCTCCTCCCCTTGCTGGGCCGTCTGGCCTGACATGGCGGCTGGTGCAGAGGCGGGAAGACCCTGGGGGAAGGGGAGGAATGTCCCCTTCTCCCATGGAGCCTCCTGTGGCTGCGTAGCTGCTGTGGGATGCAGTGGTGGCTCCTTGGCTACCGTTGTGCCTGTGGCAGCCAGGCTCTGATGGCTCAAAATTGAGCTGTATAGTACGGCTTCCCCAGTCTTCAAGGCTTGTTTGTCTAAAAGACCACAGGAAACCAGATGCTTCAGGCAAACATATAACCACATTTTAGCCTTGAATTCGTCAGTACATTCACAGAAACATTAAAGTTTCTCTCTTCTCCTAGGATGTAGGTAGGGATGTTCATTTTTGTCAAAGATGCATACAAACCCAACACTACCTTTTTGGTGTGAAAATATCTGAACAAAAGCACAAAACAGCACATTTTGGTGTTTAAGATATTTTCCAAAAATTAAAATAGATTACTTTTCCAATTAGAAAAAATACTGTGGCTGCATCCGCTGACACTCTATCACCTACCTAGTACCCTTTAAAAGCATTTAAAATTACTAAAATGAGAACTTGGAATGGGAAAAACACGTAACACTGCTTTCTGCCTTTCAAACAAAATATGTGGAAAAAATAACACTGTTTTCAAACACACCTAAGCACAGGCCAAAAGCAGCCAAGTGTAGAATTTGTGTATCGTAGGCCCCAGTGTCTCCAACAGTTCAAGTTCAGGAGTCTCAGGCTGGACAGGATAAGATCTCTGTCATAGTCAGAACATGATGATACAGATATCACCAAAACTCTATGTCTACTCAAATCCTCATCCTCTCAGCTCACGGTACTAGCTTTTCTGCCACCAGAGATTATCATGTCCAACTCTCTTATCTGCTTCATGGTTTCTTCTGTAACCTCTTTAAAATCAGGACCAAACCATGATTCATTATGTGGAATGGAAATAATTAACTAAAACTAATTTTAAAATGAAAAAAGACCAATGAACTGTTTAAACTAGGACAGAACCAAGTTAAATTTAATTCTGGCAGCCCCCCCCCGCCAGAATCTGGTTTTTTTTTTTAATGAACCTGCAGCTGCCCCTTCAAATAAAGGCCAAGAACTGAAAACAACATAAAGCATATTTTAAACACATGGCTGCATTCCTATCGAAGACTTTTAAGGCCCAGTTTCTAGCCAACTTTCCAGTGCCAATGCAGCTCTGAGGTAAAAGAACAAATGTGTCCTTACTTTGAGGAAGCCTCCATGACTGCCCCGACCACAAGATGCAGTGCACACCCAGTTGAAACAGCTGCATCAGAACTGGAAAGTAGGATAGGATTCGGCCCTTAAGTCTAGAAGAAGCCTAGAACCAGACTGCAAGAGGAGCCTAAAAGGAGAGAACCTATGCAAGTGTAACGGATCTACCTGGAGGTCGAAGAAAGAGTGCACGTTCCCACTTACAGCATGCATGTCTACTCAGAAGTAAGTCCCATTAACATCAAAGAACTACTCCAGTGTATGTATATAGGATTGCAGCTTTAGTAATGAAGCTGACAATGTAACATGGGTCAGCTAGATACTCTCAAATTAAACTATCTTACAGAGCTACTGTGAAAATCTCTCTCTCTCTCTCTCTCTCACACACACACACACACACACACACACACACAGGATGATCCCATGTATTCTGACCCAAGTTCCTTGGAGGAAGGATAAAATATTAACATGGAATGAAATAGTCATGGTTACTATTTAAGGATTGTGCTCTGTCAATTTCAGGGTTTGTGATTGAAATGGACAATTCCTATTATATTTAATTTCTGTCAACGTAAGGGCCACAAAACCCACTACCCCAAAATAACGTTTCTGCTGTAGCTCTGTCAGAGGCTCAAGTGAAAGATGTTGTGCAGCCAAACTATGACAATGACTTTGGAGCGCTGAAGTCTTCCAGTTTTGCACCCCATTGGAGAAGGGCTGATTTGCTAGGGCTTAGCCCAAGAGTTGGAAACTTTACCTACTTGCCAACCCAGATGTTTCAGGAGAGGCTGTGCTTTGCGAGGAGGCTCTCTCGTTTCGCTGGCTTGAGACCGAAGTGAGCTTCTCTTGTCCCTTAATGAGTATTTCTGGTTTGTTTCCAATACCCTGTAACAAATTTAAAAACAAACACACACCTGAGTCAGCGGTTACTGGACTGGTCTTTCAGGTCGGTTATCCGTGAGAGAAGAACTCTCAAATACTCAGTGGGACATCGGTATCCACTGATTTGATAGCCATGGCTTTGACTAACCACTGATACCAGGCCCATCTATAAATGCCTTGTGACAAGGAAAAAAGGGCCAAAATCCTATATCCCACCTTCCATTAGATTCCATTATTTACTGGAATACATCTAGTGGCTGAATGTGGTATGGTGTCTATACCAAAGCATTCTAGGATGACAATGGAAGAACAATGGAAGAGGGTCTTTAAAGCTTCAAAACTATTTTTCCATTGATTTCGGTATCCACAGATTTTGGTAACCACTGGGGGTTCCAGAACAGAACCCCAATGGATAACAAGGCACAACTGTATATGCAATTACAGGTATGCCCTGGTATCCATGGTTTCAGTTATCTATGGATACCATGGATAATGGGACACCTATTCAAGACAGGGAAACATTAAACAAATTCTTTTTTTTACCTTGTTGCAGCAAAACTACTGCTGTTCCCTTATCTTAAAAAAGGCACCCACAGTATCCAGTTTCAGGTACCCACGGA
Source organism: Lerista edwardsae (assembly GCA_029204185.1). NCBI lineage: Eukaryota > Metazoa > Chordata > Lepidosauria > Squamata > Scincidae > Lerista > Lerista edwardsae. The sequence continues at coordinate 106,807 of JAJKFI010000168.1, read as the reverse complement.
TAGGGTGAGGTGTAGGAACGTACCCCAGCAGATACCTGGGCATACAATCAATCCTCTTTGTATGTGACCTTGCTATCTGTGACCTTGCTTCTCTCCAAAGGGTGCAACGGCTACTTTCCTCCTTATCTGTGCGTCTGTCCTGTGCCTGTCCAAAAGATCTCTGAATGCTGCAGAGACCTTCCAGAGGCTGCAGGGACTTTCAGAATGGCATCTGCCGGCCATGCTTAAGGGGTCCATGCTGCCATTCTGAAGATCCTTGCAGCCTCTGGAAGGTCTGCTCAGCATTCAGAGATCTTTTGGCCCTTCCTGCTGCACTCTGCTGACTTCCCGAGGGTCTTTGCTGGATGCTTCTAATGGCAGATAGGTACACCCTGTATTTAATCCCACTGATCCCATAGGATCAATGATTTGTTATCTACGAATTCGCTATCCGTGAGGATTTCCAGGAACCTAACCAAAGTGGATAATGAGGACTGACACTGGGGCAAAAAACCAAAACGTCACCTATAGGCTAATGGGTTCTGAGCTCTGTGACAGCTCAAGAGAGAGATCTTGGGGTGCTGGTGGACAATTCAATGAGGGTATCGACCCAGTGTGCAGCAGCAATTAAGAGGGCCAATTCCATGCTTGGGGTAATTAAAAAAGGGGTTGAGAATAAAACAGCCAATATCATCATGCCATTGTACAAATCGATGGTAAGGCCAAATCTGGAATATTGTGTGCAGTTCTGGTCGCCGCATCTCAAAAAGGACATAGAGGAGTTGGAAAAGGTGCAGAAGAGAGCGACGAAAATGATTACGGGGCTGGGGCACCTCCCTTATGAAGAAAGACTGCAGCGTTTGGGGCTCTTCAGTCTAGAAAAAGGCGCCTGAGGGGGGACATGATTGAGACATACAAAATTATGCAGGGAAGGGATAGAGTCGATAGAGGGATGTTCTTTTCCCTCTCTCACAACACCAGAACAAGGGGGCATCCGCTAAAACTGAGGATTGGGAGAGTTAAAACAGATAAAAGGAAGTACTTTTTTACCCAGCGGGTAGTTAATCTGTGGAACTCTTTGCCACAGGAGGTGGTGATGGCATCTGGCCTAGATGCCTTTAAGAGGGGATTGGACGGATTTCTGGAAGAAAAGTCCATCGTGGGCTATAGGCCATGATGGGTTGTGCAACCTCCTTACATTAGTAGTAGGCTACTTCAGAGTACCAGATGCAAGGGAGTGGCAACAGGATGCAAGCATCTTGTTGTCTCGTGCCTTCCTGGGGCACCTGGTGGGCCGCTGTGAGATACAGGAAGATGGGCCTTTGGTCTGATCCAGCAGGGCTCTTCTTATGTTCTTATGTATATGTATAAAAATACACATTTTTTAAAAAAAAAATGTGTGGCTAATTCTCCCTTTTTGAGAATTGGGTGAGTGAGCTTTCCATAGTCAGGATGCAGATAGATCCCTAAAGCCTACCAACAGTATTGGGAAGGAACCAGGTAACCCCCTCATTTCAAACAGGAGCCTTATTTCCCCAATACTGCTCCCCCCCCCACCCCAGCCTGGTGCACAGACAATGCGAGGTATTGCTATCCTGTTGCTGCAACTGCCAGTTCCTCTCAGACTTCTCCAGTTAGTTTTTCTGAGTTGGTCTCTAGTGGCCATTCTAGGAAAGCTGGCCAGGAGGAAGAAGACAAATGGCAATAAGGCAGAAGGACAAGTTTAAGGGAAAGTGTAAAAAGATAAAACTGGAGAACTGAGAAAGGGAGAGGGAGTTCACAGGTGCGGGGATCAAGGGAGAGAGGGGGAGGTAGAGGAATGCCTTTCCTCCCTCTGCCCTTTGCTTCCACCCACTGAAAACAAGTACATCTGTGTTTGTATGCACAAGCATGCAAGCAGATGCATTGCTAGATGCAAATGGTAAAAGAAAGGGCAGGTTCACTTGCAAGGGGATAAAACTATGATAAAATGGCACATGTAGATGTGTGAGTACACACGGTCTCCATTCTCCTTGTGCCCAGCTTCCTCCACTCACTGCAGGCATTTATAGGTCTCTTGTGTGTTTACTTCTGAGACGTCTTCCTTCCTGAGAAACCCTCATATCCATGCCCTTGTTCACACAAAACAGACAATATGATCAACACGGGTCTTGGCTGTACCACTTCAGGTTGCAGGCAGAGGCTCGAATGAATGAATGCTCCTCCTTTCAGAGAGAAAATCAGGGATTCTAGCCTTGCCTCTCCCCGATATGCTAGTTTTCTGCACATAGGGGGCTTTGAGGAACATTCCATTGTATCAGCCACCGCCTGCAGTATGAATCTCACTGGCTGTTCGTGAGAATCAGGCCCGTGAGAATTGCCTTGTCAAGACCAGACAATGCTCCAGCCCTGCTCCCTGCAGCAGCCAGCTTGATGCGCGTGTCAAGCTCATACACAGGTCATGAAGGCCACTGCCCATTTCTCCTTTGCGTATGAAGGCAGTGATTATCCACTGGGAGGAATAGCATATTAATTTTTGCAGCATTTATTCTTAACTTGCTTACCCTCAATACCAAGCGCCAACTGCGTAAGAGTAGGGTAACCAGATACAAACTGGGACAGAGTGCCTGTACCTTTAACCATTGTATAGCAGAGGAAATTTTGGCAGGTGCAGCTTTTGAAACCCTTCCATGATGAGCTTCACCTGCCAAAATTCTTGCTTCCATACAATGGTTAAAGGTACAGGCACTCTGTCCCAGTTTGTATCTGGTAACCCTAAAGAGTAAGCCACAGCAGCCTAGTTCAGATGTCATGAAACTGATGCTCCAAATCATGGTCTGAAGGTTCAGAGACGTTCCACAGGACCGCATGCATCACAACTTCTCTGCCATCCATCCTCCTAGCATACATTTCCCTCCTCCACGTCTTGGTTTTCTCTAATTTGGTTTTTCACCTAGTTCCTTTACAGCAAAGGAACTGGAAAGCTATTCCTACCTTTTCCCCCACCTTAGCATGCAGTTGAGCCAAAATGTGGTGCCCTGCATACTGTGGTGGGGGTGTGGTGACCAGGAGGCTTGAAAAGGGAAAATATCTCCCCTTACCTCTTTGCCAGCCCCTGGTCTGCGAACGGTCCCCTTGGACCCGCACCAGCTGTGTAGCCAGTTCAAAATAAAGGAAAGGGGGCAGGTCGGCTGGCTCCAGTCGGCACAGCATCCAGCACAACCACCCTTGCTGGGTGCCTCCCCCTCCAGCCTCCAACTCGCTCCTGGCCCCCCCTTGCTGCACCCCAATCCTCCCACCCCTCTGCCACATTATGCCCAGCCTGCTGACTTACTGAGGTTGGCAGGCCTTCTCCCTGCTGCTGCATGTGGGGTCCTCCAGGGCTACATGTGCTGCCAGATCGATGTTCATCATGCTGTAAAGCACGTCCTGTCACCAGAATACGAGTTCTGGAGGTGCCCCTGTGGTTTAGGATTGGGCCGTAAGGCTAGCAACCTTGCTTCTAGGCTATTATTTGAAATGGGTTTAAAATTACGGTTTGGAGGCAAAACGCCAACCACAAGATTTCGAGTCAGATGTCACAGTGAACCACAGTCAGAAGAAGTGGGAACCCTGGGGACTCTCAGGCCATATGAGCCCGTCTGAACACTGCATGCACCATCAGAGACCTTCCTTTCCGTCCTCCTACTGACTGGTGGGTAGCCAGGTGGGGAGTGACTGGGGAGCAGGTTTTTTGGTCACTGCACCAAATCCCCCGAGAGGGATTATGAAATCCCTCTCAAGTGAAACTCCCCTGGTGCTCCCTGGGATGTCGTCTCACTGCCAGGATAAGGCATTGTCTCGCCAAGGTGTACAATCACATGATCAAACCTTGATTTTATTCTGCCCTTTTGGCTTATTGCTGCCATTTTTACTTTATGTCTTTGCATTTTCCTTTGCATTCCTTTGCATTTTCCTGCACATTTTTTTTAAATACTTTTTGTATGCCATCCTAGCAAGTCTCCTGTAGGGCAGTGTATAAATCATTCAATTAAATCAATAAATAAGCAGGATGGAACAAGCAGTGCAATCCTGAGCCTCCGCACCATAATTTGGAGGACAGCGTTCATGGGGGCTAAATTGGACTGCTGTGTGCTTTGCAAGTCCTGGTGGTGACTTGCAGAATCACAGGAAGACGCCTTCCCCACGTCAGACCCTTGACAGCATTGTTTAAACCAGGGGTGTCAAACCCATTTCACACAGTGGGCCAAACAGCATTCATGGCACCTGCTGAGGGCCAGACGTGACATCATTAAGCAGATGAGGACTAAAAATAAGCACTTTATTTTTAAACAAAAACATAGGAACCCTTTAGCTGTGCATGACAGAAGAGAGAATGTGCACGTCTTGATCAGCGCTTCAGGCGGGCTGCCCTTTCAGCCGCGTTGCTTCTCCCCTGGCATCACCTCAGGCGTTCTGTGCAGTGACATCTCAGCAGAAGCAGCACTGCTGAAAAAGCAGCCCTGCAATAATTGAGCTCTCCCAGGGCCTCGGCAGCATCGCCCTCTCTTCCCCCTGCTCCCGCAGCATCCCTTACCTTCTGAGACTTCCTTCCATCCTCCCAGAGCCTCAGCAGAAGCAGCACTGCTGAAAGGGCAGCACTGGAAGAACCCAATTATCACGTGGGCCAGATAAAGCCTTTCCACAGGCTGGTCACAGGCCACAGGCCTTACGTTTGACACCCCTAATCTAGACTGACTGGTAGCAGGTTCCCAGACAGGCGTCTTTCCTAGCCCTACCTGGAGATGCAGGATTGAACCTGGAACCTTCTGCATGCAAAGCAGGTGCTTCTACCACTGAGCTACGACCCTCCCTGAGAAGAAGCGAAGGTCAAGAAGTGAAAGAAATTCAAATATTACGACTACAACAATCTGAAACTTGCTAGTTACTGGCAAAGAAGTGACATGATCTAACCCAAAAGAGCCCAACAGGCAGTTTGATTTCCAACAGCAACTAAACAATCAGCTCTTTTGTATCATTAAAGGGAAGTATAGTAATCTAAAATAACCTTGATTTTGCAAGTTACACTGACAAAGCTAGCAAGGGTAAGGCAAACCCACTGGCTGCCAGATTTGTGGCGATGTTGCTGGTCCTTTAGGTGTGCATATCACAGAAGTTTGTCCACAAGGGGACAGTGATGCTTCTTGACAGACATTACAGGTGAGTGAGGCAGATAAGCTTAAGCTACTGGCTTTTTTAATGCCTGCAGCCTGCTCACATTGTAAAGATACCCTGAGGAAGCATCTGATTTTGGGTCAGGTGGGATGCTCGGCTAGTGTGGGGTTGTTGTGAATGGGTGCCCTGACATTTTACAGACAAAGGAATTCACCCAAACATTTCAAAGACAGCTTGCAAAGATCACACACTGAAACTCGGGTGAACATATAGAATAAATTGCAACTTGCAATTCGTTGCATATTTATACCCTTTATTTATCTCTTTACCTTGGTGGAGTAAACAAACTGATCAATGAACTTTCCATTCCCAGCAGCATTCTGGAGAGCAAAAACTTGTTCAATTTTAACAACTGGAGACATATTACATTTCTGAAGGTCCAAAGTTCCCTGGTGCATGGTTATGGATGCCGGCAAGGACTTCCTGGCCGCAGCAGTTTTCCACGCTATTTTCACAGGAGGCGGCTCTTCCTCACTCTTCTCTTCCACGCTAGACTGCCTTCTCTGACTGTATCTCCGCACCTCAGTGCTGGACTGGGAGGACGCTGCTGAAACGTCACTGGTCTGTTCTGGCTGAGTGCTGGGCGACGATTTAAATCGCCGATTCTTCTTAGCCTCTGTTTTAGGCGCACCAGTCCTCTTGGCTTTTGACAAAGCCTCCTCTGGCTCTTTATCTACGTAGATGAAGGTGTATTGTTCTATCCTCTCTTCCCGAGACATTTTCAATGCTTTCTCAGCATGGGCAATGCCAATGTCCCACTGAGCACGCTCTCTCTGTGGCCTTGGTTTGCGAATCTTTGAAATAAAAAGGAGATGGAGTTATTCATCTCTGCTTACAAATCATGCCCAAGTGACAATGTCTGGTTACAGCTACCATTTTTAAGCATGGCTCTGCCGGGAAAAGGTCACTCCACAATGCAGGTACTGAATCTCTCAAGGATGCCAGGAAGGCAAGGCCATTTTGTGGTGGGGGGAAAAAAAGGAAAATTCAAGGAAAGGTCATCACAGTTCAGAAGATACTGAAAATGAAGATCCATAAAGAACTGCCAGCATCTCTTATTAACTGGTTATCAGCTGTGTTCAGAGCCCCAAATCCCCACTGTGTCACCTTAAACGAGAGGACAACTCCAAGGATCTGATCAACCAGGCTGCATCTTTGGGTATCATTTCAGGATACAAACTCAAAAAGAATATTTGATGAACCTGGAATCCAAAGCATTGCTGCTATATAGGTGGGCAGGCCATTTTTTTTCACATTTATACTCCTCCCTCCCTCCCTCCCTCAGGGTGCAATAGATGGCTCCACCCCTCCTTTTCTCAACACACAATGCTATGAGGTTGGTGAGGCTGAGAGTGTGACACTGGCGCAAGTCCCATGTAGAACCTCATGGTGAGCAGGAGTTTGGACATGAGTCCTCCTGGTCCAGGTCCAACACACATTACCGCTGGCTTAAAAAACCCCGATCTGGAAAGGGGTTTAAATCTTTCCAGGTAACTCTGCTGTCCCTACGGACAGTACATACTACTTTTGATGTGTTCGTTTAACCTTCTTCCCAATATTTCAATGGATTCTAATCAAGTAACTCCAGTAGATACATTACATAGACAGTGTGGAAATATGATTATGTACAGAAGTAAATACGTTCCTAAGTTCAAGGAAAAAGTAAAAGGATCACATTACTTTATCATGCTGGATGGTCCCCTACCAACACGGAATGTTGGGACGTCCATGGGACGGGGGGGCGGGCAAACAACCACAGCAGAACACCAAAGGGGGAGGAAATGAGGGCAGGGCAGGGAATGTCAACTGCATGTGTAGCCTGAGACCACACACAGCAGAGATGGCCACCATTTCAAGCATGTTCGTGCTTTTCTGCTATAAGACCTCCTGCCCTGACCTCTGCAGGCTCAAGCAAAGAGCAGCTCTCTCAAGGAAACCTCCTTGGGAGACCCTGCAGAAGTCTGGCTGGCAGGACAGAAATACCCGTAAAATAAATAAATCTTTGAGCAGTTACTTCCCCCCCCCTTGCTGGTAAAATAAGCCACTTGTATTGCACACACCTTCTGCTTTTCAGAGTGGTTGGCTTGCTTGGCAGCCTCCAGCACCAGCTGATCATACTGCTTGCGTCCTTTGTACTCTCGCACCCGCTTCTCGTGCACCCAGGCCCGCTCCGGCTGGTTGCTGAAGAACTGGACGTGATATTCCCGTGCACCTGAAATGGAGGGTGGGGGAAGCATGCTGCTAAGTAACTAAGTCACGGGTTTGGGGCACAAATATTCTCGCCATCTCCTCCCCCCACCACCTGCAAGACAATAAAACTCAAAGTGTTCCACTTTCTCTTTTAATCACTTTTAAAGAAGTGATTCACGCCATGCAATACCTGGTCCTGTGAGGAAGAGGGTCTAACCAGGGTCTGTTGGTCAGTGCATTCAAGTACCATCTAGAGCACGGAACTGCTAGCACAGCACTGGTGCTACTCTGAAGCCTGCACATTCATGGGGGTGAGGCTGTCAATCAAGATTGCAATGTGCTCCAGAGAATGTATGCTGGGAACAGCCACCACGGCATCAGGCTCTATGCAGTGATGTCATCCGAGTGCGCCAACTACCGGAACGCTCAGATGATTGACAGCCCTCCGCCCCTATGGCGGAGGGCTGCCACGCCCTCCCCCAAGCCTCACTGCGCCGGAATCGCTCCATTTTAGAGCGATTCCGGACGCAAGGGAGGGAGGGCGGGCCCAGCAGCAGCTCGCCCATCCTCCGAAGCAGGGGCGCGGCCCGGGAGCTCCGCGGAACTAGCGGAGCGGAGTACCGGGCTGTTCCGCCTGAATGACGCCTCTGGCTCTATGTCTCCAAGTGGCCTTAACAGTTACCAGTGCTATCCCTCTGCTTCTTTTCTCCAAGGGAAATAAGCACAGGGAATAATCTGCAGAGCCGTATCCCCAAATGTCTGGAACCAAAGTAGCTTAATCAGAGGCCTGCTCAGAGAGCAACTGGCCTAAATTTCAAGACTAGTCAGAGGCCTGTTTTCAAGGCCTGCTGTTGGAACGATCTGAATGGTGGGTACTGGGAGCAGAGCCTTCCCAGTGGTGTGCCACAGGGAGGTTCACCTGGCTTCCTTCCTGCCTATTTTTAAAAATGGCCATTTAAAACTTATTCATTCTGCCCCTCCATCCTAACTGGAGTGGATGAATGTTTTAAAAGTCCAGGAATCTGCACACAGTAGTCCGAGGTGCACTGAGAAAATAATTTCAGGCGCAGCAGTGGCAACCCATTACTGTTCCACCCTGCCACCTCCTGTCTTTGCATCCAGTTGCAGCAAGTCATGCCAGGCAACTGCTTCCACTGCCTATCCCTCCCGAAGGCTGTGGGCCTCTGTTTCCCAGGGGAAGCAGCCTGCTGGCGTGAGCTGCTGCGAAGTTCCGGTGCAAAGATCCGGCAGGCGATGGGGCAGAACGGTAAAGGCTTGGCCATCACTGTACCCAAGATTATTTTCTTGGTGCGCTAGATCTGGCCTGCGAGCTGTAGTTTGGAGGCTGCAGTTTTAGGCATTTTTAATTGATTGTTTGAGGGGAGGATTTCAGTGTTTTATTTGATATTGCTTCCATATTTGTACTTCGCCATTTTTTGTTTGTTGCACTGCCTTGTGGTGAAATTTCTAGGAAAGATGAGATACAAATCTGTATAAATCTGGATGCTAGAAAGGAAATATAAACCAGAGATTACCAATTTCTACGTTTTAGTTACTACTCTTATCCCCCTAGAGTGGGGGTCAAAATGAACACAGTAACCCTCTCAGTCAGGCGTCATAATAACAAAGTTGGCATTATTTAATTAATGAATTTATGCCCCGCCTTTCTACTCCTATGTTAGGGCACCCAAGGCGGCTTACAATAAAAATTATCTACTTTGAAGCCTTCACAGTTTTACAGTGTTGGCAGCATATTAGTACAAACATGTCGTTTTACGTGTTACATAGAAACTTCCGAGATGCAACACAGCCTGATACTTCTCCATTTTCTCTTTCTTATGAAATTATGGGCAACCTTTTAAACAAAAACTGACTAAATACATCAGAGTGCTGAGGCTAGAGATAAAACTGCTTCTAGGCCAGATCTGCCCCACATGCTGCCAGTTGACCAAACCTGTTTTAATCAGTTGTCTCTACATGGTGCTGTTGCTGGATTTGCCAAGATAATACAGGTGAAGTGCTGAGAACATTTGAAATTCACTGGTTCCTGACGAGTTCCCTGTCAATTTTAATCTGTAGAACTGTGTTGTCCAGGTGTTCATTACCTCTGTGGGTATGTACATATTTCCCCCGCATCAGCCAAGGATTCAGCATCCATATTTGCACAATCCTCCTTCTAAGAGCAGATGGATGCAATCTAGAGGTGTTTAGCAACTCCACCTTCTCTGCCACCAGACACCAATTGGCCATTGTTATCAAGCAGCAATCCCACCCTCTCATTTCTCTTCCTTTGGGCGTACCTGAAAAGGCCTTTTCGTTGTTCTTGACATCCCTGGTCAGCCTCAGCTCATACTGAGCTTTAGCATTCTTGACCCTTGCTCTACAGGTCCTCCCTGGTGATCAGTCCCATCTTCCATTTCCTATTCATGTCTTTTTTAATCTTCATCTCACCACTAAGATGCTTGTGCAGCCGTCCTGGCTTTTGAGGTGTCTTCCCCTTTTTCATGGGAATTGTTTTTGACTGCGCATGAAGAAGCTGCTTTTCAGTCAAGCTACTAAAGCTACTAAATACATCCTGAAGTCTGTTTAAAGGAGACATTAGTATTAACAAAGTAATTCATTAAAGAGCGTCTAACATACCTACTTAAGAAGTTTTGTTTACTTGCCTCTTGTGTTGATTTTGGTATGAACCTCGAGCTGGGGATCGCTGGAAACCATGCAGGGCCACCAGGGATAAGTGCCCACCTTGGACCAGACCAGATCTCCAACCTCAAACTTGACATCATTTGCTGCTTGGGCTGGAGGATTTGGGGACGCCTGCTGGGCCTACACAAAGATGACAAAGTGGTATCATCCATAAATAAAAAGGGAACATTACACACAGCTGATCTTTGCACAGAGTAGTACATACCAAAGACCACCAAGTATGGGGATGAGCAGACCTTTCACAAGAACAACCCAGCAAAAATATAGGCATGCCACAACATCAGTTAGGGTACCCTTGTGTTCCTTTTCTTCTATTAGGAACCAGAAGACTCTGCAGAGCAATGGAAAGTCTGCTTCTATGGGCTGCCATCTTTACCATCAGCCAGACACTAAAGCAGGGCTCACTATACCCCGGCCCACAGACTGGATCTGGTGCATGTCCGGATCCATCCCCTGGGTGAACATGGCTTTCCATTTCCATCATCCCTGCACTGCGCTCCATTCGGCTGCTTCCTAGTTCAGTCGCCCCAGCAGGCTCTGCACGCAGAATTCTGGGCAGATGCTACTGGACAGGGTGCAGTTTGGGGGCATTTGTGGCACTGAATGGTGGCCATTCACACCAGGGAAGCTGTTCCTGGTGCGCAGCAGTCTCCAGTTTGGAGACTCCTGCTCTAATGCATACACAACACCTTCTGCCCCCTTCCCTAAACCACCTAGTGTTATGGTAGATTTTTATCAAAATTTAAGATGGAGGCTCCCTTGAGAGCTTGCCCTTGCGTAAAAGCGGAGCGTAGGCATAGAATTAAATTAGAGGGAGTGTCTTTAGAACTCTACAGAGCTTCCTTCTTTGACATTTCTCTAAACACACACAAGGCTGTTCTTATACCATTTGCTCTCCTTTTATCTCTACATAGGATGAGATTGTCTTAGGCTCCCATGGTCCCTCCTGCCCTTCCTTTTGAGAAAAACTGAAATACTGTAAATGCACCCTTGATTTAACAATCTTTATCACTGCAACACATTATAATTCAGTTCACGCATAAAAAAGCATTGCTCGGTAAATTTATGAAGTATGGACTATTTCGCACATACACCCAAAATAATAATTACAAATATGCCAAATGCTCAATTGGACTTTGCAGTGCCATATTCCAGAGGCACTTTTTCTGGGTGTGGGAGTTAACCAACAGAGAGAAAAAATTAACAAACATTGACAAAAGGAACTGACATCTCAGAGAACAAAGATAAGGTACCAAAAAGACTGACTCATCTATAGTTTATAGTTTGTGTTAGTCATCTTGACTTTTCATCTCCCCCCCCCAAAAAAAAACGGGGGGCGGTATAGGCATATAAATACTGTAAGCTCAGAAACTTTTTAGCTTGTTAATGAACTGCAGCAAAGGGAGGGAATGTAAACTTTCAGTTTTGAATTAACTGAAGTTGATTGTTTTATGTTATGTCCAAACTTCAGATATGGTACATATGAAGAGCCCCACTGGAGCAAGGCAAGGCCCATCTAGTCCAGCTTCCTGTATCTCACAGCCACCAGATGCTCAGGGAACACACAAGGCAACAAGATCCTTGGATCCTGCTGCCTCTCCTTAGCACCTGGCATGAGATTGCCTACCTCTAAAACCCGGAGGTTGCACATACCCAGCATGGCCTGTAGCCTGCGATGGACCTTTCCTCCATGAATCTGTCCAACCCCCTTTTAAAGGCACCCAGGCCAAACACCATTACCACCTCCTGTGGAAAGTAGTTCCATAGGTTAATTACCCACTGTACTGGGTAAAAAAGTATTTTCTACTTTCTAAAAGTATTTGTTCCAACTCAATTTAAGTGGATGTTCTCTGGTTCTGGTATTGTGTGAGAGAGAAAAGAACATCTCTCTATCCACCCCATGCATAATTTTGTACATATCAATCTTGTCCCCCCCCCCAGGTGCCTTTTTTCTAAACTGAAGTGCCTCAAACACGGCAGCCTATCTTCATATTGGAGGTGCCCAAGGCCAGTAATCGTTTTCATCACTCTCTTCTGCACCTTTTCTAGTTCCACTGTGTCCTTTTTGAGATGTGGTACCTAGAACTGAGCATGGTACTCCAGATGTGGCCACTGTACATCAATTTATACAATGGCATAATAATAGCATTTTACACTTGTCTACACTGAAATGCATCTGCCATTGTGCTGCCCATTCCCCCCGTTTGGAGAGATCCTCTTGGAGCTCTTCACAATCCCTTCTGATTTTCACCACCCAGAAAAGTTTAGTGTCATCTGCGAACTTGGCCACCTCGCTGCTTATCCCTGTCTCCAGGTCATTTATGAACAGGTTGAAAAGCAACGGTCCCAGGACAGATCCCTGGGGCACACCACTTTTCACCTCTCTCCATTGTGAAAATTGCCCGTTAATCCCCTCTCCCTGTTTCCTGGTCCTCAAACAATTCTTAATCCAGAAGAGGACCTGCCCTCTTATTCCCTGACTGTGAAGTTTTCTCCGCAGGATTTGGTGAGGGACTGTGTCAAAGCCCTTCTGAAAATCCAAATATATAATATCCACAGTAGTTTATTATAACTGTAGTCACAAAGACCAGAAATCAAGAAGAAACAGGTTTATGCAAAACTGCAAATGGACATTTTTTTAATCTCCTCCTTTTGCATTGGAAAGAGGAAGAGGCACTAGCCTGCCCTTAATCACAACGATGTAAATAGGTTTAGTCTGGGCTGTGCCACACTGCAGACACCATCATGCAGCCATGTCTGTGGTGCTCAAAGAAGGCCTGGCAGTTGTCCTGGCTCTGCTCCTACATCTTGGTCCAACAGGCTCCCCACACCTCGTGGCTGATGACTATCTCTCACTTTTCCAGACGTCATGTGATTTTGTTAAAAGTGAGAGTCAGTCTAGAGCTTAATATGTACTGACCGGAGTTTCATCCAACAGTAACGTTTCTTCCCTTGGTCTTTCAGGAAACGTGCTAAGCTTCTCACTTGGTCTCTGAAAGGGAACAGTCAAAATGAAACAAACCAGGACAGGAAAAAATTAAAGAAGAAACAAATCTGAAGAGGCTGATTCACACCCTCAGTCGCACTACCCCAGTCTATTTTAGAGTTCCATTAATATTCTGTTTGAAGCACATTCTGCAAACCTCTGAGGATTTACACTGACAAGTTGAAGACGTGCAGGAAGGAAGGGCAAGCGCAATCAGTGACGACATGCAATTAATAGTGTTGACTCTTCAGATGCAGCATTATTTACCATTGGAACACCAAAAAAAAAAAGCCATCTGCAGAGACATTCTGCAGATCAATAGGTTGTTCCACCACCAGTAAAATTCAACACAGCAAACACAGAAGCTATTGGTAGGCATGACTTAGGTAGCCACTAAAATAACCAAAAACAAAAAAACCTACCCATGATTGAAAAAAATCAAAGTTTTACAGCATAGGGACTTTCTAAGCAGAAAATTAAGTATTATTTCGTTATCAGAACTATCACAACTTCCACTATGAAGTCAGATTAATGTGGCCCCAGACTTGACAGCCTTCTTGCAAGTTTGGCAAAATAAATTTCCTGAATTTGAGGTACTATGGGAGTACGCCTTCAATTCACCCATAATCAGGGAATGTTGTAGCAAGAAAATATTATTAACAGCTGTACCACAAAATTGCATTGTTTGCAGGCAGACTTCTGTGCTCCTGTAGCCACTTCTGGGTTGTGCAATGCAGTCTGGGGTGAGCCAGGGCCAAAGGAGGGGGTCACATAGCTTGGTAGTGGCTTACAGGAACACAGAAGACTGCCCTGAAAATGGTGCCATTTTGCAGTGCAATGCTGTTTTCTTACTGGTTTTTAATTTTTAAAATGTTTTCAAAGGGATTTCAGTATCCGTGGAATGGGCCAGAACTTCTGCAGATATCGAAGGACTACGGTTATGTTATTAGTGGGAGGCAACCCAGGCCTCCCAAATCCAGCTCACCATTAAGCCTAACTATCAAAGCAAGCTAAACCAGGCAGAACTGCAGGGGCCCATCAGTATACTTACGGCTCGTCCAGCTCTTATCCACCAGTCTTAGATACACCAGACAGTAGTGTGCAAAATGGAATCACTGGGAACCCCACGAGGAAATTCTGAAGAAACACAGAATAACCTCCCACTGGAGTGCCTTGGGATCAACACCCCAATACTGAAAGCTATACAGCCACAGCTATGCAAGATGCAATCATATTGCAGCAGTGCTGAGGGATGCCTTATGACATCGTGCTTGCGTTGGCCCAAGAGTTCGACCGGCACCCCCATGTCGGCGCTAATGGGGCCGACGCTAGCAGTAGCGTCAGCCCAAGGGCACTGGCAAAAGGTCGTGCCGCGCCGCCATTGCGCTAGTTGAAATCGGCCGGCACAAGGGAAGTTCTGGGAGGAGGGAGGGTGGGAAGAAATGGGTGGGGGGGATGGACAGGCTGGCCTGGGGAGGGGGGTGGAGATGGGATGTAGCCAGGAGGCCACAACCAAGCCTCCGTCCCCAGACCACTGATTCGGGCTGCGCGACCTCCTTGGCTCTGTGCCTCCTATTTAGCAGGAGCAGATCCAAACGTGCCCTTGCCCCAGGAAGGCTCCTCACTGCACCTAAGCTGAGCTGGATATAGCACTAGCCTGCCAGCCTTGCCAGCACAGTTTGCGCTCTAAAAGGCATTAGATTAGACCAATGATCTCCAAACTGGAGACTGCTGCAGTGGAGAAAATATTCTCCAGCACGAACGGCACTTCATGTGCCACTAGGGAAGCCGCGAAAGATCCCGACTACAGCTCTGCACGGAATGCCAGGCACGCAGCTTGCTGGGGCGGCAGACCTCGGAGCGGCTGGCCATGAAGACCCCTGGAAGCAGCAGTATAGGGGTCTTTTGCGGCTTCCCTGGCAGAATGCAAACTGCTGCTCATGCCGGGAAAGGATCAGGAGGGCTCTGGATCTGGCCTGCAGGCTAGAGTTTGGAGCCCCCTGGATCAGACAAACATGGAGTGGGTGATTTCATACATGCCATGGAAAATCCCACCAGTCCTAGCTTCTGTTGAGGTATGCATGAACTAGTATTGTGTGTGTGTGTTTTAAGTTAGACACCCACAGATTTCTGCACAAAGAATGAAAAGAAGGGATCCTGAAAACAAGAGTTTGAGACAGACTCAACCAAATAAACAACATTCAATATCTAAACTACAACAAAAACTAACCAGTCACTTGCTCTCCAAAAAAGCCCTTTCCTCCTTATTCTCTCAAAATCTTACAAAATATTATTGTTGTTATTATTATTATTAGAACAGAAGACTTACTAATTGCTAAATTCAAGTCACCAACCAAATTATATAAATTATATTATGATTTGTCAACTACAAAGAAAAAATCTCTTCTTAATATTAGAAGATGCTTCCTTCTTACACTGTCAGTCAGTATTTGAATACTTTTGCTTGATACACATTTAAGAATGAAAGGGAGGCTAAGAATAGTTGGCAGTAGTCTGAAAGTGTAATGTGATCTTTGCTTTCTCCTTAAAGATACCAAACTCTCTCTTAAAGGGAAAGTTTGATGCACCCTTAATAGCTATCATATCACTCATCTATAACAAAACCACTGAAAGATGCATTAGTCCCATAAATAATACAACGCAACTCTGGCAGGATCTCAAGCTGCTGACATCACTACAATAATTTGCATGCTTTATTATAAAAGCAGAATTTGAATTTCCTTTGCATTGAGAGCAATTCTCCATGTTCAAAAACTGCTTTTAATGGGATCCATAATCGTGGAAACCAATAATCAATCTCAATTGTCACAGAATTAATAATCTTTTTAGCACGCGCATTAAAAAAAATAGAAAAAAAACATAGGAATTTTGGATTTTAACACATGGAAGTGAAAAACCCCCCACTGACTTTCTTGTTTCACTTACAGTTTGTTCCTCTGGCTCCAGTTTCGGAATTTTACGTGATTTGCGCTCTTCTGAATGAGAAGAGTCATGTTTGCTACTTTTTTTCCTTTTCTCTTTTCTCCCTTCATGTTTCGACTTCGTGTACTCACTTGCTTGTACTTCATTTAAAAGGTCCCCACAAAGAGAGGACTCAAACAATTCCCTGCCGTTCTGGATAGTTTTGGTTATTTTCAACTTGATTTCAGGTGAGCCAGTCTTCTTTGGAATCACCGTTTGGGGTACGGAAGGAGGTGGTGGTTGTGGGGGAGACGGTTTTTCCAGAATTTCATGTGACCTTGCATTATTATTCTCCACTGGATAATAATCTGGGGGACTAAAGTTTCTAACTGCACCAAAGCCATTGGCTGAGCCATTGGGATACTGACTATAAGACTGGTATTTGGTTTGGGGTTCATACATGCTGATTGGTGGAAATCCATTAATGAGGGGTGGAAGATCCTCTGTTGTTGGTGTAGGGTACTGAAAACCTTGCTGCAAGGCAAGGGCAGCTTCATATGGTGTCTGTCTACCATCTTCAGTAATGTCGCTGCTGGCATCAAAAGCATCCTCTTGGCGGTTATTAGCCGAGTCAATGAGTTGAGGTGGTTGCTGAATTGTGTTTCCCATGATCCCTTGCATGAAAGAGAAGGAGAAATCCATTGTTCTGCTCCAGCATCCTTAGCTTTCCCTTTTTCTCATAGGGCCTAAAAACAGAAAGATGATAAAGTTGTCTGTGAAAGTTTTCTGGTAAAGATTAAGAAGCCGGAAGTTAATTTAACAAGGATTTCCCTCCCTTCTAACAACAACAAAGGCTCTTGAGCTATTTAAAAGACTAAGAGTGTGATCCTACCTAGATGATTGGTTGGTGCAAGTCCTTTGTGCTGGCCTGGGAGTGTTGTGAACGTGCCATACAGCACATTCGCAACTACTCTGGAGTCAAAGAGGCCAGCGCAAGGATACAAGCTGGCCTCTGCACGCCAGATCCCAAATCCGCTGGACCTGGGAGGGGGTGGTACCAGCTTGGGCACCCTAGGCCAGATCCTAATCCCCAGCCCCGATCTGGTCCACTCGGATTTGCATTAGCAAATCCAAGTAGCCTTACTTGGGTGGCTGCTGCGCAAGACAGGGTAAGGTGAGCTAATTCCTGAGTTGCACTGCAGCCAGCCCTGACTCTGTGCTGGCCTGCCTGTTCCAGAGCAGGTTAGGACCAGGCTGTAAATTTACTAGAGTCTACTTCATGAGATGCATAAACCATTACTTTCAGTTGGCAGTTGACATGGGCACAGAGGGGGAAAAACTGTGAAGAGTACACTCCAGAAAGCCATGAAATTTCTGGGCAATTTCCAGAAATGTCAGACTATGACTTTTGCACGTCATGCCATTCTGAGATCCACCATTTACATTTTTCCTCTTTACCTGTGTGTGCACACACATACTACATCTGTTAGCCTTTAAGACACCATATGACTCTTATTTCCATTGCAGCCAATAAATATGGCTACCCTTGTGGAATTTCAATAGGTTTCCACCATACATAGCCTCCAATACACTCCAAATGTCATCTCTTGAGATTATTTTATACAAAAACTTAACAAAAATAGATTGTGGCACAGACAAGAAAAACTAGTTTAGTAGTGATAACCTACGTGTTTGTTCCACAAATTGCATTTTTGACACTCAAATTTGAAGAACCAGTGCTAAATTGTTGCAGTACGAAACCAGCTAGTCTGTTTTACAGAATCATTAAGTTGGAAGCAACAAAACTTCCCATTCATGCATAGATAATAGAACTAAACTGACCAGAAGCCTCTTACAGAGGAAAACATCTCTGGATATGTTCAAATGCTACTTCTACATCACCTTGAATTGTCCACAGGGAGAGCTCAGGAGCAAGAAGCTGCTGTGTGTTTCCTACCTTTTTTGAAGCACTGTGTGGAAAGGGAGAATATCTGAACCAGGAGCTCTCTCAGTTATTTGAATGTGGATCTTCCTTACTTTGGAAGAGTTCAAACAGCATTTTATCACACAGGATGAGAGGAGAGCCCACACTCCAATGACCACAAAACTGCCTAAGTTCAGGTGTTCACAGTGCTGGAATCGTATACAAGCTTTACTGGAAGCAAGTCCCATTTAACTCAACAGAGCCAGTGATGTCATGCAGGGGGTACGCGGGGGTACGCGAGTACCGGTTTCTAGGATTACAGCTGGCCCCGCCCATTCGCCCACCCACTCGTCAACTCCGCCCTCTGCAACGTTTGAATTTCCTGCATGTTTGAGTTGCCTGCATGTTCTCAGAGCCAGGCAGGCAGCGAGCGGAGCCTTGCCTTGCCTTGCCACTGAAAAATGAGTTGCTCTGGGGTTTTAACATGATGCCAGGCCTCCTTCACATGTTCTGGGGGTGCTGTAGAATACTGTTGCAACTGTTGGGTCAGTTTAAAATCATCTGAGGCCTCAAAAAGGGCTTTTTCATGTCACTTCCTGCCACAACATCACTTCTGGCTTATGACGTCACTTCCGGTGGGCGGGTCCCGACACGTGCCAATCAAAAGTGAGTACCTGTTCTTAAATCATTTAGATGACACCACTGAACAGAGCTCACTTCTGAGTAAATATGCATGACTTGCTCTGTAAGGGCCCAATCCTATCCGACTTTCCAGTGCTAATATAATGCAGCCGTGGCAACAGGGCATGCGCTGCATCCTGAAGTGGGGGTTCAGTCAAGGAGCCATTCTCAGGGTGAACTAAACGGCTTCCTCACCTCGCAGCTGATTTGGTCCTAGAAAATTGGGTAGGACTGGCCTAACTGAGCTCTTAAAAGTGTGCGCCTGGCATGGAGATGTTTCCTCCATTTTGTATGTTAACACAGACTCTGTCATTTACTATTTGGAAAAATACAAAACATTTCTTGCCTTTCAAAACGCATTTATCCCTCATCATTTGAGCAACTGCTCTACGAGATTTCATAATAACAAAATGTATAAATTAAGACCTTTAAATACAAGCACATTTTTGCTTATACTGTACTATACGAGATGTCTGCCTGTAAAGCACTGCGGGAACTCCTGGTGGAGAAGATTCAAGAGGGGAAAGTGTGTTTTTTCACCCCGAGGGGCAGGCCTTTGCCCAGTTCCACTGCCTTGCCTGGGTTGCTGCCATCTCATGGCACATGGGCACACGCTCAGCCCGGCCCTCCTCCTGCTGCTCTCCTCCCTTGGAGTGGGCATCTGCACAGCATCACAGCATGAGTGTGCCACAGAGGGCAAGGAGAGAGGGAGGGGGAGGGATGTCCTGACTTTAGGGTGCACCCGACAGTCATGCTCAGCAGCACCTACACTCACAACAAAGAACTACACTCACAACCCTTCTCAGGAAGGGTTGTGACCGCCAATTACTAGCTTTCTGTCCATCCTGAAACCCGGCTAGTCCCATTTCAGACATTGGAGTGTCATAATTAGCCGTCATTCTGTGCTCTGAGTCGGGTTTTAGATTTGGTGGGTTAATTTGGGGGGCTCAAGAACATACTGGAGATTACAATATGGGCTCCTATGGGAAAAACTGTCAATACATGAGTTTTTGCCTTACAAGAAATTTCCATGGAATGGATTAAGGGCCCAATCCACCTTTCCACTGACTGTGCAGCTGCAATGCAGCTCTGAGGTAAGGAAACAAATGTCCCCCTCCCTTGAGGCGGCCTCTGTGACTGTCCCCCCCCCCAACAGGATGCAGCACATGCCCTGCTGCCACGGCTGCATGAGCACTGGAAAGGGATTGGGCCCTTAGCTGTGTAAGGAGGGATATCTGTACAACACAGCACTAGAAACATAACTGAAGGCACAGACATGACCAAATGGTTCCAGCATGGTTAATTTAAGTCAAGGAGGGGATAGAAGGCAAAACACACACTTTTAAAAAATGGAAAAGTTAATCAAAGGGAAGAAATGAACTATAGCTCTTACAAATTAAAATAAAGCTAAAATAAGAAATACGAAAAAAATAAGAAATACTAAAAAAAAAAAAAAAAGGCTGAAGCACACAGAGTTCATAGAGACTCTGTGTAGTGTGTCATGAGACCACAGGGACTTCATTCTATCTTCACTGTGATGGGAATCACCCCACATCCATGGCCTTAACAATGGTTAATGTTTATGTTGGAAAACCAGGGTTTATGATTAACCAAAGTTCTGAAACCAGACTCATTAAGTGCAAAACCTTCAGAACAAAGGATGTTTACCCAGGTTAAATTCTCATGATGAGTTAAGAATTCACACAATATTTTGGATAGTTTAGCTGCATTCTTGGTGGCATTCCACCTCAGAAATATCTGATATCAGAGATATCTGTGATCGCTTCATGCATGGTGTTTGTAATTCAGCCTGGGTCCCATCGAATCCAGCTTACTCCATTCCAAAACCTTCAGAACTCCTTTATATATCATTAGCACAAGTAGAGAGGATGCTCGTTGCCCCCATTTTCAGATCTATTCTATTACAAGAGGAAAAAGGTGGAGGCAGAACGAAGGCGCTGAGCTAGTAAAGAGAAACCACAGACAGCTATCTCTGCTAAGGCCATTGTGGAAGGCAGCAGAACAGAGGGAGTTGTACAACTATTCCTCTGACATTTCTGCTCACTGAACAAAAAGGGAGGAAACACTCCATACCAGACACTCAAAATTCTGGCCCAGCGGTGCTCCTTCAAGGCCATCCAATGCTGAGAGCCTCCACTTTCCAGGTATTGCAATGGCATTATAAATAGGGTGTGTGTGTGTATGTTTAAACACAAAACACTGCCTTTTGGGGGTTAAAATATCTGAATAAAAAACACAAAACACCACATTTTGGTGTTTAAGATATTTTCCAGAAATTTAAATAGATTTTTCCAATTAGAAATACTGTGGCTGCATCTGCTGACACTATATTACCCATATCAATGACCTAGAACACATTTAAAATTAATAATAATGAGAATGTGGATAAAATACATAGTACTGCTTTCTG
Source organism: Lerista edwardsae (assembly GCA_029204185.1). NCBI lineage: Eukaryota > Metazoa > Chordata > Lepidosauria > Squamata > Scincidae > Lerista > Lerista edwardsae. The sequence continues at coordinate 85,795 of JAJKFI010000168.1, read as the reverse complement.
CCTTTCAAATTGTGAATTCTGAAAAAACACCATTTTTAAACATCCCTAATTATGAGTAATACCTTAACATAATAGTAATAATTTTCCTTAAACTTCAGAGAACCTGAAGACTCTGTTGAATCATTCTGTTTTTAGATTAGAAGTGTCTAAACTACTTGGATACGGTATTGAAACAAAATCAAATCCAACAAGTTTCATGATTCACACTTATGTGTAATAAAGTTAAATCCCAACCTCAGTCTGGTGTCTTCCTTGGGGGTGGTGCAAGGGTAATAGGCTAACTTAGAATGCCAGATGCAGGGGAGTGGCTTCAAGAAACATCTGGCTGTCTTGTGTGCTCCCTGAGGCATCTGCTGGGCCACTGCGAGATACAGTAAGCTGGACTAGATTGGCCCTTGGCCTGATCCAGCAATGCTTTTCTTATGTTCTTAGGATCATGTCCCTTGTTTTAGACTTACCAGCCTGAAGAGCATCGCCTTGTTTCCCTTTAAGGGACGATCCCCAAGATTGCGCCACTGTTTTGGCAGAAGGGGGGATCCCACCATCCAGAAGTGGTTTGCGATTGCAATTTTGACCAAAAGAAAGGCTTAGAGAGCCCCGCAGAGGCTTCCCCAGGGCTCCCCACACCCCCTGTGGGCCGGTGCAATCGGAAGGTAGTCTTGGGACCCGCCTCCTGCCAAAACAGCATCGCAATCCTGGGGATTGTGTCGCTATTAAAGCCCCGCCCCTGCAGTCACTCTGTTCCCAGGCACCCAAAGTCCCCAGGAAGGACTTTGAAGACCACTGATCTAATAAAAACAGGTCTCTATTACAGACATTGAGAAGGGATACCAATCACTGTGTCCAGGCATTATCCTATGAAGGATATACTGTATATCCTGAAACCACTATTTGATTGTTGCCAAGCAGATGACAACCTTCAGCACACGTTACCATTATATTCAAGCCCCCGGCAACCACCTTCAAACTAACTTTTCTTTTAATACATTTTTCTTGGGACTAAGCACCAGGTAATTCACCTGCTTTTCTTTTATTGTGCGTATGTGCCACACGCACCATTACTTATAACGATTTTAAAAGCTTCCCAGGGCAGTGTGCGGTGGTTGGACCACACAGACAGGTAGCAGTGCAGTTCTCAGTGGCAACCAATGAGTCGTTCGTCATGAAGCCAAAAGGCTGCAACCTGGCAAGAGCTGAAAGCCCGACTCTCATCTCAGACACCAAAGCCACTGGGGACGGAAGTCCACTTCGGCCCGCCTTGCAGTGGCTCACCGCTTTACTTCCTTACCTCTGATTAGCAGGGGGTTGGACCTGAGGTCCTCCAAGATCCCTGCCAACTTTAACAGTCTGTGATTAAGTGGCTGCCATTCACTTATGTAGGGGAAAATAAAGTACAGCACTTTGGGTCAGAACTTGTCCACCACATCTGTGCCACTGGAAGCCCAAGAAGAAGGCAAGGCAACGTCTCTTCTCTCCACAATACTCAGCATCGCCTCCTCCACACACATAGTGACAGACACTTTGCTAATTAAATCACACATACAGTAATGTTCCCGTTCTGGCCGGGTGCCCCAACACTGCAGCCCTCCCTGACTGCAACGGCCAGGCTACGGAACTCTACACCATCAGAGGCCCACTTGGCTCTTTTTCTTTCTGTCCTGTTTCTGACACCTGGTTAAAATTTCTTTTGCTCCATGAGGCATTTCAATTGATTTAAAGTTTTTCCCATTTTTTTTTTGTTTGCAGCTGTTTATACAATATATTTAATACTATTATTTTGCAAATGTTGTTAACACACTGTTTTAACTATGGTAAATTGCTTAATGCTGCCATCTTGGGGGCCTTTTGAAAGTTGAAAGGCACCGATATAAATAAAACTGGCTAAATCCAGTACATACATCTAGATTACATTGTGAAAAGAAAAAGGTGAAATATGTAAATAGCAGAAAGCACATGCAATTTTTTAACAGCAACTTAGTCTCAACGCTAATCACATAATGAGAAATAAGAATTTCAAACTTTCCAGGATGTGAAACTGTCTTAGTTTCCATCTAACTTTTCTGCTGTTTCCATCTAACAATCCTATCTAACTTTCCAGTGCCGATGCAGCCACAATGCAGCCCCATTCCCTTACCTTGGCCTCCCTCCATGACTGCCCCCACTGCAGGATACCACCCTATGCAGCCATTGAGATGGTTGCATCAGCGCTGGAAAGTTGGATAGGATTGGGCCCCACTTCTCGGAATGTTCTCCTATGCAAACCTAACTGCAACTGACAGAAACTATACAAGAGCACTGTTGTATTCTTTAGTGAGGCTTACACAAGAGAAGGCCTCAGTGGATTATGCTCCAAGGATCAGAGTCTCATTCAATGGCACGTATTGCCTGCTCCACCATTGCGTAGACAATGCCAATTTCAGTAGAGAAGCTTTTATAAGGCACTGGTTATCACTGTGCTGGGGAGTGCTCAGCAACCATGGCAAGTAAAGAGGAACTGTGGGTAACAGTGGGCTGGTTCACATGTTTTGGCACTATGGGAACAAGCCCTCAGCTTGAACTCTTCCTCCTCCTATTAGTTAGTTCCCAGTTTGGGACTAACTATACAGTCGTTTGCCATTGTAATTCGGATAACAACACAGCTTCTATTCACTTGAAAACAAGATGAAGTTTTTACCTTTAAAGGTTTTACCTTTAAAATCACAGATCATCATTGATTTGTGACCTGCTACCACTCACCAGGAATCTATCAATGCTATCACTCACTCCCCCGCAGTCAAGGCTGCTGTCTGATATGCAGCCAGCACTAGAGAAGGGATAAATAAAAATGTGTGTATCACACAGGGCAAAATTTCTAGGCCCCAGGCAGGACAGAAGGGTGAGATTAGTGTTGAGGAGCCTAAAGAAGGACAGGGGAAGAAGAGGAGCAAACATGGCCACCCATGTTTGTGTTATATTATGTGCTTTTTAAAATATGATTGCTGATGTGGGATTTTTAATGTGATTTTTAATATAATCTTGATGTAATTTTTAATGAGGCTTTTCTTTGATTTTTCAATATAATTTTTTTTTTGCAGTTTTGAGTCTTGAATCATGAGGCAAACAGAAAAAAGTATAAATTGTTTGGGCAGAAGGGATGAGTTCCAAGCAAAGTTAACAAAGCTTTTTTTCTGTATACTGTGTGCCTTTATAATGACCGAACAGCAAATTATTACTATAGTGAAAAGGTTATATCCTTATTGACTACAGGCATCTAATAAAAAACTTTTTCTGTTTAAGCCTCCTTTTGGTGTGGTGCCAACTTCCTTTCAGATAAATATGGTATTGTTTTGCTTCTCCCTCTCACTAGAATCTGATCTTAGTTTGGAATGAAAGTATGATTCAAATGTAGTGGCAGACTGATAATTAAGCGTGTGCAAGGAGGCAAAGGCTTACACCAGCAGTACAGTCCTACTGTGAGCTGACCTACAGCTCTGCTAAAAGGAGAACAGGGAAAACCCAACTTATATAATCGCTGCTGTCTTATCAGTAAGACAATGTAAACAAACAAAAAACAGCCCACAATCCTATGCATGTCTACTCAGAAGTAGCCAGTGTTCAGCGGGGCTTGCTTCAAGTGAGCACATATAGATTTACAGCCTACATCTAGCACAAAATGAATGTTCAGTACAGCTGGTGATGTATTTTATCCATCATTTATCCATCCATTGTCAGGCCAGCTGAGCTATAACTTTCACTTTTTATTTCTCTTATTCAACTAAGAACATAAGAAGAGCCCTGCTGGATCAGGCCAAGGGCCCATCTAGTCCAGCTTCCTGTATCTCATAGCAGCCTGTATCTCCTGTATCTTCCTGTATCTCACAGTGGCTCCACTAGTTGAGGAAAAGGGAAAAGGGGGGTTGGAGTAATAAGCCCTCCAACACAAAACAAACAAAAACCAAACCCAAAGCACTGCTGATAGTGCTCCAACACCTTTCACAGGCCACATCTCAGTAATTGCCATAACCTTGTAAAGTAGGTTAGCATTGCTAGTCACACACTGAGACTTGGGAGGAAATAGTGACTTGCATGGAGAAACTTCAGTAAGTTCCCAGATGAGGCATGACTGAACCAGGGACTTCCTGAATCACAGCCCAGTCTCTTAACTACTACCCAATGGTAGATGTTCAGGGGTGGATGAGAGGACCCTGTCAGGCTGTGTATATATGTGTACACACAAGTGTACTTGCACGCCCACACGCATGCACACATGGTCCTTTTTACCCTTCATGTGTACTATGTTGAGTAGTATTTTGACAATGCAGTTTGATTTGTATAGCAATAAGTTACTATCAAGGGATGACTACCTTTAAGGCGCAATCCTAAACAGCGCTGGATTAGGCAGGCCGGCAGGGAGGCTGGAGCCTCCCCAGTGCAGGGGCACATTCTCACCCTTGCTGGAGGGGAGGCGCAAGCCTCCTCATGGACTCCTCGGATCTGCACCTGCTAAACAGCACGTGCAGATCCGAGGAGACTGCATTGCCTGAATCAGGGCTGCGCAGCCTGGGATTGGGTTTAGGATTTGGCCATGAGGTCGAACCCGAAGCCAACCCCCCTCCTGGGCCAACATGCCTGCTAGCCTGCCCACAGCCCGCCCAGAAACGCCCTCGCACCACCCACTTCCTCCCTCACATCTGCCTGCAGCGCCAGTCTCAGTGCATGAGTGCCAATGTAGGGGTGCCGCTCGGTGCCCTGCGTCGCCCCTAACGTCACAGAGTTGAAACAATGCTGTTGCATCAACGCTAAGGGCAGCCCAGGACTGGGATGCCCATGTCTGTTACCATATTTTTTTCAAAATAAATAAGGGGGGGGAGAAGGGAAAGAATGCTGAGAAACTGCTTTGTAACTATGCAAAACATAATATTTTGAAAGTCCTATAGTTCATTTTCTGATTTTTGCCAAATTATGGATCCACATAATAATGGTAGCCAATCAATGTTCCCTTGTAGCCTGAAAAGTTCAGCTTTCTTGTTTCCTGCTCCAAGGATGCAAACTTGTCCCATTTTGTACAAGATGCAAGAGGAGGGAAGGGATCTATAGGGATGGTGGGTGCCCGTGTGTGGGTGTGTGTTTCAATCTCTATCCTCTAACTCAGTGATTCTCAAATTGTGGGTCACAACCCACTAGTGGGTCGTAAGCCATGACATCACTTCTGGTAGGTCCCAGATAGACAGTCATTCTAAAAGTAGGTCCCGGTACTAAAATGTTGGATAACCATTTGTCTACCTGATGTTGAATTTTGAAAGGGTGACACCTGCCACCTTCTGCTTCAATGGCTTTTGTTTTTGTTTTTTTTAAAGTCATTTCTGAGGTGATATATAATAGAAACCTTCTCTTCCAGTTGCCAAAATGAATTTATTGTTGTCACTGGTGACTGAATTTGCAGGCAGCTGTGCCAAACATATTAGTATCTGATTTAAGTAAAGGAAAGGGCCCCTGTCTTCAAAGCAACTTATTATGAAATCATGATAGATGTTATTGCAGCATATAGTGACTGACAAGCAAAACTTAGCTAAATACAACATCTGCAAACACATTTGGTATGAACTGCATAAAATTGGTGGAATGCCCAAGAAACAGACTATAAAACGCAAAGCACCAAGGTAAATGGTTTAATAAGCTCTCTTATAACTATGCGGCACTGGCTTTCTGTTCCATGAGCAATCCTAGCTTCCTATGTTGTCACAGTGACATAATATCCAGTTTTTTTTATAGATGGTGCATGATCCACAAATAGGAATAAAACAAAGATGATGGAGAGCACCAGCCCATGCATGTCTACTCAGAAGTAAGTTCCATTGTGTTCAATGAAGCTTACTCCCAGGAAAGTGTGCACAGAATTACAGCCTGAGAATGCCTATCTACCCCAAGCACTGCATTCAGACACCATGTTTCCAATCAGTGAGAAAAAGCCCATGCAAGGATGTGATTTGCAGTCCTGAACTGGACGGCTCCTTCAAGTTACACTTGGCTGGTTCAGATGTAACTGTGAAATGTGGTTTGCTTAAACCAAGAACTGTTCTATTAAGATGAGCATGTGAAGGGAGGAGGAAAGGCTCATGGTTTGAGGGGTCAGGAATGTAATGTTTGAACACAGCAGAAGTTTCAGATACAGCCAACAGCTTTACATCCTGAAGTAATATTCTGTATAATCTCAACATTGTACATGCTAAAATTCATTACTAGAACATTTGTATCTTCAAAATAACATAATTGCCTAAGCTGATCATCAAATACTACTACATTCTACAAATTTAATCAAAAAGAAAAAAGAAGAAGAGTCCAGGTTTGGTTTTGCTGGAGAAGGTGTTACACACGAATGCAATTCATGTTATCTTAAAAATAAGCACAACACTTCTGAGATCTTTAATCCTATCATCACTGGGCAAAGGTTGCAATCTTATGCATACTTACCTCAGAGTAAGTCTCATTGACCTCAAGATGAATACTTCCAAACAGAAATGTACAGATTGCAGCTAAGCACTTTTAAGCCCCAGCATGTGCTTAGCTCTCCTCCTGAAATCAGTATGACTTAAAAATGCTTTAACTTGGGCTCGATCAGCTGCAATATCTTAGAAACAGAACAAGTATGAATAACAAGTAGCTTTCAATAATGCACGAAACCAAAGGCAAAAAAGAACCTATTTCTAAAGCAAAACAAGGTCCCAAATATATATCCAGATCCATTCAAAGTACTTCTAATTCTCACCGTAAAGTCACATTTGAAAATCAAGATTATTTGGAACCTTTAGCTAGCTCGGGATGTTTTGTCAGCAGAAGCAGTGAGCTTATTGCTCCCATTTCAAGATCACCTTGCTCTGGCTTCCAGTTCAAGACATTGAAGTTCTAAATTGCCTGGACCTTAGGAAGCATCTGCACCCATCTTTCTCCCTGACCAGTAGGAATCTTGCTCTTACTCCCTATTCAGAGGCAAACTCAAGCAGATACAGAGGGGTTTTTTTCCCCCTTGAATGGCCCTAGTCTTTGAATTTCCTACCTTGGAACATGCATCTGGCAATACCTTCTATAAATAGGTGAAACCATTTTTTTAAAATCAGAAGGCCTTCCAAGATATCGGCCGACTCATTTCTTTCATTCTGCTACTGCTGTTTTTAACCTTTTTGATATTCTACATTAATTGTTCCACTTTATTGGCCATATATTATATTCTTTTACTTTGCACAACACATTGAGCATACACTTACAAAGAAGCAGCAAATAAATGTATATAGCGCAATGATCAGGAAGAATGACAAGAAGAAGGGATGCTATGATAGGCTTCAACAGTAAGCATGCTCAGTTGCATATGAAATCCATGACACCCCCAAAAAGTGCATATGGTGTTAATGTAATTACATATATATAAGGTTTCACCTATTTACAGAAGGTATTGCCAGATGCATGTTCCAAGGTAGGAAATTCTGCCATTAACACACATGCAAGAATGTAGAGAATTAGGATCTTTTCTTCCAGCTACTATTCTCATAAACATACCCTTTCATTTTATAAAACCCTTCAATTTAAATCTCCACATCTGCAAACATCACAAATGAATAAAAGCATTTAAAAAAAGAAACCACATCACATTCACATAATTAGAAACATAGAACGCTATGTTGGCTTTCAATACATAGGAAGTTAGCGTCACTGCATTTTAAAGCTTAGCCGATCCTCTACGTTCTCAAACTTTTTAGCACCAGGAGCCACTTTTTAGAATGACAATCTGTCCGGGACGCACCAGAAGTGATGTCATGGCCAGACGTGCCATCATTGTGACACCAGAGCTGCTACTTTCCTGAGAATGCAGCAATAAATTGGGTTTTTTCTCAGCCATTTTCCAATAGCAAAGTGAATCAGAAAGAAAAAAGCCTATTTACAACCTTGACACAAGCAAAACAACCACACGGCCCCCCTTTCCATCATCCCACCTTCCCATATTTTCAATATGGCTGCCCTAGGTGCTTTACAACCCACCTGAAATTGGCTTGTGACCCACTGGTGGGTCCCGACCCACAGTCTGGGAACCACTGCTCTAACATATTGTCTTACTTTGTTCACATTCCAACACAACTGCCAACACTCTGGTTTTGCAAAAAAGGTAATTTAGACTCCACTTTCCATGAGTGTGAAAACGATTTCACAATTATCTATTGTGCAGAATGTGAGTCATTTTCAACTTAACATATGTGCAGCACTTAAGTAAAAAAAAAAGTAAAAATTTGAACTAAAAACATAGTATTCCTAGAAAACATTTTGAGGCAAGCTTCCTTCCCTACAATTCACTCATTTCTATTTTCATTAGCTGTCTCTCCTCTCTGCTGAAGCCAAACTATCACTTTAAGCAATTCAAGAACACCTTGTGTCCATTGATCACCTTTTACTATGACCCACTTAAGGAGAAATAGTAACCAGAAAGAATGGCACTGCTGCTAAGTCACTACCAGTCCAACATAAAACATGACCGAGCTGTGCAGCGTTAAAGAAACATTATATTTAACTGGAAAATTGCAATCAATCATAATATTAAATTCTATTTTTCACCAGCAGAATATTAGAGTTCTTTTTAAAAAAAAGCAAGCTTGACATAACCTTTGAGATGTCCATAAACATGTAGCAAGCACTCCAAAACATGCAGGTTTGGTTTTAAAACAGAATGGAGCAATATTTATCAACGTACAGGACCCAAAACCCCAGCCAATGCTAGTGGCTTATTTACAAGGCATCCTCATTTATGTTTCAATCACAGCAACACAGTAAAAACAGAATTAATTACTGAAAATGCTAAAAACCCTTCAGAACATGGAGCCTCCCTCCACCGTAGAAAAAAAACATTGAAATGCTATCCAAATGAAAAATATTATCAAAGCATCAGACAAGTATACCTGCTTCCCACTAATCAGATACCTGAACAGCAATTTGTCTTACATCTCTGTTGTACGTGAAATTCAAACAACAGCATTTGCACAGTTCAATTATGGTCAAAACATAGGAGAGCCTGGCTATTTGCATACAAAAAAAGAATTTAAAAAAAATGGGGGAACCTCTGTGTATGAAATTGAAAACATAATCATTAAATAAGTTTTAGCTAGCTGTGCACAAACAAGTGTTCCTTTTGTCAGTAGCTCTGGCAACGCAATTTCCTTGTTTACTTAAAGAAATTGCAGAAGATGATTGCCGTTCTCTCTGCCATTTGTGACAGACACAGCCCTCTACCTATGTCTGTTTAATTCTTCATGAAAATGGAGAGAAAAATGTTTCTGTATAATCCCTCTGCAGATTTGTATTGAAAAGGGTTAAATTCTGCACCGCAGTCCCCTAGCAGTCCTGGCCGCAGAAAGGAGAAGGAGGGAGGGAGGGAAAATGTCGCTTCCCCAGCTTGCTTGTGATAAATTTCAGGATGGCTATGATGGCAGAAAGAGCTAGAGAAAGAACTGAAACATCATTTATTAACCCCAAGAAGGGCTGGTTTCTTGTTCGGTGTGTGCAAGAGGGAAGAGGTTGGTTTCCACCAGGGAAAGAGATTTACACTGCAGTATCCGGCAGCAAACATGGCTGCCTCTGCCCCTTTAAATCTGAATGGCCCTCCTCTTCCTTCTCCATCACACTTAAACTATCCTCTGGTCTTTCCTCAATTATCCCTCATCTCCTCTTTGAAAGCGAGAGCCTCTCCCAATGGCAACAAGAGAACAAATTTTAAAATGCTGAGCTCATGGCACAGTAGAATATCCATGCAAACCTGTATATGTACACACACTGTAGAGTCATACACAAAAGGCTGTTTCATCACGATCCAGCTCAGACTTCCCCAACTCAACAGCAAGCACTGTCCCATGATTTTTCTACAAACAGGATGTCATGCTATCTTAGTCAATACCCTCACAATTCCACCATACAGCTCCCTTGAGACGCTCTCTGCAGTCTCCCACACATACCACTGTGTGTACTTATTTGGGTGCATGGGTCACCCCACACAAACCTCAGAACCCAAATGTCTATCAAAATGCCTTTGTAATGTCATCTAGTCCACTCTCAATATGCCTTGTCGTGTAATGTTTCTTATATCCTTTAAGCAATTCTTTGCGGAAAATCAAAACCCTCTACCCTTATTAGTCAACGCTAGGTTCCTGTGACTGTATGGAACTCATCACCAGGAGTCCTCTCCCCTCAGAACACACCAACCCTGATAGTATAGCCACAACCATCTTATACCACCTTCCAATCTCACATTTTCACCACACCCCAGAAAGCTTCATGTCCATTACCCCACTTGACACCGTACCACCCCCACACCACTTGCTCCAGACTCTGACGCTGCCCATTCACCTCACATCCCCCGCTATCTGGGCTCTTTCAAGGCCTCAACCAAACCCACTCATCCCCAAAACTAACCCTCCCACCACACAGCACTGCCTAACACATACTGGCAGTGATTAAACCAGGGGATTATAGTTTCTGATGGCATGCTTTAACACACATCCTGTTCTGCTGCACTGTCAGATTTTGGAGCTGCCACCATTAGCAAACACACACACACTATGCCCAAACCTCTTCCTTCCTGCGTGCCACCCACCTAACCCTTCAGTCTTCTCCTCCATTGGCAGCAACTTGGCATCCTTGCAGAACCGTGGTTTAGAGACAAAAATCGCGGGTTCAAAGCTGCCATGGCCATAATGAAGCCATTCTCACGTAAGCCTCAGAGCGCAACCCTATACCCCCGTTGCGCCAGCCAACCACTGTCATAAACATGTTGTCAAGCGCATCAACGTCAGTGGTACGGTGCTGGACTGGCGCAAGCAGCAGCGCCAATGCTCAGGCACCGCCACAACTGCCGGCCTTATGCTGGTTGAGCATCGGTGGCACGCGGTCGGCGCTGGGCCTTGCTGAGGGCGTTCCAGAGGCATGCCAGGGGCATAACTGGACGTCGCAGTGAGCGGAGATGATGCAGGACGGCCGTAGCGCCAAATCCTAAACCCTATCCCCAGCCTCGGCAGCCCTGATTCAGGCCACTCCTGTGCACGTGCACCTGCAAAACAGCAGGCGTAGAGCCGAGCAGCCCCATTGGAATGACTGGGGCTTACACGGGTGTAAGGGGAAAACCTCCCCTTGGCCTGCACTTCGAGGCTGCTGCCTCCTAATGGGTTTTAGGATATAGCCCTGTTATATCAGCCTTACTTAACACTGGGCTGCCTTCCTCTCTTTGGCAATATTGGGATAATACTACCACCACCACCCACATTAGGATCATAATGCTGAAACACATTCATATTTTGCCTTTCCTTCAAAGATCGTGGAGCAGTAAACAAGTTTCTTCACATGTAACCCAGTAGCCTTCAACCCATTTTGTGCCACAACCCCAATCAATCAATCAAGCAAGCAATCAAGACTGAGACTGGGGACCCACCACCGATCCCACCTCCCTCCTGGATCCCACCTCCCTCCTGGAACCTGTCGCATCCACCCACCACTGCCCCTGTTGTGGATGTAGATGATCCTGTGAAATAAGCGGGAGTGAAGCTTGAACCATTTTTGTTTCTATAAGAGATGGGCGTTGAAAGGTTGCTCCCCCAAATGAGACTTCATGACCCCCTTGGGTCATGCTTGGGGTCATGACTCATAGTTTGAAGAACATCGATTCAACCCATGCAGACCACCCTGCAAGGTAGGTCAGATTGACAGCAACAACAACAACAACAACTGGTGCTGCTAGTTTATAACAACAAAGGTGGTGCTAGTGGTTGATAAGATTGTGTGACTTGGAATCAGTCACACTAAGCTTAATGGCTGAGTGGAGATTAAACACCACATCACCAACACACTACACCAGGCTAGTTCTCAATCACGAATGACTACTTACACAGGACTACTGAAACACATGTATTCTGTTTCTCATATAAACTGCTTTGGGAACTTTTGTCTCAAAAAGTGGAATAGTTTCAATAGTAACATACGTGAAACACTGTTAAGCACTCTAAAGCACTGTCTGACGCTGAACAGGGCTGCAATTTTCTCCGAAGTAGGGAAGCTTTCAGAAACTGACAGGAAGATTTTTTTTCTTTTAAGCATCATCCAGGTTCCCAAATGACCTGACTGCCTACACAGGTGGGGATCAACCTGGTTAGAGATATATACCAAATATCTCTATACACTTTACCTACGCGCACACACACTCTCCCCTTCACTTACATGACTGTTACTGGTGAAGCTGAGCATTCAACTCTTAAATACACTCTTATCTGGGTCAACCAGTTATTTAGGTAAGACTGTGCGGATGCTTCTGAACCCCTCAGGAGAGGCAGTCCGCTGCGCTGCTCGGCAGAGGCGTTTCTACAGGGATGGCAAAGCTTTAAGTTTTGCAGGGAGCCTCACCCTGTCCTGTAAATCCCTCCTCTCCCTTGCTGCTGTAGCCAGTAAGCAACGCCGAGATGTTGCTGTTCCCTGTGAGGACTGGCTAAAACGGTGCAGGAGAGGAGTGATTTCCACTGCAAGGTGAGGCTTCTTACAAAACTTAGAGCTTTGCCATCCCTGTAGAAACGCCTCTGCTGCTCGGTGACTTTTGCATACACATGACTTATACATCGATCTTGCAAAAGGAGCGGCGGGTGGGAGCGTGGCGGACGAGCAGCTTCCGCAGGCTTGCTGGGGGCGCGCGAGGGGGCCGCTGTCATCCCTGCCCTCGCCCGAGGCGCAGCCGCCCTCCTCAGCACCGCCAGCACCACCGAGGCCCCGCCCCCGCGGCCCCGCCCCGCCCTCCCCTCCGGCGCCCCCGCCCGCCCGCCCGCCCGCCGCGCCTCACCTTCAGTCTGTTCCATTCTAACTCCCCCCGCCGAATCGGACCGAGCGCAGCCGAGACACAAAGCGCGGAGGCCGCGCGGGCGGGGGCCGGGCCAGCCTCGGCGAGGGGGGCGGGCGGGCCGGCCCCGCAGTAGGCCGCGCTCGATCCCCGGCCTCAATTTCCGCGGCGCTCCCGCCGCCGCCGCCGCCGCCTCCGGGCGCCGCGTCCACCTCGGGCGCCGTCCCGGGCGGCCCAAAGCCGCGAGGCCGCGGGCAGCCGGCGGTGCCGCGGGGCGGGAGGGACGAGGGGGCCGCACCGAGTCCGGGGGAAGAAAGGGGGCGCTGGCGCTCCGCTCCGCTCTCCGCTCGCTCTCGCCAGCCCCGGTCGCGGCCCTGCTCGTTCCCGCTCCCTCCGCCTCCTCCGCACGCACAAAGCTCCACACGCGAGTCAGCGCCGGGAGAAAGCGGCTCTCCCATTGGCCGCCCGCTCTGCGCCTGGCCCCGGGGCTTCCTGGGACTTGTAGTTGCTCCGCACCGGGCCGCCGGCCGTGCCCAGAAGCGTTGCTGCTCCTACTGTACTGGGGCTGGAATTGCCAGAGTATTGCAGAACCCCTTCGTGTATTGCAATCCCAGGCAGCATTTGTGGCTGGCCAAGACATGAGCTGCAAAGGCTGCCCTCCTCCACGCGCGCACTGCGGAGCGAACCACTCCTGGGCACAGCGAGCTTTCCGGTGGAGTCGCGCCGTACAGTCAATGCAGACCCACCAGGGGCCCTTTCAGCTGTTCGTAGGTTGGCTCTATTATATCGATAAGGCTACGAGGCAGGCTTTTGGTCGGGGAGCGGATCGGTGCTGCAGGACGTGTGGCCCTGAAGGAGCTTCGCCAGCCCTCCAGGAATCGGCGCCTGCCTGCCTCTAGCTGCCTGCCGAGCAAATCTTGAAGGCTTTACGACAGGACCTGCAGGAGTTTCCAGCAATGTCCAGGAGTAGTTTCAGTAACAGCTGGCAACCAGAGCCTTAAGGTGTGTTGGGAATCAACAAGATTTCTTTGAAGAAGATTTCTGGTGTGTATTTAAGGCTATAGATCTAAAACCACTGAATGCTAGAATAATGGGACTTCTCCCCAGGCCTATAGACATTTATTCAGATAAATTTCAGATCAAATAGTGAATCAAAAAAATATAACTTCAAATTTTAAAATAACTATTCATTTAGGGTATCTTTCACATCCCATATGACCTTGTGTGAATAACACTGCAACATTTCAAACAAAAACACAGCCTTCTAATTGTGAGGCTCTTTGGAAATTGGGCAGAGAAAGAATTAGAACTAGATGTTCAAGTCAAGATCTTGAACATTAAAAGCAGCTTATGACAGTATGACTTCAGTTTAAATTTTTGAAGTGGCTGAAATGAAATACTTGAGGGCTTAAGTGCTACCAAAAGAGTCAGGATCCCAAAAGGATCCACAAGGTAGCTCACAGTAATCACACACTTAAAAAATCCAATATAAAACTATAGAAAATGTAATTAAGATGGATAATAAAGCAAGCACAAAAACACAGTCTGACAGGAAGTGGGTGGAAACACACACTTGTGAGAAATTCCAACTGAAACACCTGATGAAACAAAAAAGGTTTTAAGCAGGCGCTGAAAACAACTCAGAGAAGAAGCCAGGCAGTTTTAAAGTTTGGAGGCCTCTGGGGTTGGAGACAGGAAGTGGGCAGACATTACATAGTCCCCACAGGACTTGGGGAGGAACAATCCCTCAAATATTCCAGTCTCAAGCTGTTAAGGGCTTTAAAAGGTAATAACCCAAACTGTAGCCGGTGCAAATCTAGCAGCCTTGGAGTTGCATGCTCCCAGTTAACAAGGACTCTGCAGTCTCATACTAACTTGAAGGATCAGTTCTGTAGGCAAGTTGGCTGTTAAATATGCTTACAAAGTGCAGGAGGTTCCTGTGCTGTGCCCAGCATAGGTGTTTTTTACTATGTAAAAAACATAGGTTTTTTACAGCATAGGTTTTTTACTATGAGGCCCACCTGAAACAAACTCAGCCCGCTTTTCAACGAAAAGCCTTGAAGAACCCCATTAAATGTGCTGCAATAGGTATGTCATTTAAAGGCTACATTATTGGATTACAAGCATAGTGTGTTCTCAGAGCTTGTCCTTCTGAGCCGAGTTGGTGGTGGAATGCATTTTAGTGCAGGACCAATCATCTGAAAGACAAAGCATAATTACACAACAAGAATGCCCAAAGTGGCAAGCCAGATGTCCCTCCCTTCTGATCTCTGGACATACAAGCTTTGCTTCTCCCACTCTGGATTAAAAAGAGGGAAACACAGCAGAATGGGAAGTGTGAAGGAGATGAGAGTGGTAGGCTAGAATGTCCCACCACTCTATTATCCTCTGCTTCATTCCTCTTTGAATCCAGGACACAGGAAGAACAGGTAGAGGTCCATAGTGGGTGGCTTCTGCCAATCTGCTGCCTAATTAGCCTCCTGGATGGCCAGACCTAAAGAACCATACAGGACTGCAAGATGCATTTTGCTGTTTTTGTATTGAATTGAGAGAGTCTGATGGGAAATGCGGAGAGATGATTTTGCAGGGGCAGGACACAGTTCTCTCCAGGGCACAATACAAGAGAATCAAATTCATGTAAAGGGGCTTTATAATGCTGCCGTGTGCTGCAATTTCCTTCTATCCATTATAGAAAGAAATGGTAGATTCTGAGCAGATTTCTATTTAATTTATAACATGCGGAGGGCCATTCCAAATGTTGATGAATCAATTACATCACCTTGTTCAGTTTCTAACTTTACTGATTGAGTGAGAAATTAAAACTCAGGCTGGGTTAGTAGTATATTTCTGAATGTCCCTGTCCATTAAAAATATCCTTGTGTAAAGAAAACTAGTACCTCAGGCAGAAAAGTTTAATGTAGCAGTACCCTGAAGTACCCTTATTGCACACAGTGTGGTACTGATGTGAGGAATGCAGCAGCTTGCGAAAGAGCCACACTGCATTGATTCCCACACCACCATTGTATAGTGAGAAAGGGTTCCTGGTTTTTGGGCCCAGGGACTGATTGGAGGATGTCAAGAGGCATTTGATTGGCAAGGGGAGGGTCCTCAAGCACAAAGGCCTGGGTTTAGGTGAGGGAAGAGGAGGGCTTTAACAGTTCTTATCTTTGTGTATGCAGGTGCCTGCCAAGAAGGTTAGATTGACTGGAGTCGGCATGTCGTGATTTTCTTGAAGCTTCCGGGGCACACAAATATGGCTGACTCAGATCTTTCCCGCCAATGAGGATTGCCGTGAATTCACGAATAAAAATCTTCCTGCACGTGTGTAAAAGTTAATATCAACTTTTTAAATCATGCCTGCGTGTTCTGCATACGGGTGTGCGAATCGCTTTACGAAAAATGGGATTTAATTTCCACGGAAAGGTTCATGTATTCACATTACATCGGTATGTAATATTTCCCCCCTCCTTTTTCCCCCCTTCCCATTTACACGTTTTTTCCCGCCTTCCATTTTCTACTGTAATATTTTTGAAATTCTGAACATTAACAGAATTTGTTTTATGGGGGGGGGGAGTGTAGAAGTTTTAAAAAATACTCTTAATAGCCTAGAAGTAAAAAAGAATTACTCTCATATTGACAACTACCTGTGTTGTGAAGAGATTTTAATGTAATTTTCCTACATATTTATCTAATTTTCGCCCACCCTCCCCTTTTTTTTTTCCTTCCCGTTCACACTTTATTTTTGGTTGTGTAGATTTCAAAAAATAAGTCTGTCGAACAGTGTAATCCGAGTTTAAATAGACAGCAAGTAGCATTTCGTCCGGTGTGTTCAGTAATATAATTATGCGGAATTAAACCTTGTAAGTGCATATTAAATCATAATATGGTTACCAATAATGTTTGTACACGTTCCACGTTTTTATTTTGGTAAGTTTTTATTTCAGGAGTAAATTATTAAGTGCTAAACATCACGCGAAAAGCAATCTGAAATGCTTGGAATAAAGATTGTTTGGGGCACACAAACATGGCCGCTATGCCCGCCCCCTGGCTTCACTCCATTCCTATCAATTCAACAGGGATGCCGACTCCAGTCAATCTAACCTTCTTGGTGCCTGCAAACATATTGTAATCCACTCACAGCACAGCACAGCCCAGTCTAGATGCACAAGATTACAGTCTCCAAGTTGCTGCACTTGGGTAGGCTAAAACGCTAAAATGAATCAACAAATGTTGTTTTATGTGAGCAAAGCAGCCACCGGTAACACTAAGTACTTACTGTTTCAAATACAAAAATAAAAAATGGCTGAATGCACAAGTCAATTTTTTTTCCTGCCAATGTTAATATGCCTGTCGTGGGAGACAGAAGCCATCAAAGCTCTGACTGGCCATGCAGTGGACCATTTGTTTACCTTCCTTTTAAGTGAAAACAGATGCATCACAGTCGCGGGTTATGGAGGACGCCTTTAATTACCAGTGCATTGCATAAAGCTCAGGAACAAGCAAGATTCTGGTGGATCCATGACAGTATCTTGCTCTTAGTTTCTGCTTTAGCTGCAAGCATTTGGCATCCAGGCAAGAGACTGAGAATACATTGAATAGTTTTTATTAGGATGTTGGATGTTACAGAAATGATGTGCAATTCATTCCACTCTGGTCCAAATCTAAGGCATAAATACATTTATACATCATATCTTGCTTGTAATGGGGTGGGGAGAAAAATGAGACAAGAAAGAACCTGAATTGTATTTATACGCAGGAACAGCAGCAGCTTAAAAGGACAAAAAAATTGGAATATTCAGGCAGGGGAGAAGGGAACATGGTGATGTCTGGTATCAGGATAATTAGCTATTGAACAAGATAAAGTAACAAGGAAAGGAGACACATGATCCAACAAGATTTTTATCAGTTACTCAGCAAAGGCTGAACATGCATCTGTCTTATTTTCTACCGTACAGCCAGCAGGCCATGGAAATAAAAATGTCTCTTATCAGGGCTTGGGCTGGGAGGGGATAAGATTGTAATAACATGTAGAAACAGCCATTCTTCTGTTTAGAACACAGCACGCCAGCAAAAATGGATGTGACCAAGAAGAGACTGGACGCCCTCTCCTTTCTGGGAAGTAGCGCCCCACAATTTGGTACAGCACGACTAACTTGGTATTGCCAGACAGTATTGCCAAACAAACAAGCAAGGGAGGTATATTTGCTTTTAAAAGGATCCGTGCCTGGTGCTATCTTTGGAAGGGACAACAGAGCCTGCTTGCAGCGTTTTCCCAACCTAAGAGTGCTGCAGTCCTCTGCGTTTACTTGTAGGCCTTATCCAGTTTGGAGGGGATTCCGAGTCAAAACACATCCGAACAGGTTTTTTATACACCAGTGTGTATTAAAGTGGGTCCCATCAGTGTGTTTCCATCTATTGGTTTACTGGGGATACATTTATTTATTTATTTGAAGAATTTATACCCTGCCTTTCCCATGCTGAAGCAAATGCCCAAAGGCTTACAGAGAACAACATGTAACCATAATAAGTAAAACAAAAACTAAACATTTAACAGGAACACAGCTAATGTTCAAGAAAATGATCGACCAGGGGAGTAAACAAACTATGACATTATCCCATCCTGTCCACCAAAGGTAGACAGCCAACCCTCATCCGAAGGCCAGATGAGATAGGCATGATTTGAGCCCTCTCCGAAAGGCCATGAGGGAGTGTGTAGTTCTTAGTTCTTCTGGTAAGGAATTCCATATTTGTGGAGCCGTTACAGAGAAGGCTCATCCCCGAGCTGCCATCCCTTTAGCTTGGGACAGAGGGGGCACTTGCAGGAGAGCCCCTTTAGATGATCTAAGAGGGGGGACTGGCATGTGTGGGAGAAGGCGGTCCTTTAGGTCAGCTGGGCCTGAGTCATGAAGGGCCTTGAAGGACAGGACCGTCATCTTCAGTTGGGATTGGAAGGGAATGGGCAGCCAGTGCAGCTGCTGAAGGAGTGGGCCAGCTGAGTCAAACCATCTAAGCACCGGGGCTGCTGCATTTTGTACTAACTGTAGCTTCCGCACTGTTCTCAGGGAAGCCCTACACACAGCGAATTACAGTAGTCCACCCTTGAAATCACTAATGCATGGACCACCGTGGCCAGGTCAGAACGGCTCAAGTACGGTTGCAGTTGATGCACCAATCGAAGCTGGGCAAAGGCACTCCCAGCCACGGCTGCTACCTGGTTCTCCAGAGACAGCTGAGAGCCCAGGAGCACTCCCAGACTGCGCACCTGTTCTTGCAGGGGAAGTGTCACTCCATTCAGGGTGGGTGAAAGACTTAGTGCCTGCATTGAGTGCCCCTGACCAGGAGCACTTCAGTCTTGTCTGGATTCAGTCTTAACTATTGGCTTTCATCCATACCCCAGCTGCCTCCAGGCAGCGTCCCAGGACATTCACAGCCTCTTCACTTTGGGAAGGGAGAGAGAGAGAGTTGAGTGTCATCAGCATATTGGTAACCCCCCACTCCAAACCCCCGGATGGTCTCCCCCACTGGTTTTAAGTATATATTGAAGAGCACGAGGGATACAACAGAGCCCTGAGGGACTCCATATTGTAAAGGCCAAAGTGCCGAGCAGGTGTCCCCCAGCATCACCGTTTGGGACCTGTCAGCCAGGAAGGAGTGGAACCATTTCAGAGCAGTGCCCTTTAACCCCAGCTTGGCTAGCCAATCCAGAAGAATACTATGGTCAACTGTATCAAAGGGTGCTGAGAGGTCTAGCAGGACCAGTAGGGATGCCTTTCCAATGTCTGGTCCACGGTGAAGGACATCCATGAGGGTGACCAAAGCTGTCTATGTCCCAAAGCCTGGTCTGAAGCCAGATTGAAAGGGGTCAAGAAAATCTGTCCCCTCTATGAACCCTTGGAGCTGGGATGCTACCACCCCTTCAGTCACCTTCCCTAAGAAAGGCAGGCTGGAAACTGGGCAATAATTGTTTAGTGGGATCCAGAGATGTCTTTTTCAAGAGGAGGTGCACAATTGCAGCCTTCAGGATATTTGGCATCACCCCCTCCTGCAAGGATGCATTTACAAAGGGTTCCATCCAGTCAGCTAGCCTAGCCCGAGCAGTTCATACAAGCCAAGCTGGGCAGGGGTCAAGCAGACAAGAGGATGGTCTCATCCGGCCTGGTCTCATCCAGGCTTCTGAGGATCCTGTCTCCTCATCAGGCTTTATGAGCTGAACGGAATCCACGATAGGGTTTATAGAGGGAGTAGGGATGAACGTCTGAGATGCTGGATCAGAGTCCGTCACGGCGAATGCAAACAATTTTGTCTGCAAAGTGCCCTGCAAACTTGTTGCAATGGTCAATTGTGCACTCTGGCTCGTTTGCAGAAGGATTTGAGTGCAGCAGCTCATGAACAACTCGAGTTGTTGCAGAACTCATGCACAACCAGAGTTCTGCTGGGAAGCTTGTTGCAGATGCAATGGTGGCAGAGAAAGATGCTTTCTTTGCTGCCATCATTGCCATTGAATAGGCCCTGAAATGGGCAATACTGGACCAGTTTGGGCATTATTTGTCTGATCAGTCCTTCTCAAGAGGATTAGAACAGGAGCACACACATCTTGCCCTGTTCTAGCAAACCAGATCTATGCATTTGTCTGAAGCATCTATCCAAATGCAATCCAAACAGGTCCCAATGAACCGCCACTTTACAATTAGGCAACTGTTCTCCAGCTTGTAGATGCTTCAGTGCACCAGCGCCTGTTTTAGTGCCAGATGGGCAAGTATCATCCAAACAGACTCCTAGAGTCAGAAACACTTTCCAATCTACTGCTTATCACCCTGAGGTATACCAGTAGATCCCAATGATGTTCTGCTTGCTTCAGACCTCTGAAGTAATATAAGTATATCCTTCCGTTTGTAGCTTGCATGGGCTAATTTCCACATAACTGTTTAGGTTGCATCTCATGTTGCATGAGCTTGGTCCTAAAATTTCTCATTCTGTTTGAATGAAATAAAAGAGTGGTTTCATTCTGCAACATTTTGCAACACTGCAGTGACACCCCATGCCATTGCAACACAGGGAGTCAATTCAATTTCCAAAAACCTTTATTGGCATTAAAAAACAGTAAATAACGGAACAATGATAAGAGTAACTGGCACAGTGGCTGCGTTGCCCAGAGGGAAAGTCGAAAGAGGGGGGGAAACAAGGAAGGGAATGGGGTCAGGATGGGGGTTTTAGTTTAGAGACTGTGGAAAGAAATTCTGCTACTGCATTAGTGGTGTCCACAGTGTTGTCACTCAAAAGGACGAGTAAATGATCAGCAGGAGAGCCAGGGAGAGAAGACAACAGGGGTTCCAAGTGTACATCTCAAAGAGGTTGAAGGGTCGGGCAACGAAGTAATATGTGGGCCACTGTGTCCGGATCCTGGGAACAAAGAAGACACAATCCGCAATCACGCGGGGTATTGGAGAATCTGCCAGAATGGACAGCTGAGAGAAAGATATTGAATCTTGCGAGCATGAACGCTCTCCTCTTGGTAGGGTTGATCAGACTGCTAAAGTAGTTGGAAGGGCGACCAAGTGAAGGGAGAAGACCAAAAAAGGGGGGGGGACATGTAGGGTTGAGATTGGAGAAGAGTTGGTTGTATTCGGATTCCCACAGTTTCGATTTAATAATATTGTGGGCTCCACACAGGGAGTCATTCTAAGAGTGCCTTGTGCTTAAGGGGATGGGGACCGCCGGAAGGGTCCATGCAATGTGGAAATGAGGCAAGGCAATGCATTTCCGCCCAGTCTTCTGCAACAGGCTTTGTTCAGTCTGCAGCAGCAGGCTCCAAGCTGAAAGCAGCTGAAGCAACCCACTTATTGTTAACATTCTGGGCAACCCTTGCATACCATCTGTGGAAGAGGAAGTGCAGAGTGGTGAATAGGTTTCCTCTTCCCCAGCATTGTTGTTCCTGGAAACAACAAATTTGTTGCAAAAAAAAAATTAATGTCTACAAGGAAAACATAACCAATCTACTTAGAGATGCTTCCTTATTTCTCATGCTATTGTGGAGAATGAAAAACCTAAATATTGATTCGTGATTTTAGAACACTAAAATTAAAACGGAACGCCTGTAATGTGTGAGAGCAAAGAATGGTGGGTGAAGAATCTGCTTGTGTTCTCAATCTAATTTCGGTGCTAGCCAGATGAATTGGCAGGGGGGAGGGGGCAGGGGGAAGAGATGGGGGGAAGTTACAAAGGAAAGACGGGGCTGTGCGCATTCCTAAGTTGATACAGAGAGAAACGAAAATGTTCCTAAGAGCCAGATAACAGAGTTAGCCTTGAAGGAGAATGAAGGGGGAATGCATAAATAGCTCTCATAAATATTACGCCGTACCTCCTTCTTATTAAATTCAGTTTTGCGTTAACATACTTTGTATGTAGGAATATGTAAAGAGGATGGGGGCACATGTCAAGGAGTTATGCAGTAGGAGGTCTGAAATATGCTGTTTAAATGTTGTGGATTGGTTGAGCTGAAACCAATGAGTACAAAGTAGGAGAAAGTAGCCTAAGGGGTATAAATTGTTAAACCCTATGGGCCAAGGTGTGGCTTGTGGCTTAGTTTGTTTTTCCCTTGCCATCCATATTTGCAAATATGTGAATAAACTTTTCTCTTGAATCATAAATTTAGAGTCAGAATCTATGCCTAACACTATTTAAGTGCCATTAATATTCCCCGAGCAGAGATACAGGAATCTTTGTGTGCTCAGAAGCTCTATTGAGTCATAGTTGGAAGGAATTTTTAACTTTGCTGCAGGGCCATCTCCAAGGTTGAAGGTGCCCCCGGGATCCTCCAGGGCCCTTAATTCATATGCCTGGATGAGGTCCAGTTGCT
The DNA here is from genome assembly GCA_029204185.1 of Lerista edwardsae. Lineage (NCBI taxonomy): Eukaryota > Metazoa > Chordata > Lepidosauria > Squamata > Scincidae > Lerista > Lerista edwardsae. The sequence continues at coordinate 63,113 of JAJKFI010000168.1, read as the reverse complement.
TACCAAACAGCAAGTGATAGCAATGGAGCTCGTCATTTAACTCAGGAAATTGAGTTTTATACCCTTATAAAAATTTCCCAGGTACCCATATTACCGCCGAACAATGGTCGGTTCATTTTTCCAAATTGTTCGGTGATGAGCAGTGTGTTTCTTTTAGTCCATCTCATCAAAATTTTCTGACTGTTCCGCTTCCTTTATCTAATAGTTGGGATCCTGTGAAACCTAGTGAAATCATGGAGCTGATTTTAACTCTACCCAATAATAAAGCTCCGGGTATGGACTATATTCCAGCTGAACTATTTAAAGCCAATCCTGTTTGGTGGAGCTGCATATTGGCTAAATTATTCACCCATTTGAACGACACTGGCGAATTTCCTTTAGGATGGAACGAGAGTGTGGTAATCCCCATTTATAAGAAAGGTTCTTTTACTGATCCCAATAATTTCAGACCAATTAGTCTTCTCAGTGTAGCCTCTAAATTATACTCTAAATTTTTGTTAAATAAATTAGAACAGTGGGCACATATTAATAATATAATAGGAGAAGAACAAGCTGGTTTTAGGAAGGGCAAATCGACTATTGATAATTGTTTTATTTTGCAGCATTTAGTCAATAAGTATTCTTATAGGGCCAGTAAAACTTTGTTTGCGGCATTTGTGGACTTTAGTTCCGCTTTTGACTCAATAGATCGGTCTCTTTTATGGGAAAAACTAGCCGCAACAAATATTGATAGAAGACTTCTGTTCCTCATCTACAAATTACATGATAACTCTTTAATGAGAGTAAAGTATGGTCCTCAGGGCGCTCTCTCTGACCCAATTAAAATATCAAAAGGTGTCAGACAGGGCTGCCTACTTGCCCCTCTTTTGTTTATTTTTTTTGTAAATGATATCATAGGTGAGTTTCAGAGTCCTTCTTTTTTTCCTCCCTCAGTCGGGGACATTAAGGTCCCGATTCTGCTATATGCAGATGATATTGCCCTTTTTTCTTTGACGCTGATTGGCATGCGTAGAATTTTAAACAAATTGGATTATTATTGTGACAAGTCTAAATTAAAGATCAATTACTCCAAAACGAAAATCGTTGTATTTGGCTCCTCTAGAAAGTCTCATAAATGGAAAATAGGCCAAAATAAAATCGAGCAATCAAAGGAATTTAATTATTTGGGTCTTTTATTTAAGTCACAGGCTTCTTGGGGCTCTCAGCACATCGTTTCCAAATTAAGAGCGGAACATTCTACTCAGGCGCTTTTAAACTTTGTTCGCTCTAAAGGTGGAAATTTGGTAGCGCCAGCGGTCAAAATTTTTTCTTTGAAAGTACTTCCTCAATTATTGTATGGGGCAGCGATTTGGGGTTTTGGAAATATGTCTTTGTTGGATGTTGTCCAAAACTCTTTCGGCTGTTCTTTACTTGGTGTCCCTCGATCTACATCCTCGGCATTAGTACGTTCAGAACTTGGCCTGACTTCTATTACAGCTCACTGTCATGTTGCTATTGTTCTTTATTATTATAAGCTAAAGCTGATGGCAAACCATCGTTTGCCCAAGTTATGTTTGTGTGAACAATTAACCATGAAACAGCATAAATCATGGTTTACTCTGGCTAATTCCATCCTGAATGATTATGGAATCGATTTTAATTCTCTTCCCTCTTTTATGTCAATCCAAACCAAGTCAATGCTTAAAGATAAAATACTGTTAGTTAATAGAAGATTAGATCTGTGTAATCTGTTGAATTTATCGGTTAATCCGGTACCTTTTTTGTACTCAACTACCTGGGGTTTACGGAACTATTTTATGCATCTTACATATTATCCTCTTCGTAGAGCTTTTACGTTAATTCGTTTTCAATGTCTGCAATCGGCAGTTTTGGAAGGTAGATATAACAACATACCTTATTCTGATAGAACATGCATTTGTGGTAATAATGTGGTTGAGGATATCAGGCATATCCTTTTATATTGTCCATTGTACGAAGGGATCAGACTAAAATTTTTGGCCCCCTTTTTACAATCTAGACTGGATGACCAATTGATATGCTTTCTCCTTGCTGATATCTCAGGTGATATTACCTCAAGTGTAGCAAGATTTGTTTTGGCTGCCCAGAAAATTAGAGCTCAATTTGTTTAATTCTTGTGTTTCTGAAATGTTTGCTGCTCTATGGTTGTAATGACATCTTGTTATACAATAAAGCTACTACTACTACTACTACTAACTCAGGAAATTGCCAGGAACAAGATAATAAGGCATTTCCTATGGTATTGAGACTCACTTGCTGCTTGTTGCATCCCTGAGCGAATGGCATTGTTGTTTGGAGATTTTAGATATTTATTCTAGATTTCTGTGGGTGGGTTGAGTGTATAAGGTGTGGGTGGATCCGTGTCCTGGAATGCTTACAAATTTCATTGTACGTTATGTATAATGACAATAAAGTAATCTAATCTAATCTGTGGAGGAAAACACTTCCATTTGCCAATGATGCTTGTCTGGGGGAGATGACAATTCTTCAAGAAAGCTTCCATTTGTGGATGAGAGTCTCTTAGTGAAGACTCTATTGCCACACAAAAGACAGATGTGGCACCTCAGGGACTAGCAGCAGGCCCCTCTGAAGGCCTGGGACTTTTGTTAACCTCCCAAGAATTCCAACCTCTGATACAGTTGCTTTCCAGCAAATCTGCCAAGAAACCATGTTGCAAAGCAACTCCATAAATGCAGCACAGGGCCTCTAGTTCAGTTCAACCTACACGCACACCAAAGCTTCTGCAAACAGGTTAAGCAGCAGTATGCTAATGTGCAAGAAGGAACTGCACGTTGAGCATATTCTAATCACATATTCTAATCACACAGGCAGTCTGCTACCTGCCAAAGGCAGCACATCAGTCACCTACCACTTTGGCCACCTAAGGGCTGCCTCCAAGCACAACAAATCTCTGATGCAGAAACTACCTCTGTAGACATTGGCAATCACATGTAGATAGCAACAGGTGACAATTGCACAAACAGGTTTTATGTTAATCCTGATCGCTCTAAAGTGACACACAACTGGATGATATGTGGGAATTGGAGTGGCTACACCAGAACTTCATTCTGATCAGATGAGGGGGGCAATCCCATACACATTTATCTGTGAACAAGTACCACTGATTACAATAGTACTATGAGGAACAGTTGCGAGAACTCAATACAGAGAAGTGTTTCAACATAAGGAAGGGAGACATGATAGTGATCTTCTGCACTTTCAGTGGCCTTGCTGAACTTTGCGGGCCTAACTGTGCCAGCCTAGTTCCAGGCTGGGATTACGCTCTGAGTCACAAGTGAGTCTGACAGAAGTGGGATGGTTTTTCATACCATATTTATGTCAGCCTAGGTTGTGCCATTAGCTGCAGAATCCTCCTGGCATGGACAGTTGGCCGGCTATGGGCCACATTTAGACTGCTGAGGCTCAGTTAAAACATGGCAAAAAGTATGTCTGTACATGCATTTTGTTTTCCTTAAAATAAAGTTGTTTGTTTATTTAAAATGTTTGAATCCCACATTTCTTCTAAACAGATACCCCAAGCAGCTGACAATAAGGCGCACTTGAAGGGCTGTCATGTGGAAGTAGGCAAAGATCTGTTCTCTGCTGCTCAGAGAACAGGATGGGCCTAAGCTGCAGGAGGGCAGATTTCAGTTGACAAGCAGGAGGAATCGCTCAGCAGTATAGTAGGAGCGATCTGACAACTGAGCCACGTACGGAGGGAAGTGCTGCCCCCGCCCCCACTATAAGTCTCCAGGCAGAGGCTCAACAGGCCCTTTTGGAGAGGCTTGAGAGAAGCTTTTCAAGCTGGGAAGGCCCCCTTGAAGCCCCCCCCTTTCAGCCAAGCTGCACCGCCTCCTTCACTTGGTCTTCTTAACCCAGCACGCATTTTACCTGCCTGGCTCCAGAGGCCATTAGGAGCTGCTGCTGCTGCTGCTGCTGCTGCTGCGGGACCAATTACAGGAAGTCGCATTTGAAAGTGTTGTTCATTTTTTGGGGGGGTGGGGATGGTCGATGGTCCCCTTAAATGTAACACTCTGCATATGCTCAGAAACACTGCGTCCTTCGGCTCCTTTGTTCTAATCCCTTCCGACGGGCACGTCCTCTCCCGCGGCGCCAAGCAAGGATGTCTGAGCCTAGGGCAGCGTTGCTCTTCTTTCTCTTCCTCCGCCCACCGCAAGTCTCCATGACGACCGCTAACGCCCGGGTGCAAGACACGCCGGTCTTGCACCCTGGGGGCGGGGCAAAGCTCATCTTCCCCGCCTCCCTCCTGGCTACTAACCATAAAGGTATAATCACAGGAGGCGGCATGCCTTAAGCAGTAATGCTGGCGAAGTGAAGCAAGGGGGCGGGCTTAGCAGCCATGTTGGTTTACTCAAAACAATCCTCATTCCAAGCATTTCAGATTGCTTTGCTCGTACTGTTTAGGACTGAATAGTTTATTCCTTAAATAAAAACTGACGAAAATAAAAACATGTGTTTCGCACACCCGTATGCAGAACACGCAGGCATGATTAAAGAGGTTGAGATTAACTTTTACACACGTGCAGGGAGATTTTTATTCGTGAATTCGCGGCAATCCTCCCTGGCGGCAATGATCTGAGTCAGCCATATTTGTTGATCCATGTGGCTTCAAGAAAATGACGTCATGCCGCCTCCTGTAATTATAACTTCATGCTACTAACGCACGAACCAATCACACCCCTCCTTTCAAGCCCACTCTGGAAGGTCGCGCACCGCCCCTTTTTTATTGGAACCCGGCATCTTTTTTTCGTTTTCTGCTCCTCCTGTTCCCATTCGCCAGTCTCGAAGCCAGGTTCCGCCCACTTTCCTCGTTCCGCGTGCCCGATTGGTTCGCATCTGAAAAAAACCACCTCAAACTTGCGCGCGCGATTGAGAACGGGGGCGGGGCTTCAGGAGGACGTAAAGCACCATAGACGTATACTTAGAGAGGCTGATCGGCTGATCTCATTTCCTGTTTTAAGATTCCGGGTCACAACATGAATAAGTCCCGGGTCATCCGGGCCGGAAGTCCCTTTAGAAACCAATGGATTTTGGTCAAGAAGGTTAAATATGTAAAATCTCAGGTCATTTAACCTTCTTGATTTTGGTGTGCTAAGGAGTGGACAGTAGCCGGATACGAAAGGCTAAGCGGAAAAACACGGAGCTCTTGCTCTTTTTACTCCAGGTCTTATTCCTTGTGAGAAATAATATAGTAAAGCAACTAAGCCCGTGACGCCATAGAGGATCATGGCCACTGAAGCTTGTCAGCTTTCCTTCGCATCTCCGGCTGCGCGCATCACTCTAGGCTTTTTGTTCTCGTACTCTATCCTGCGCGGCATAGAGATGGAGAGCGGCTTGGAGGAAATAGCGGGCAAGGCAGCCATAGAGCGGTGGCTTTGGGAAGGCAGAGCGGCTGCTGGGTTCCTGCGGCGCAGAGGCCGATGGGAAGGGCCTGCCGTCCGGGAGGAGTCTGGGGCCGAAGCGGCCGGCCTGTTGTGGGGGGCGGGAGAGGAAGAGGAAGCCCAGCTGAGCGCCGGGCAGAAGGTGAGCGGACTGCGAGGTCCACGGAGGGCCTTCCTTATCGCGGCCCCTTTAAGGGTCTGGGTGGTTTCCGTGCACAGAGGGAGCTGTGCGCGGGGGCAGTGGCAGGTAGTGGTGAGCGCGCTGAGCTGGGGGGGCGAGTCCTTCCTCGGGCCCCGCATCGAGTGTGTGGCTGTCAGGCGAGGGGCTCCAGACGAGGGATCCCTCCTTGCCGTGCGCTTTGAGCCCATGAATCCGGTCGTGACTGGGGTTGCCAACTGACCCAAAAAGGCGAGCTGCTGTGCCTTTACAGTTGGGTCAGGAGAAGCTCATAAGAGGAGGCGTTGTCTGCGCCTTATGGCAGCCGATCCTGCTGGAGGTGGCAGGGCAGCAAGGGCTGGTTTTTTTAAAAAATGGCAACCCCAGCATGCCTAGGGAGAAAATTATTTTCCATTCCTAACAGTGGCATCTTCGCTGGTGGTTTTAACTATGGAGGGTCCTGGGACAAAAGTTCTGCAAGGACCCCCAACTCTCCCCGTTTTCGAACAGCATTATTTTCTCTACCTGGAGGTACTGATAGGAATTCAACATGGTGCGAAGAAGTGGCTTTGCTATTGAACTACTGTATAGCCCACTCCTCAAAATAATTTTTCTGTAAGGGAAGTTCTGCTCACTTTGCGGACTTAACTTTCAAGTCATCATGATGTGGGGCTGTCATTTAATTTTCCACTTACAATTTCAGGTTCTGGCAGAATGCGTATGTTTCTGGCTAGTGAATAATAGTGGAATTGATGACAATAAAGAAAAACACTCTGAGGCTGCAATTCCATATTATATGCACTTACCTGGGAGTTTGTCCCATTGTATACAGTGGGGCTTGGAAGTAAGCTCCACTGTATACAATGGGATAAACTCCCAACATGCATTGTTTTGCGCTGTGAGTATGTGAAAAGTTCTTTTCCCTTCTATTAACCATACATTTCCAGAAGAGTGGACAACAAACTATTTGTCCCCGGGGGTATGTGCCACAGTATCTCTAGTGCCTCCTACTGACCTCTCACTCTTGACTGTGGGGCTAAGTAGCAACACAGCCTGCTATAGCAATCTAGTCTGGATGCTAGGGAAAATGCATTAACAGCAAAAAAGCATTAATCAAAGTACTTATGCTAAAACCCTTGCTACATTTTAGCTTATCTTTGCAAACAACCTTGGGATTCTCCATTGGAAGGCAGAAATTGGTCGTTGTACAGCATAATTTAACTTTCTGGGTACAGCGATACTTTTGTCTGGTTAAATAACTATATAAATAACTATAAAACACACATGAATGTGTGCAAATCCCAAATAAACAGAAATTTTAAAAAGGAAACATAAGAAAGTTGATGAATGCCATGGAAGGTTGGACGAAATTGGATGAAAGAGGAAAGCGCGTGGTTGAAATTTTGAAACATTATAATTGAAAATGGCTGAAAAAAACTTGATGATAGTCAAAGTATTGCTGTATGCTGTTTATTGTTAATTGAGTGGATTTTTTTCTTAAAGTGTTTAAAGTACTGTGTTTCTCTTTATGCCAGGCCATAGACCAGACAGGCTCAGCTCCCAGACAACATGGCCTTCTACAGCTGCAACATTCTCCTTGCCGTGGCCAGGTCCAGGTAAGAAACAAACTTGGAATATAGCATGGCAGAGTTTTAAAGCTTAAAGCTTAGAAAAACATCATTTTCCCACTCGTATTTTCCTGCTTCTGGTATCCACGGATCCAGCATCTGCAGATTTGCCTCACCAGGGATGCCAGCAGGTAACAGGGTCTTTAAAAACAAAAAAGTGTGCCAAAATCAGGTTTCCTACCTCTGCATGGCCAAACTGCATCACTTCGGGGTCACATGGAAGTTCCTTGCTCCTCCCAGGTTCATCCCAAAATGCATTCCAATGCATTCTGGGACTAACCTGAGAGGAGCAAGGTGCCTCTGTGCAACCCGGAACTGGCTCTTTAAAGTTATTTTTAGCTCTGAGAAGCTTGGTAGATGGCACAGTTTGGCCATGCGAAGGTAGGAAACTCAATTTTGGTGCTTTTTTGTTTTGTTAAACGTGGGACCCTGGTATCAGCAGATTTTGGTATCCACTGTGGAGGGGATCTGGAATAGAACCCTCGTGGCTACCAAGTTCCCACTATAATGATAACCAGCATCATAGGAAGGAAGTGGGCTTTAAAATCCATAATTGGTTTTATGGAAGACCAGCATTAATTTTATTTATTTTGTATACTAGCTTTTTTTACCTGGCGTTGCCTGGGCAACAAATTATCCCATCCAAATGTGGGCTCAAACTGCATTCGTCTCAGCGACCCCGGACTCTACGGATTTGACACCAATTTCGGCCGTTTTCAACCATTTTCACGTGGGGTCCCCTGCGTACCCCCACCTCCAGGGGCGGTAGGGGGCCCTGACCCCTGCAGTGTTTGTCACCAGGCCGCCAGGCATCCACATGCCGAGTTTGGTGCCACTCGGTCCAGGCGTTCCAGCGGGGCATGTCGGACATTTTGTTTCGCTCCTCTTTTGGCCCCCCCATGTCGAGGGGGCCCCAAATCCAGACTCCAACGGAGTCGGGAGCATCGCCACTCGTCTCAGTGACCCCAGAAACGATGGATTCCATGCCAATTTTGGGTATTTTCGACCCTGGGGGCACTAGGGGAGCCCAACCCCCGCAGTGTTTGTAGCCAGGCTGCAGGGCGTGTGCATGCTGAGTTTGGGGGTAATCGGTCCAGACATTCCAGTAGGGCATGGCGGATGTTTTGTTTCGCACCCCTTCTCACCCCCCACGCCGAGGGGAGGTGGAACCCGGACTCCACCGGCGTCGGGAACGTCGTCGTTCGTCTCGACTACCCCGGAAACTAAGGATTCGACGCCAATTTCTGCTGTTTTTGAGCATTTTCACATGGGCTCCCCCGGACCCCCACCCCGGAGTCCTAGGGGGGTCTGATCCCCCCAGTGTTTGTCGCCAGACTGCAAGGCACACGCATGCCAGGTTTGGCGTCAATTGGTCCAGGCGTTCCAGGAGGGCATGGTGGACGGTTTGTTTTGCGCCCCTTCTCGCCCCCCCCATGCTGAGGGGGGGGGCCAAACCCGGAGTCAAACGGCGTCGGGGGCACCCTGCTCGTCTCAGAGACCCCGGAAATGACGGATTCAACACCGATGTCGGCCGTTTGTTATCATGTTTACATTTCACACACACTGCACCCCCACCCCTGGGGGTCCCAGGGGGGTCTGACCCCCCAGTGTTTGTCGCCAGACCGCAAGGTGTATGCGTGCCAAGTTTGGTGTCAATCGGTCCAGGCGTTGCGGAGCCTGTGCAGAACATATGTACACACAGAGACAGAGACAGACAGACAGATGTTCTCTTTTATATATATAGATTTGTATCCCACCCACAGAGATGGAATGTATTGGTGAATGGTAGAGCTGAAGCTTCAAACTCAGTCATCTGTAGGTAGGGTATGATAGGGAAGGGAAAGATTCTTCCCTGAAATCCTAGAGCTCATCACTGTTAACAGTGCTGAAGTAGATAGAGCAGTGGTCCAATACCATAGAAGGCATTTACCATAGAAGGCATAGAAGGCTAGATAAATGAACTGGGATCCCAAATGGGTTAAGTAGCCTTGCACCCGCAAGTGGATTTGCTAGGTCACCAGTGGCACCCTTTTGATCTGGGGAGCACCTGCCCCAGCCCAAAGTGAGAAGCAAATGCAGGGTTCAGCTGTGACCCTTTGCTGGGCTTTAAATATATCCAACTGTAATAAGCAGATTTCCAGGTTCTGTGCAGCCCAGCAGGAGTTCTGGGATGAGCCCCTGCACTTCTTCCTAGCCTGAGGCACTGGACAAGGGTATGATTCCCTCTCTGCTGTTGTGCCAGTCTTCCAAGACACATGAAAGCAGAAGGGCTTCTGAGTGCCTCTGAAGCCTCGCACAACGTCACAGACAGGAGCTGAAACAGAGGGAGGGCAGAATCAGTGCCAATTGCACGTGATGCCCTGCTGCCAAGGCCTGCCAATATGTGCACCCTTTTAGCTGTAGCATCGATAGTTTGTTGCCACAGTGACTGTTGCTGCTTTCCCTCTTCCAGGGGACCTCACCTGCTTGTACACTCCAGCTGCTCCCCGTCAGTTGCTTTTGTCCAGCTGATGGATTCGCACCTCAGTCGGACGTACCTGAAGGACTCTGAAAGCCAGCAGCTGCCCTACAGCATCCCTCAGGGCGTTGGACCACCTCACTCGAGAGCACAGCCCGTCCGCCTGCTCCACACCTCGGCCTGCTGGCACCAAGAGCTAAAGGAAAAACCTCCCCCTGACCACAGTAGTGCCAAAACGGACACCAAATTGGCCAAAGTTCCGGCAGCCCAAGTCGCCGAGGCCACCGGTTTGAAGAAGTCCTTGCGCCAGAGGATTGTAGATGAACTGAGACACTATTACAATGGATTCCACTTGCTTTGGATTGACACAAAGGTTGCTGCTAGGATGGTGTGGCGACTGTTGCACGGACAGGTCCTCACCAGGAGGGAAAGGCGAAGGGTGAGCACAGGCTGGCTTGGGGGGGAGGCAAGGGTAGCCGTCAGCACGCCAGTTTTTCCCTGACGCACGCTCTTCATCACGGGATTGTGGAAAAAAGCTGGCTAATGGTTTTTTGGAGTCTTCTTCCAGAGGAGGGACACAGCCCCACCAAACTCCACAGTTTCAGGCTCTCTGCAGGTCTCGCCTTGTTGGGTTGGGCAGGATGGTCCAGCAACCCGCTCTGTGGCATGGCGTGGCAGCTGCCTTGTAAAGCAGGGCAGGATGGCCGTATCTGTATCGCCCCCTTATCCGCTTCCAGCAGGGTTAGTGTGTGTTGCTAGTTCAAAGATGCCGTGGATCCCCTTGCTGTCCCCTGCCCTTGCAGTGGCGATTTAGCCCTTCCTTGCCGCTCCCGTGTCTAAGGAAGAAGTCGGATTTGCTGTGAAACACGAGATATGGGTAGACCCTCAGATGGTTGGCAAAAAGGCTGCTTTGTGCGGTGGATGGGTGAAATTTACGTAACTGTGCAAAGAATCCCAAGGCAGTGGTGGTTTCTGTTTCTTGTTGAGCAGGTGCTTTTTAGCCAGCCCAGTTACGGAGCCCTGCCCACAATTCGCTCTGGTGCCATCGCATCACCCGGTAGGCAGGCAGGCAGGCAGGCAAAATGAGCTGCTAAAACAAACGGGGTGTAGAAGACCCTCTCAACTGTTTCTCTCTAACTGCCCAAAGTTTTTCAAAAGTTGGATGCGAGTGCCCAAAAACATTGGCACCTGATTCCAGACAAAACCTGATTCCTTAAAATGGACCAGTGAAAAGTACTGGGCTTAAGCAGGAACAATGGAAGTTTTTCCTTCTGCACCTGCTGGTCTGATTCTAGCTTCCAGCAGAAAAACACTAATGAAAAATTCCATCAAACTAGTTAGTCAGACTGTTCTGTATAACTTCATGCCCCCCATTAAATTTGGGTTCCCCCCATATAAAGGCGAATTGCTATAATGTTACAAGTATATATTTACCGTTATGTGCAGTGCTATCAATTACTGTATTTGCTGCAGGCATTACAATCATCAACCATTTCTCCTCCCGTAAAGGGGAGGGAGAGAATGAGAGCAAACCGTGTTTGCTTTTTGTATTTCATGCTTTCATCTAATCACTTTTTGGGAAGTCCATTAATATGGAGATAATGTTTTAGGCTGCAATCTTAAGCCCACTGGACTTTTGAGTAGAAAGTACACTGGTGCTTTTTGGTCTCAGATTTGCTTTTTTCCCCTGTCTTGTCAATCAATCAATCAATCAATCAAAGTATTTATATACCGCTTTTCAACACGAAGTTCCCAAAGCGGTTTACAGGCAAATAATAATAAAGTTAAATGACTCCCTGTTCCAAAAGGGCTCCCAATCTAAAAAATGCAGAACACCACTAGCAAAGACCCTGCGCAGGGGTGAAGAGGGACAATTACTCTCCCCCTGCTAAATATAAGAGGAGCACCACTTGGAAAAGTGCCTCTTGCCCAGTTAGCAGGGGTAATTTATCTAATTTTAATTAGATAGAATTTTATCTAATTTTAGATAAATTAGATAGATAGAATAGATAGAAACATTTATCTAATGTTTATCTAATCTCAGAAATGATTTCCTGCCTGTCTTTGTAAAATCAGTCCAGTTCCAACACTAACATACCAGCAGGAGTTAAACAGACAAGGGGCATCATAACCAAAAATACAGGAGGGCCATTTAAAACCCTCCAGTCTAGTAGGAGATGAAAAGTTTGCTGCAACATTTTAGTGGTGTCCTTAAGCAAGCAGAGATGCGTACCGGCCCGCTTGTCTGGATGCAGAATTCTAGCACACTTGCGTGAAGGCTTGGCTTCTGACTTCTGCTGATGTGGCTTCCCTACCAGTTAGTGAAGTGATTTTCCACCAGAGTGCTACAGCACATTGGTGCGTCATGAAAGTGTGCCGTGGTAGTTTGGAGCACAGCAGTTTAAAATAGCTGAAAAACTCTTCCATGTTCTGTTGCTGTGTTTCTAGGGCAACTGTAATAACGAATTGTCCCTCTCCCTACACCGGCAGAGAAAGGAGGACAGACAATTTATTACTACAGACAGTTGCCCTAAAAACAGAGCCACAGACCCCAAAGAGTCTCCCAGTAGCCAGAAGTGAGATCAGAAGAGGAGAAGACCATAGAGATCATAGAGGTCAGTATGCCATGAAAAGAAAAATACTGAAAATTGCTAAGTTGGTGCTTGGAACAGGGCTTCCTCCTGGCTATATTGATAGGTAGAAAAGCAATATAACGTTTGGTTTGTGTCTCCTGCCCTTGCAGCTGTTGAGAACATGTGCCGATCTCTTCCGCCTGGTTCCTTTCTTGGTATTCATCATTGTACCCTTCATGGAATTCCTCTTGCCTGTATTTTTGAAACTTTTTCCTGAGATGTTGCCCTCAACCTTTGAAACGGAATCTAAAAAGGTCAGTGTTGAAAAGAAGCAGGAGCGACACTCAAGTTTTGCTACTCCCAGCGTGTCACAAACCGTGACGGGGCCAGCGTAGACCAAGGATCATCCGCCTTGGCACCAGAGTTCATGATCAGGGAAATTGGTTTCTCTAAGCTGCATGAGGCGGGGTGGCTGTAGAAATGGACAAGAACAGTAGCTGGGTGTGGCTTGTAGTTTTAGCACAGCAACAGAGCTTCTTTTTCATCCCAGGCCAGTGTAAGGGTTCAGACTAATCAAGAGCCCATAGGAGTACCTTCTGGAAAGCCTAGTCACTTCCTACCTCAGACATGTTGTTGTTCAGTCGCTAAGTCGTGTCTAACTCTTCGCAACCCCATGGAGCATTTGAAACATATAAAGATCGAGTTGATAGAGGCATGTTCTTTTCCCTCTCTCACAACACCAGAACCAGGGGACCCACTGAAAGTGAGTGTTGGGAGAGTTAAAACAGATAAAAGGAAGTACTTTTTTTTACCCAGCAGGTAATTAACCTATGGAACTCCTTGCCACAGGCGGTGGTAATGGCGTCTGGCTTAGATGCCTTTCAAAAGGGATTGGACAGATTTCTGGAGGAAAATTGTCCATCGTGGGTTATTGGGCGTGATGCAAACTCCTTACGTTAATAATAGACTACCTCAGAATGCCAGGTGCAAGGGAGTGGCAACAGGATGCAAGCATCTTGTTGTCTCGTGTGCTCCCTGAGGCACCTGGTGGGCCACTGTGAGATCAGGAAGCTGGACTAGATGGGCCTTTGGCCTGATCCAGCAGGGCTCTTCTTAGGTTCTTATGACCACAGCACGCCAGGCCTCCCTGTCCTCCACTAGCTTCTGGAGTTCGCCCAATTTCATGTTCATTGCTTCGGTGACCTTATCTAACCATCTCATCCTCTTGCCACCCCCTTCTCCTTTCGCCTTCAATCTTTCTAAGCATGAGGGTCTTTTCTAGAGACTCCTCATGAGGTGGCCAAAGTATCTGAGCTTCAGGATTTGTCCTTCCAGGGAGCAGTCAGGCTTGACGTCCTGTAGGATTGACCAATTGGGTCTCCTTGCAGTCCAGGGGACTCTTAAGAGTCTTCTCCAACACCATAATTCAAAAGTATCTATTCTCAGATGCTTCTCAGATGCAAGTCATATGTATATGACTTGCGGCTGTATCCTATGCCTACTTACTCAGAAATAATCCCTTCTCAATAGGGTTTACTCCCAGGAAAAGTATTCTCTGGGAGTAAGACTTGTTGCTCACAATGGCACTTCCTTCTGCATAGGCACCTAGGATGGCACCAATAGAGGGTGCACCAGACGAATGCTTAATGTTGTGCTGCTGTCTTTTCAGGAAGAAAAGCAGAGGAAAAAACTGAGCGCCAAGTTGGAGCTTGCCAAGTTCCTCCAGGAGACCATTGCAGAGCTGGCCAGAAGGAATAAGGCCAGTGCTGGAGAAGCCACCAAGTTCTCTTCGTATGTTCAACAGGTACAGACCCCCCAGCGGTTGGTGAAACGGTAGCGCTAATAAGGCCGCTGAGGCGCTTGTGGTCCATTCAGGTAAGGAGGTTCTAAAGACGTCCTGGAAACCATCGCTGCAAAGACTGAGGCTCTCGTGGCCGGAATTCATAACATTAAAATTAGAATTAACACTGTTTTATTTGGGCTAATAGGCAGCAGCCGAATAAAATGGCTAGTACAGGTGGTGCCTCTGTATCTGCAAGGGGTCTGTTCCCACCCCCCGCCCCCTTACAGATGCAGAAAACTGGATAATGAAATCTGTGGTTTTCTAGCCTACTGGCTTCGGGTTGGGCCAATTCTGGCTCAACATGGATCTGAGGGACACGCGTTGAACCAGATCTGCAGATGTGAAATTTGTGGATAAGTATGCTCAACCTGTATTTGACATTTCGCCTGCTGCTGTCGCAGGCATTCTCAAAGGGCAAAGATCCAATGAATGGCTTTTCCAGCTATCCAGTATAACTGGCAATCCCTGGGAACAAGAGGGATTGGATTCCTCCAATATATATTGGAGGAAGAAACTGTTTCCACTTAACTTTTAAGCACACCAGCTGTCAGTCATGAATCATTAGCTCCCAGTCAGTTCATTGCTGTTTTTAAATTCCTGAGTACCCATTTATTATACCTCAACTTCTCTGATGACTTTAAAATATTTCTAAGCCCCGAAAACCATTTACACTCAGTATTTCTTCTATTCACGTTGTTCCAGTGTTTGTAGATCTCAATGGCCTCTCTGTCAATCTGAGCGTAGTGATGACTGGTGCTGGATGATGCCAGCAATGCCTTGCTGTTGCGGCCTGAAATGGCACCAACAGCAAGGGGGTGTGACTGCTTACACGGCACAGTCCCTCTGTGTGTAAGGCACAGTCTTACACTGCTTAGTCCCGTCCCCCCCCCCCTGCTGTTTGGGGGAGAGTACAGGAAAGGTGACAACTGGGCTCTGGAGTCTGGCATCTTTCTTGCTGCCTTGCTCATCAAGGGTCAGGATGAGGCCAGGGTGGGCATATTCTCAGGAGTCCCGTGCGTTGCTCCACAGGTGCGCCACAGTGGACAGCAGCCCAGCACCAAGGAGATTCTGCGGTTTTCCAAGCTGTTTGAGGACGAGCTGACCCTTGAACACTTGGAGCGGCCCCAGCTCGTCATCCTTTGCAAACTGCTTGAGCTGCAGCCCATCGGCACCAATAATCTGCTTCGTTTCCAGCTTTTGATGAAGCTCCGGTCTATCAAAGCTGATGATGAGGTAAGAAACCGAAACGAACACGTTGGCTATTTTCACTAAGGCTTTCTTGGCCAGAATCCATATTGTTTAAATAGTAATCGGATTAAAAACTAAAGTTGATTAAAAACAGCCAGTACCTTTACATTTCACTTGCGGTCCTTAGGAAGCCAAGTTACTTTCCTAGGTACCTCCCCCTCCTCTGACATTTATCTGCCCTAGTAAAATGTTTCTCCTGTCCCTCATTATCTCGCGAACTACCAATCACCTGACAAGTTCACCCACAGTCTTAAAGACCCAACCACTCGCTGCTTACTAGCTGACCTGCCCAGCAATAACGGAGCATGTCTTGGACCCTGGACAGGAGGTGGATTCTGAGAACACAAAATTATTAGCTAGGAGTGGAGACTACCAGACTCGAGTGTCTGGAGAGGCCATCAAAATGTCAGAACATGTATACAATATGACTGGGAAGGAGGAAACTAGGAGTTTGAACAAAGTGTGATTGCCAGTGCTTAAGGGCAGTGCTATAATCAATCAATCAATCAATCAATCAATCAGGTACTTCTATACCGCTTTTCAACACGAAGTTCACAAAGCGGTTTACAGGCAAATAGTAATAATAATAAAGTTAAATGGCTCCCTGTCCCAAAAGGGCTCACAATCTAAAAAAAGGCAGACCGCCAGCAACAGCCACTAGAAAGACTGCGCAGGGGTGAAGAGGGACAGTTACTCCCCCCCTGCTAAATATAAGAGGAGCACCACTTGAAAAAGTGCCTCTTGTCCAGTTAGCAGGGGTTAAATAATAAGCTAGAAAGTATATGAGTACTGGGTTTACAGTTAGTGAGAAGTGACGGGTTCCCAGGTGAGCTAGTAAGCAGCAGGTGGTTGGGTCATGAAGACTGTAGCGGGACTTGTCAGGAGATTGGTAGTTAACGAGTTACATAATGAAGGACAGGAGCAACATTTCCTAGAGGTTCTCTCAGGAAAGCACCTTGGCTTCTAAAGATGCCTGCCACTGGCAGTGGGCGAAACGTGGAGGTACTGGTTGTTCTCAGCCTTGGCTTTCAGCCTGATAACTGTTCAAGCAATCAGCATGTTGGCTGCTGTGGCTTGGCTGGGGCCTGTGCCGCACCAGCTCTCTCCCCCCATCGTTCCTTTCTTTCCTCTAATGTGCTGTGTGCCGCCCTGGTTCAAGAGCTGCAGCTGTACTCAGGTCTTGGGGACGGAGACGTGGGGCTTCGGAATGTCTAAAATTGGCAATCACAACCCGGTTTCATGGTTGCAAACTGGAGGTGGGTCGAGGTAGACATTCTGAGACTTGGGGAGCCTTGCAGAGGCATCTGTGGGCTCCCTGCACCCCCAGGAGGCTGGCAGTGCCCCTGGTAAGTTCTAAAAAAAACCCTTTTGTCCCTGGCAGTGGCAGTACTGGCAATTGCGTAGCTGTTTCACCCCTCCCTGTTTCATCCACTTACATGGTTCCCAACTTCCCTGTAGAAGCTTTCCTGTAGAAAACGGCCGAAATCTGTGTCAGATCCATAGTTTCTGGAGCCGCCGAGAAAAGCGGTGACGCTCCTGACGCTGTAGGAGACCAGGTTCGGCCCCCCCCTCGACGTGGGGGCGAGAAGGGGTGCGAAACAAAACGTCCGCCATGCCCCTCTGGAACGCCTGGAGCAATTGACACCAGTATTACCTAGACCAGCGATTCCCAAAAGGACACCAAGATTGAAGGTGTCGAAGGCCACTGAGAAGTCCAGCAAGACCAACAGGGAAGCACTCCCCGTGTCCATTCCCCGGCATAGGTCATCCACCAAGGCAGTCTCTGTCCCGAACCCTGGCCTGAAGCCAGACTGGAATGGATCCAGATAATCCACTTCCTCCAGGACCCTCTGAAGCTGGGACACTACCACCCCCCGCTCAAGCTTTTTGCAGTCTCAGATAGTAGAATAGACGGGTGCCCCAGGGACGTTTCAATTTAAAATTAAGTCAATAACCTAAAGAATGTTTAATACATTTATTGTTGACTCTGAACCAGTTAATTTATCTGAAGTTGAATATTATTCCAATACCTGACAGACGTTTTGAGATACTTCAAAGCTTAATAAACAAAAGCGGTGTTCAAGGTCAGGTCACTTTTGAAAATTGTCTTTTTCCAATAGAAATGTGTAGCGGCAAAAAACAAACCAGTCTGCTAATTCTCAGACCCACCCATTAAAATCACCCCTTGCTACAGGGCTGAATTTGTGTTCACCCCTTGTATTCAGCTACAAGCATGGACTGATCTGCTGACGAAAGTTTGCTGCCCTAAAAATGGTGACACTGTCAGTTCTTTGCACGCCACATTCTTGAAGTAGACTTGGGTTCGGGCTAAGCAAACCCCCACCTGCCCAGAGGAAGTTCCAACGCAAGCCCCACATGGCCAGAAAAAGGCTACTGGCTGCACTCTGCGTGTCTCTTCTTGCTGTTTTGCATCCAGTCTTGCTTCCTTCAGGAGCACGTCCCGCTTGCTGCAGGGGACAGGGCTTGACTGGCAGAAGGACCAGGCAGTGCTCATTTGCTCTCCCTTTGCTTGCGCGTAGATGATTGCCAAGGAAGGGGTCAACGGCTTGAGTGTGTCGGAGCTGCAAAGTGCCAGCAGGACCCGAGGAATGAGGTCTCTGGGCCTCACGGAGGAGCAGCTGAAAGAGCAACTGAGGCAGGCAAGTTCAAGTCAAGAACCTTTATTGGCATACAAGAAATATTGACACAAACAGCCGCAACTATTAAATTAAAGGGTTAGGGTTAGGTTCATTATCTCACTAAGAAAATTGGCTACAGCATTGGTAATCGGGGGGTAATAATCGCTGAGGAAAATAGGTAGAAGATTGGGAAAAAGAAAAGATAGAGACGATATCCACTATTCCAAATATAGTTGGCGTCGGAGGGTGTGAACTGGACAACTAAACAAAATGTGGTCTAGAGAGTCAACAGAAGTATGACAGAAGAGACATAATCTATCAGCAGATGGAATGTTGGCAAAACAACCATAGTGGAGGGCAGAAGGAAATATGTTTGATCGGGCCAACATAAAAGCTCTTCTCATACTTGGTTTAGTTAATAAAATAAAATAATTAAATGGTTATTGCAGGCAAGTTGGAAATGGGGGGTGGGGCGGGGGCCCCCTCCAGAACAGATCAGCGGAAGACATTCATCATTAGACAGTTTCCCCTTTTCATAGATCTATACAAAAGGCACAGGAGGCCTTGACACGCTTACAGTGGTTTTTGTATACAATATACACGCAGTATATTGCACGTGTCCCTTCCTGCCCCTTGCTTCTCGGCCTTTTGGCTAAGATCAAGCGCAGTCCGGACTGGGCAGCTGCCGCCACGTCCCAGCTAGGCTGCATTGCTGGCTCCAGGAGGTCAGAGCATTCATTGCACCTGCTCTGTTGAAACTGTCCTGCTTTACTGCCACCATTGCCCACGAGCACCGAGCGAGGCTGGGGTGGGAACAGGGCGCAGCAGGCTGCATTCAAAAGGCTGTGAGAGCGTCTCAAGGCAGGCGGCTATTACTTGGTTGAGCTCAGGCCGCTGTCAAAGCAGACCTCCCTGAGAGCTGGCAGGCTTGAGTTGGAGCACTGCTGGATGGTCTCTAGACGTGCCCAGGGTCTGCTCTTCCGGGAGCCTCCTGGAGAGTGAAGGCTCTTGAGTGGGTGGAGCTGCAGGTTCCAGTGCCTCATGTGACCTGAGCCACAGCGCCAGGGAGCAGGGCCCGCTACCAGCAGCGTCATTCACCCGGTACGCTGGGCGGGACTTACCTTTGAGCGGCAGTCCGCCCGTTGCGTCACGCCGCGG